>CM029017.1:196566632-197055118 GCA_016801055.1 Panax notoginseng
TCCTCTCTGATTTTGTAATCTATAAATGTTATCTTATTTGCTACTTGTATTTGGTTTATGAAATTTGAACTGATTATTGGCTCTAAGGTTATAATGGATCCCTTTGTTATTTGAATTGACAGTCTTTATCTCTTTGGTTGGCACTATATGTTTTGGTTTAATATATTTGTGCTTTATGATTCTCGCTAAGACATTAGTGATAATTTTGGTAATCTGCATGATATTGACAGAAGGATTATAGATTAACACCTAAATATATTGGCATGTGATTGTGGGTTTCAGCTGCATAAGTTGTGCGTAGAATAGACATATGTCTGTGCGCCACGTGCGACCTCAATGAGAACTTATGCTTAAATCCTTGTTATGATTAATTCGTATAGACATATGTAGGATTGCATCTAGCTTGGACGTTCTTCTCTGTTCTATTCCCTTTAGGGTGGATCTGGAGATGATATATTTGTGCATACCTCGACAGAGGTGCATTAGCACCTGTGCGTTCTAGGTCGACAAATTATCGTGACCATTAAGACCAAAGAGAGAAAGGATAGCTAGTTTGATGATGAAACATAACACGCCAGGTGTTCGACAGAATGCCTGTGTGGGAGTGAAGTTGTGACCTTAGCTTGTAATTCCTTATATTTCCGTTCGTTATCCATTTACTTGCTTTATTAAGTAGTATAATTAGATTAATCACCCTTCCATTTACTGCTGTTCGAATAAGATTTTAGCGATACATAGTCGGTATTTGGTAAATATTAGTCATAGTTCCTCGTGGGTACGACACAGTTCTTATCAGTGTATTACTTGTTAGACCGCATATACTTGCGCGTGTTTAGTGATCGGTATTCCGACCAACACTACCCTTTGGATTTCTCTCAGTGTTACTTGGTAACGTTCCTTGTGGTCTATTATTCAATGCTAACGCCATCTGTCCTAGCTGATTTTCTAAATTCTTGATAGCCATCTCTTGTGATTTCATTTCCATTGCTTGATTTTTCATTGCCGCTTCATTGCTAGTTATGTACTTCGACACCATTTCCTCGAAATCTGATTTTCTTTCCTGGTGTTGAACCGGTTGTTGGTGACTCTGAAAACCTGGGGGATATGATGGCCGTGGAGCTTGATTTTGCTGGTTATTGCTCCGCGAGAAATTTGGGTGATTCCTATTCCCCTGGTTGTAGGGGTGTTTTGGTATGTATTCGACGGAAATTATGTTATAGCTACCTATGAACTGGACGGATGCTGGATTAATTGTGCACTGATCTGTAGGATGATCACCCACACATAATTCACATACTACCTCAACCTGCTGTACTTGAGCCCCTGTCATAGCATCCAACTTCTTGGACAGCGCAGAAATCTGTGCTTGTATAGCTGTCACCCCATCTACTTCCAAAACCCCAGCTGCCCTTGCCTGTGTCAGTCTTGCTGTGGACCACTGGTAGTTATTAGCCACCATGGTTTCAATCAAATTGTAGGCGTCCTCGTAACTCTTAGCCATGAATGCTCCGCCCGACGCTGCGTCAATACTCATTCTAACATTCCCATGTAGCCCATTATAAAAGGTGTTCATTTGCAGCCACTTGGGTAATCCATGATGTGGACACTTTCTAAGTAATTCCTTGTACCTCTCCCATGCCTCATATAGTGACTCCCCATTTTGCTGCTCAAACATAGTGATGTCATTCCTCATTTTTACAGTTTTCGCCGGTGGAAAAAATTTGGCAAGGAATTTCTGAGCCAAATCTTCCCACGTAGTAATCGATCCCGGTGGCAGAGAATGTAACCAACTCTTCGCCTTGTCCCATAAAGTGAACGGGAACAAGCGATGTAACAATCCAGATTTTTATTACAATATTTAAATATTTAATGAATTATATAAATATTTAATGGATGTGTTTATCGTTGAATAAGTATTTGTTTAATTGATTTGATGTGATTTGATTATTTATTTGTTTAATAAATAATTAATGAGTTAGTATTCTAATTTAATTTAATAATTAAGTTAGAGATTTATAATGATTAAATAAATTATTATATTATGCAATGAATTGTTATTAGAATTAATTAAATTAAGTATAAAAATTTAATTAGATAGAAGTGTGACAAATAACTATATTATAAGTGGTTATTAAAATAAATTAAAGTAGTTTTAATTTATTTTGCCAAACAAGGCTTAAGTTTATTAAGTCTCTCAGTTTTAAATTTTTTGCCAAACAAAGCCTTATGGCTTTTGTTTTTTTTTTAAATTTTGAATTAATAATAAAACAAATTAAATAAATAAAATATATTTATAATGGATATACGTTTATTATAGTGTAACTGATATATTTAGTATTGGAATTAAGGTCATATCGGTTTCTTTTATTTTACGTATACTTGAGTTATCAGTTTTATTATTTGCTATCCCGAGGAAGAGAGAGTACAGAGAACTTGAGAGAGAATAGAGGGAGAAGCTGAGAGAAAGTCTAAGAATTTCAAATAATTTATGTGGTGTCTAACAAGTATTTTTTAAGCAAGAAAAGGTATGTGGCTATAACTTTAATATATGTAAGTATATATGTTTTACGTCATTATGCCTAAGTCTCTGTGTTCTTCATTTATGTATAAAGTTTTTACAAAAGTTGTATGTAAACCATATTTTAGAATTGGTTATGATGTTACATGTATTTGTATATATATGACTGTATGCTAATTACGATCAAAAGAAAGAAAAGAGTTTTTACAGTAAAAACATATGAGTATGAACATGTTTTGTAGGATAACAAAATTAGTAATTGATTGTATTCTAATTGTAGAATTGAAAGTCGGGTATGTTAATTGGGTATGAACTACAGAGAATTGTAGTTTAAAAGTAATCAAATTGGTGGTTATTAGAGATTACAGTGTTCACTGTGTTTAACAATTGTCAAACATGGAGTTTTGTTTTAAAATAAGGTTTTCAAGGAATTTAGTTTTCTGTGGTTATTGTTTAGTAATTTAAACTAGTATATGCATGTTGGGTAGTGTGTATATGTGTAATTTATATAAGTTATACATGTTAATTGGGGTTAAATGCTGTTAAAATAAAGACAGTAGCTTTGTTATGTTCTTCGTGGTTGGGTTCTGCAAGTTTCAGCGCCCCAGCATCAAAATTTGAGCCCCAGCGCCAAAAGTTGGCCCCCCCAACGTTGAAATTCGCACCCCAGTGCCAATCTCGCGCCTCGGCGCCACTGTATAGCCTAGTCCTCGCGCCCCAGCGCCGAATTTGTAGTCTGACTTGGACAGTTTTGACCTTCTGTAGTAAAATAGGCATAACGTTCTCATACGAAGTCCGATTGAGATGATTCAAGATGATCTGGAACGAGGACGAGTAGACCTACAACTTTCGTTCTTTAAGTTTTTCAATTTGAGGTCATTAGGATGGGTCAAAATGGTCATCGTAAGGACTGTTGTGTTTTCGGAGGCAAACGGAGGGCGTCGAACATGCACATATGCATGTGTAGTGCTCTTGACCATAAAAGATGATGTCCTAAGTTATAAAACATGAATATTAGTAATTATAATGATACTTAACATTAATACATGATGTATTAGATGAGTTATAGAAGCATAGTAAGCATACACAAGAGAGTCAAATCGGGCGTGTGACGAATGAGCGTCGAAACGCCGTGCCAAGTGTTAATGAACTTAAAAAGTATTTCAATTCAATTGAAATAGATATTATAAGATATGGAATGAGTTTAATATAAAACCAATAAGTAGTCCTAGCAAGACTTAAGCACTTGAACTTCAAGTTTGACTAAGAAGAAATATAGTGAGTCATAAGTCGAAAAGTCAACACCATCTAGTTGACCATTGTGTGCTAATTAATAGGAAAGATTATGAGATGTGGAGTAGAGTTTACATTACAATTGCTATGTGTTGTTATGTGACTAATAGTTGATGTGTATGATTATATAATTGTGTAGGGCACGTGAAGTGCAGATAACTGTAAGCTGTTAAGCTATTATTGGTAAACAACGATCAAGGCAAGTCTTTCGGTTCCTATTTTCTATGTGGACTTAATGAACTATTTTAAATTGCATGATATGTTATGCATGTTGAATCATGAAATGTTAAAGTCAATATATGACTACATTGTTTTGGCTAAGTAATGATGATTGAGTAAGGAACTCAATCTTTATATTTGCTATGTGAATTAAAAACATGTATGCCATGTTACTTTAATGAGATGTATATCGAGCATGTTATTATGTGTTATGTGATGCATGAAAACTGTTAGACTTTGCTGGGCTGTCGAGCTCACTCTTGCAAATAACTACTTTTGCAGGTCAAGATTTTAAGGTAAAGATATGTGCTAAGTGAGTTATAGAGATCTATATTCACGAAGATTACTTATGTTTTATGAGAAATGTATTTCATATTTTGAACGTAATATGTTGTTAAATTGTAAGTTGAGCTATCCAATGTATATAGATATTTAGTTATGATGTAAGACTTTGTATAGTCATTTTGTTGTAACGATTCATGATATAAGATTGAATCAAAGAGATGTAGTGTAAAGGTTGCGATTCAGGGCAAGAAAGAAGGATATGTATAAACGTTTTAAATATTCCGCTATTTTAGTGTTTTTAATATCGAATAATGATGTAAAATTAGAGATTTAATGTATGGTTAACGACCGAAGTTGAGATTTTAAATTGTATGGATTTTGGGGTCGTTACAGTTGGTATCAAAGCTGTAGGTTATAAACCTTAGGTAGAAGTACCGTAGGCTATAATCTTAGAGAAGAGAGGTGAAGATAATGAAAGAATAAGCTCAAATAGAGTTTGAACAATAAGGGATTAAAACTTGCGTGAAAGGATTCAAAGAAGAATCTCGCAGAGTTATAAGGAATATAAATGTGGGGTTACCCAACTCCAATAATAAGGATGTAAGGTGATAATAAATAGACAATCTCTATAAAAAGAGAATGATAAAGAAGTTATGAATAGAGAGTTATGTTTAAGTGTGGTACAATTTTACTCTTTAATAGTTGATGTATGGTATCTGGGCTAAACGATTCCTTCATGGAGCGGAGGTATATACGAACTAGCAATTCGAAACCTAGTTTGTTAGTTGTTTGTGGAAAACCACTCAGCGTACCATATTGAAACTGTTAGAGACTCGATGTGTACCAAGTGTAGAAATGGACACGTATGATGAGAGTTTAGAACTTGAATGAAATTTTGAGCGATGTAAATGAAGTTAGAAATTCTTAAAGAAAGAATTGTTATATAAACAAGAAGATTCAAAGAAGAATCTTGAAGATATAAAGATAAGAAATGAGAGTTTTCTAACTCCAATAGCCAAGATAACGAATAATGTCGTAAATGATGAAAAAGAGAAAGAATGAGGATCATAAAACAAAACGATCACGAGTTAACAAAAGAATTTTAAGAGAGATGATTATAGAATAAGGTCACGACGTGATCTGTTTAAGTTATAAAAGAAAGATGGTCTGTAATGTTTGAATGATTATAGCTTAATGCTATGAAGATGGTGTACTATGAAATAGTACGAGATAACTCATGAGGAGTTATATATGATGTGATACGAGAAATTCGTATTGAGCAAAGAGCAAGTTAAAAGAAAGATAGAGTTAGGTGGAATTTCAATTGAGAACTCATGTGATGGCTGAGTTGTACAAACCTTTGTATGGGCGAGGGTTTTGTGCTTGCACTCAGTTTATCATATTGATAATCATTGGAATGTTTATGTCGCGCTATTTGCTATATGCCTGTTGAGAAGGTGATTCTTTTCTCATGTGTATAACAGATAGGTAGAGTATAGTTAGAGAATATTATAAGGTTAAGTGCGAGTTCTTAAAACTCATACTTATGGTAGGTTCGTGACTCATAATTATATGGTATATTTTTGAACCCCTCAGCGAATGGACGCCTATGGTCTGACTAGGATAAGTTCTTAAACTCATATGATTGTGGCAAGTTCCTGAACTCATAACGTGTGGTAAGTTTGATGAACTAGGGTATAATTAAGTGTGAATAGAGTATTGAGGATGATAGGAATAGATAGACCTATTAAGCAATGGATCATTATAGAAAGTGGAGTTGATGGTGGAAGCATAGGTATTCTAAATCTACTAGCTATGCTAAACTTTCGAAATTTATTGACTTCGTGCTGATGTTTACACTTTTATTTTCTTGAAAAACATTGGATCAAATGATGGAACCAATGAGTTTTAACAACAATACTGTTATTTATATGTCTATGCTAATTACTTCGGCTAGACAAAAATGATTTACAATATATCAAAATGTATTTTATATCATTAATGCATCATGTAACCTGGTGCAAAGATGATAAAAACGATGGAGTCATCAATGCAGTATTACCTAGTGTTGGAGGTGATCTAAGGATCGTCAGCCCACTATGGTATGATGTAGTATGATAAAGTCACCAAATGACGGAATCCTCAACGAACTGTAAATATAGTGCGGTATCATGACGTCATAAAAAGATTTTTGAGATTTCTTTAAGATATGAGAATACATATGTATGTATGTATATGTATATTTCGGTTAATGTTCGAGTTATTGTAGAGGTCTATGCTATTTAATTCAGCTAGACAAATATTGAAAGATGTTCATGAAATTCAAGAGTTACTTAAGAAGTTATGCCAAACCAAATTGTTTTGGTGCGTATTCAGATGTTGAAAAGCTGAGATGAACAACCCTATTATTAGGGGTTACGCTTAGTTTATACTTTGCGCTGAAATGTTTGTGCACAATACATGTACGAAGGATTGATCCCCTAAGTACCTTGAAGTCATTATAGTCGTATGACTATAAAAGTTAAAGTTAAAAGATTACTTATAACTGTGGACAAGATTCGTGGTCATTAGACCCTCAGTTGAATGCTTGCACTCTAAATTCTGAGATGAACAACTCTTTTATTAGAGGTTACGCTTAGTTTATACTTTGCACTGAAATATTTGTGCACAATACATGTACAATAGGTTAATCACCTAGAGTACTTGCGGAGGGTGTTTTCAGTCTTTGTGATTGATAAACATTCTGCCAAAGAGGGATTAAAGTGTGAAGAACCGGGGGTGAAGTACTATTAACCCTAGAGAATAGAGTTCATGGTCTTGTGACCCTCAGCATGATTTGGAATCTTTTATATTCATGAGTTATTCATACTACTTCCCAATTATTGAACAATTGTGGAAGATTCTTGTTATTCTGCAAGATGGAAGTGAAAAAGGAAAATATTCCTTAGAAAGAAGTAAGTCGTATAATGCGACACTGAATGATGAGTATGTTGAATAAGTGAGAAAAGATATTTTGAAGTGAGAAGTAGATGAGTTATCAAAGAATAATGTGAAACTTTTAATAGAAAAGTTAATAATTGTAGAATGATCTTTGTGGAAAGAAAGTGGTTATAGAAACTAATGAATGAATGAAGTAGTGATGTAAAATCTACTTTGATAGAATGAATGAATAAAAATTAATAAATAAAATTTCGAGGACGAAATTCTTAGAAGAAAGAGTGAATGTAATATCATGAGTATTTATGATAGCGATTCCCGAGTGTTTATGATAACGATCCTTAGAAAAGGAAATGAATGAGTTAAAAGATATATAATACTCAAAATATAATTGAGTTCAAACGAAAGTTATGAAATGAAACCTATAATTTGTTAGGTAATGAATGTAGTAGGAAATATAACATCTATATTTAGATAAAATGATGAAAGATTTCTCTGAGTTATTTGTTTAATTTGTGTCTTCGATTTTGGGGACAGAATCCTTGTAAGTAGGGAAGATTGTAACGAATGAGTGGCTTGAGTTGTGATTCTGAGGACAGAATCCTTGTAAGGAGGGAATGATGTAACAATCCAGATTTTTATTACAATATTTAAATATTTAATGAATTATATAAATATTTAATGGATGTGTTTATCGTTGAATAAGTATTTGTTTAATTGATTTGATGTGATTTGATTATTTATTTGTTTAATAAATAATTAATGAGTTAGTATTCTAATTTAATTTAATAATTAAGTTAGAGAGTTATAATGATTAAATAAATTATTATATTATGCAATGAATTGTTATTAGAATTAATTAAATTAAGTATAAAAATTTAATTAGATAGAAGTGTGACAAATAACTATATTATAAGTGGTTATTAAAATAAATTAAAGTAGTTTTAATTTATTTTGCCAAACAAGGCTTATGTTTATTAAGTCTCTCAGTTTTAAATTGTTTTGCCAAACAAAGCCTTATGGCTTTTGTTTTTTTTTTAAATTTTGAATTAATAATAAAACAAATTAAATAAATAAAATATATTTATAATGGATATACGTTTATTATAGTGTAACTGATATATTTAGTATTGGAATTAAGGTCATATCGGTTTCTTTTATTTTACGTATACTTGAGTTATCAGTTTTATTATTTGCTATCCCGAGGAAGAGAGAGTACAGAGAACTTGAGAGAGAATAGAGGGAGAAGCTGAGAGAAAGTCTAAGAATTTCAAATAATTTATGTGGTGTCTAACAAGTATTTTTTAAGCAAGAAAAGGTATGTGGCTATAACTTTAATATATGTAAGTATATATGTTTTACGTCATTATGCCTAAGTCTCTGTGTTCTTCATTTATGTATAAAGTTTTTACAAAAGTTGTATGTAAACCATATTTTAGAATTGGTTATGATGTTACATGTATTTGTATATATATGACTGTATGCTAATTACGATCAAAAGAAAGAAAAGAGTTTTTACAGTAAAAACATATGAGTATGAACATGTTTTGTAGGATAACAAAATTAGTAATTGATTGTATTCTAATTGTAGAATTGAAAGTCGGGTATGTTAATTGGGTATGAACTACAGAGAATTGTAGTTTAAAAGTAATCAAATTGGTGGTTATAAGAGATTACAGTGTTCACTGTGTTTAACAATTGTCAAACATGGAGTTTTGTTTTAAAATAAGGTTTTCAAGGAATTTAGTTTTCTGTGGTTATTGTTTAGTAATTTAAACTAGTATATGCATGTTGGGTAGTGTGTATATGTGTAATTTATATAAGTTATACATTTTAATTGGGGTTAAATGCTGTTAAAATAAAGATAGTAGCTTTGTTATGTTCTTCGTGGTTGGGTTCTGTAAGTTTCGGCGCCCCAGCGCCAAAATTTGAGCCCCAACGCCAAAAATTCGCACCCCAGCGCCAAAAGTTGGTGCCCCAGCGCCAATCTCGCGCCCCGGTGCCACTGTATAGCCTAGTCCTCGCTCCCCAGCGCCGGATTTGTAGTCTGACTTGGACAGTTTTGACCTCTTGTAGTAAAATAGCCATAACGTTCTCATACGAACTCCGATTGAGGTGATTCAAGATGATCCGGAACGAGGACGAGTAGACCTACAACTTTAGGTCTTTAGGTTGTTCAATTTGAGGTCATTAGGATGGGTAAAAATGGTTATCTTTAGGACTGTTGTGTTTTCAGAGGCAATCGGAGGGCGTCGGACATGCATATATGCATGTGTAGTGCTCTTGACCATAAAAGATGATGTCCTAAGTTATAAAACATGAATATTAGTAATTATAATGATGCTTAACATTAATACATGATGTATTAGATGAGTTATAGAAGCATAGTAAGCATACACAAGAGAGGCAAATCGGGTGTGTGACGAATAAACGTCGAAACGCCGTGCCAAGTGTTAATGAACTTAAAAAGTATTTCAATTCAATTGAAATGGATATTATAAGATATGGAATGTGTTTAATATAAAACCAATAAGTAGTCCTAGCAAGACTTAAGCACTTGAACTTCGAGTTTGACTAAGAAGAAATATAGTGAGTCATAAGTCGAAAAGTTAACACCATCTAGTTGACCATTGTGTGCTAATTAATAGGAAAGATTATGAGATGTGGAGTAGAGTTTACATTACAATTGCTATGTGTTGTTATGTGACTAATAGTTGATGTGTATGATTATATAATTGTGTAGGGCACGTGAAGTGCAGATAGCTGTAAGCTGTTAAGCTATTAATGGTAAACAACGATCAAGGCAAGTCTTTCGGTTCCTATTTTCTACGTGGACTTGATGAACTGTTTTAAATTACATGATATGTTATGCATGTTGAATCATGAAATGTTAAAGTCAATATATGACTACATTGTTTTGGCTAAGTAATGATGATTGAGTAAGGAACTCAATCTTTATATTTGCTATGTGAATTAAAAACATGTATGCCATGTTACTTTAATGAGATGTATATCGAGCATGTTATTATGTGTTATGTGATGCATGAAAACTGTTAGACTTTGCTGGGCTGTCGAGCTCACTCTTGCAAATAACTACTTTTGCAGGTTAAGATTTTAAGGTAAAGATATGTGCTAAGTGAGTTATAGAGATCTATATTCACGAAGATTACTTATGTTTTATGAGAAATGTATTTCATATTTTGAACGTAATATGTTGTTAAATTGTAAGTTGAGCTATCCAATGTATATGGATATTTAGTTATGATGTAAGACTTTGTATAGTCATTTTGTTGTAATGATTCATGATATAAGATTGAATCAAAGAGATGTAGTGTAAAGGTTGCGATTCAGGACAAGAAAGAAGGATATGTATAAACGTTTTAAATATTCTGCTATTTTAGTGTTTTTAATATCGAATAATGATGTAAAATTAGAGATTTAATGTATGGTTAACGACCGAAGTTGAGATTTTAAATTGTATGGATTTTGGGGTCGTTACAAGCGAAGTCTCACTGCCTCATCCGACACCCCATTGTACTTAAAAGTGTCGTACATTTCCAGAAAACTGATTAAATGTTCATTCGGATCGTCATTTGCCATTCCCCCAAACTGAACTGAATTCTGCATCATCTGAATGGTCCCAGGCTTGATTTCAAAAGTATTCGCAGCTATTGCAGGCCTAGTGATGCTCGACTACAGATCGGTCACCTTCGGTGATGCAAAATTCCTCAACGCTTTCTGGTCTTTGGCAGCCATTGTTTCTTCCTTATCAGAGTCTTCGAATTCGTTCCTTGTTTCCTTGATCCACTTACTTAACCTCTGAAATCTTCTTTCAATGTCGTCCTCAAAAGGAAGCAAGTCTGGATTTTTGGATCGTGTTTGCATAAACCAATGTCAAAAACCTGAAATTGGAAGAACAAAAACAAAAACAAAAATGTTTAACTAAAACTGGACTAATTAAACTGATATTGTAAAAATATTAAAATCTGCGCTAAATTTTTTCCAGCAACGGTGCCAAAAACTTGTTGGCTAAAATCTATATACGCACAACACGCAAGTATACATGGTCAACATAATACAGTAGTGAATAGAGTATCGTTCCCACGAAGACAAATTAGCCAGAAATTTAACTTTACAATTACCAATCTTCTATTAATCCTAATTTTATTAAACTAATCAATTTCCAGTTTATAGTGAAAATATTAAACTTATTAAGAAAAACCAGCTAAATAACAACAAACCCTAAAACCGAATCTTCAAATAAATATTAGAGAATTAGGCTTGCAACTTCACTCTAAGCATCCCTCTGACTATTAACCCCTTATTCCAATTTAATTTACTATCTCAGTTTATTAATCAAGAACACATAAATAGTATTAACCACCTCTCGATGCATTAACACCGTATCAACCCAAATCCACAATTAAGATAGAATTAAGTCAAACACCTTAATTAATCAATTCACTATATCTCTATATGAATTCTAATTAAATAAGGTTAAAGTTCAAGTTCTCTTCATGATTACATGCAATGTCAAGCATATCTCAACCTTAACAATAATCAAGAATCTGCTATTCGCAAAATTCATAACACATGCTATATTAACTAAGTCTAGATTTATATTTCATCTCTCGAATTCATACAAATCCACATAGAATTGTTGATCAAGCAATTCATAAATTCAAGCTCAAATTAATATAGATAAACTTCATAATAGCTTTATTAAACTGAAAACTGAGATTACATAATCATTGTTCCACTTAAAGATCCATTAAAAACCTAATAAGTAATCTAGTTCATAGCTAATAAATTAAATACTGAACAAATAAAAAAAACATCATCCCAATTACAGAATATAGAAATTAGAGGAGAATAGTAATACACCACCCTTCTCGCCCTTCGATTATGAAATCTTCGTGAAATTATTCCTCTACTTCGTTCCTCCAAGCTCTTACTTTTCAATCTTTTTCTAGAAGTGTGTCTAGATCGATCTCCGCTCTTCCACACTTAGCATAAAAGTAGTCTCAATTCAGCCCCATACATCAATCCTAATCCAACTCTAATTGTCCTCGTAAGAACTCAAGTGGAAACATGAATCCTTTTCAAAATCAACAACTTAATAGTCAAAGACTCCCACAAAATAAACTAACAACCATCCCTCACTCCTAATATTGTCACATTACATAAAGAATTATTAGTTCCCAATATAGCCCAACTTCTAGCACAACATCAAATCTCACCCAACAATAACCCCGACGCAGCGCGCCCCGCGCCAGCAAACACATGCCAACAGCGCTCCCCGCGCCAGCATCCCAGGAGGTTGTCTCAGTCCAGCGCGCCCCGCGCCACATTCCTTCGCAGTACAGCGCGCCCCGCGCCATGTAGTCAGAAACTCCAAATTTGCTCGAAATCTCCTTCCAATTGTAACATTTTGATAGGCCCATGGACTATCCTGCAACAAGCAAACAACCTATCAAAAGTAACATGAAATTACCAAAAACTAACAATATACCAATCTAAATGAACATAAATCGTAGGTTAAAAACCTACTCATCATCTTCTTCGGCTTCGACATCTTTATATTTAGGACGAAAACGTCCGAAGCCACGACCCCCCAACATTTAAAAATTCTTGTTCATTTATTATGTATTTTATAACTAAATTTTTTTTGTTATGTTTTGTTGTCTTTACCAAAACAAATTCTAATACTGCATTATATTTGCTCTAGTAAAAATATGTTTTATAATGGTGGAAATTTACGTTTTTAGTGATGAATATATATTATATTTTTAAAATATGAAAAAATTTCCAATTTTCTTCTTGAAAATAATATTTATTTATAAAAATTATTATTTTCTTTTTTGAAAAAATTGAATCAGTTTTTTTATTTATCTTTTACTGTTTTTTTATTTTAACTTCTATATTTAGTTTTTGTTTTTAAAATTTCTAATATTAAGAATGGGTCATTTTGTTAAAAAATTAAGTAGACATTAATTTAATTTAAAATCACTTTAATTTTTTTGAATCTATATTTCATGAAACTTAACTCATTTTATGAAAAAAAATTCTAATATTTTTTACTTAAAATAATAATTATTTTTAAAAATATTTAAAATAATCATTTTTAATTAGTTTAATGGGATAATTTAAAAAATTAAAAGGTCAATGGTATAATCAGTAAAATGTGTCAACTACAGTGGGTAATTCATTAGTTTTGTAGATAAAAAATTAACGGCCGTTTATTATTTTTAACGGAATGACCCAATTTCAAAATAATAATTAGTTTAGTAGGATAATTTGAAAAATTATAAGTTCAATGGTGTAATCAGTAAAATATGCCAACTACAATGGGTATTTCATTAGTTTTGCCTTATAAATTATAATATGATATATGCTAAGTAGCTTAAATGAATTAAAGAGGGTTTAAAAGTGATTATGAAATTGAATCAAATTGGACTTGGTGTAAAACTGCTGTGACAGGGTAGTTTCAAGCTCATGTAAACATAGTTTAAAATACTCTTTTTGGAAGGGAAATATTTTTATAAAATATTATGTAGTACCATGTATAACATATTAAAATTTGCTACCGATCGGACGTAAAAATTTTGAGTTATAAAATCGTGAAGTGGGCAGGCTATTAAGCCAACTGCTGAGCAGGAGCAGCAGCAGTCGCACGGCAACGCCGACTGTTAGGCCAGGCGTGCACGCTTGTTACCCAGCTGCGTGCGACGTTCTGTTTTCATTTTTGATTGCGACGCCAAGTTCGTTTTGATCCAATTTTTAGCGTTGTAGATACTCAAAATTTTCTTTTCTTGTTACTAACTATGTAGGAGGGCAAAATCGTCTATTTCACACTCCAGAGATAACCTTGGAGGACTACAACATCAATTCTAACCCCGGAGATAGCCCCGAGAGATCCAGTTTCCAACCCCATAGATAGCCCCGGGGGATCAAGACAACCTCAGAGATAACCCTGAAGATAATCAAAGTCAACATCAAGTCAACCTCAGAGATAACCCTGAGAAAAGACTGCTACAACTGCGTAAAAACCGGAGATAACCCCGAGAGGGGCAAAATGGTCATTTTGCCAACTCAACTTTAACTCAAATCAAATCAACTCATTTCAACTCAAAATGCTTCATTATAATTCCCACGAGAACCATATCTTAACTTTCGAGCACAAACTACGCAAAACGGCTCACCGGATTGCCTGATGAAAACTCAAAAATGCTATTTCAATCATGGATCTATCTTCCCGGAGTCAAAAAAGGACAAATCATATGTCATTGTGTAGCTCTCGGAAAGAGCTTTCCGGAATGGTATGGCACGCTTCCATCGGACTCCCGGATTGAAAGTTATGAACGACCGAGCGAACAGCGCGTTGTCCGAGTGTACGTACTTCGACACGGCGGGACCCACACTGTCTGGGGCACCCCGGGCAGCCGCAGGTACACCTACTGCTGCCGCAGGTACACCTGTGGCAACCCCCTCTATATATAGAGGGCTTGGGGTGGCCATATTTGCAAGAGAAAAGGCGAGGAAGCCCTGTCCAATTTGCTTTGTACACACTATAAGCTGAGTACTTTCTCATTTGAAACACTTGTAAGCTCATATATAGCTACTTTTCTACCGGCGAGAGCTGAGTGTTCATCCACTTAAAGCTGTAGAAGTCTTCTTTGGCAGTCCACTGTAAGCCTTCTTACACACTTTATAGCCTTTCTCTTCATCTTTGCACACACAGTTCTTCACGTTGAGAGTCGTGTTGCGTGTGTATGTCCGGACTTCGGTCCGTGGTTTTTATTTTCCTTTGTGTGTGTGTGTGTATATATATATATATATATATATATATATATATATATATATATATATATATATATATATATATATATATATATATGGACTAACATTATTGAGTTATGCCTCGATTGAGCCTGGACTCACGTCCGAAGCGTTTATTTGCTTTTATATATATACTTATATATATAAATTGTGGTCGAACTTTGTTCGATGAGCCTGGATTTACATCCGAAGCGTTTACTTACTTATATATATATATATATATATATATATATATATATATATATATATATACTTATATATATGAACTGTGTATCGAATTCTGTTCGATGAGCCTGTATTTTATATCCGGTGCGTTTACTTGCCTTTATATATATATATATATATATTTACATTTCGTCCCACCTGGAGTTTACTTCGTGGCGGTTGACCATTTTTACTACTTTTTGTACATTTCGTCCTGCCTGGAGTTTCTTCCGTGGCGGTGGATCGTTTTTACAGCTTTATTTACATTTCTGATCCCCCATGGAGGTGCTTCGTGGTGGTTGATCATGTCTATATATATATATATATATATATATATATATATATATATATATATATATATATATTTACAGCTTATATATATACCTGCTTACTGCGTTTATATCAATTGCGGCATCATGTAAGCCTAGGAATCATGCGATCACAGATTCAGTCTACTGAATCTAGATTCAGTTCCCTTGACGGACCTTTTTAGCTGTAAGCAGCTTGTAAAGTTATTCCATGGTGTTCGAATTTCCTCTGATGGTTTTCATACCCATGAGGAGTTCGGCACTGCTTTTTACATTATTTTCCCGAAGATGCTTCGCATCTCGAAAATAAAAGCAACTAAGCCGAACATTTAATAAAATAGGAGTGTAAAAGTTCTCAATTACTATTGAGCACAAGGTTTGAAAAACCTCTTTTAAAACATCACTGTTATATCTCGTTTAAAACTTATTTTTTTACATAAATTCAAACCCTGTGTATATAAGTGCGAATGAGGCCTTACACTACTTCCAAATAAAAGCATATTGACCCACACACACACACACACACACATATTCATATAACAGTTTCTTGAAAAGTGGCGGTCACCGTGATAACACGGATGTCGGAGGGTGCCTAACACCTTCCCACCGCATAAGCAAGTCCCCGGACCCTAAAGAATCTCGGTTTCACAGACCCATTTAGCAGTGTCACATCATTGGGTCAGTGTGCAAACCTTTTCTCGATTGTGTTGGTACAACCAGTTAAAAAACCAACTGGCGACTCTTATAGTCCAATCGTCGACATTATATATGTCGGACTTTTTTCACTTGTTTTTTTAAACAAATCTAACATAACATGAGAACACAAAACAAACAAGAATAGAAAAGGGACAAATAAAAATCCCGACGTCGACAGGTGGCGACTCCGCTGGGGACTCCAGTAAGAGGACTTAAGCCGCTATTACAATCTTTTTAAAACTGTTATATGCTTGTGTGTGGATGTTGCATTTACATTTGAATAAATATGTACGAATGCATTTACTTATTGCGCTTAGTGCTTCGCACCATATATGCCTGTGATATTAGTTCTTCACACATGTCATCATTTCCATACGGTGAGACGCGATGTATGTGAATGTATATTGTGTGGTCCCTCCACCAGGAGGCTATCCTATCGGTGTTTGATTACTGGACTCGTAGGAAGACTAATTCCAACGAGGCTCAGGAAAGGCACCACCCAAATTCGCTCCAGTTGAAAGACCGGATTAACTTCCTGTCAAGTAAATTGCGATGATTTGGGAACCGTCATGCCGAAAAAACCGCGAGAGTAACCTAAGATAGGTCAGCCTCTGATAAACCAAACGCGAAGGAAAGTCTCTTCATACCTCCCATTTTCAATTACTGGTAATTTCATTCCATGTCAAATCATTGTAATGAAAAATATGAAGGAATATGTGTATATACATAAAACCTGACATATTATGCTAACACTCGTTTTGCAAGACAACACTCCTATAATGGACACATTCTAACATGTAAATTATTTTTTTACATTTCCTAAAGACTAAACTACATAAGTCTTTTTGTAGGGAAGCTATCGGTCCCGTTACCCGTTTAAAGTTCAAAAAGGCACTAAGCCCACCGTCAGACATGGCTACAAGTGCCCAGCCTGATCCTACTCCTATTTCCCAAGAGGAGTTCGAAGGACTAAGGAATCAAATAGCAGAATTGGTTGTCTTTTTAAAAGAACAAAGTAAAAATACTCAGGGCCAAACAATGCTTACTCAACGAGAGTCATTCACACCAGGGTGCAGTCAGGGTATTGGCAAAAAGATGAAAACCCAAATACCTGAACCTCATTACAATAAAGGAACCAACAAAACCCCTGAAATCACAAAACTCAAGGATGATCGAGAAACTGGGGATATAAGAAAGAAAGTCCAACAAATAGAGGAAACCATCCGATAAATCAAAGGAACTGGAAACTATGGAAGTATCACCTATTCAGATCTCTGCATATTTCCAGGGGCTCGATATCCTGACAAATTCAAAATCCCAGAGTTTGAAAAGTACAATGGGGCAGGCGATCCCTATACGCACCTAAAAGTGTATATTGGCGAACTGAGGTCTTATGCTGAAGATGAAAGCCTCAAAATGCAACTTTTTCAAAGGAGTCTCACTGGAGAGGCTAAAGCCTCGTATGCCCGACTTGACAATGCCAAAATCTATAACTGGGAAGAATTGGCCCACGCCTTTCCAAATCAGTACAATTTTCAATCACAAATGGCACCAGATCAATACCAAGTGACTAAAGTCAAAAAGCAAAGTACTGAATCTTTCCGAGAATATGCCCAAAGGTGGAGACATCTAGCAGCACAAGTCATTCCATCAATGACAGAAACTGAGATGGTCATGACATTTATTGACATCCAAGAGGCTCCGTACTATGAGAGGATCCTAGCCGGCATAGGAAAGCCATTCTCGGAAATGATCAAACACGGCGAAATGGCAGAGATGGGCCTGAAGGCAGATGAGATTAAAGACTTCACTGCCTTGGAAGAGTCGCCAAACATATACAGACTGGCAAGTATGCGAACGATCCCAAGGGGGTACCCGATAAAGGTAATGAAGATGTATCCCTTATTGTACAGGGGCAAGCTAGGAAACCAACCAACAGTCCCCCCCATCTGGAAAGTGCAAGATAATCTGCCATCTCAACAACAGGATGCATTAAACCAATGCCCAGACAGGAAAAGAAAATTTGAAAGATCGAAAAATTGGGTATTCACTCCACTGGGCGATTCCCTTGAACATGTATTGGCGATATTAATGGATCACAAGAAAACTATCGAATTAGCCCCACCTCTGGAACTAGGGAGTAAAAAATACAATCCAAGCCGAAGATGTGCTTACCACTCAGGGTCTCTAGGACACAATACACAAGATTGTTGGTCTTTAAAGCATAAAATTCAAAATCTGATCGAAAATTGTGACAACCCCAAAATAGGTCCATTCCATCCAACCTATTCTGAGTCGCCAAATACATGGTATAGAAAACAACTACAACTTTATTACAACAATTGTCGTGCAAAATACAACAACACATATGCTGTGAGTTTGGATACAAATATATACCAAATGTGACTCATGTCCCAACCATGGACAACACCTCACAATGACACCTTACATAAAGGTATAGTCAAAAATTATTTTAGAATTAGAATCTTTGGGAAGTGCTCAAGGAATCCTTTGTACATGGGAAGCCACGCTTCTAGGTTGTGATAGATATCATATGGCCACAGAATTATCCTTGGTTGACCCAATATACCCCAAAGAAAAACGAGAAGATTACTATCATATTCTTCCCAATGGTGAGTCTTCTCTTGACTTATCATTATCTCCACTGTCTCTAATTAAGAATTATACTTCAAACAAATACCAAGATTATATAGGTAGTGCTCGTAAATATACTCAGCAAGTGGATGAGCACAATCCTGTCTTATGAGCAAGTGGATGAGCAAACCACCCTTCTAACGTTGGGTTCGCTTCACCCTAGATGATTCACCAAATATAACTCCTAAATGATGACCACCGTTCTATTCCCCTGCTACCCCCGCTCGACCCAGCTACACTCTTATTACCTGAAAGGAATTGTGAACAGAAGGGTGAGCACAACTAGCCCAGTAAAGAATATCATGACTAAAGGTAAATAAATTATCAATAGTCTTCATCAGTAATAAATCAGAGATTTAGAACATATGGTAGATGATAAAAATTTCAACCATAGTTGCAGCGGAACGAGCAATCCATTAGAAGAGTCAAATAGACCATAAAGTCTATTATCTTCTCCATGTTAAAAATCCACCAGCAATGTTTTATCCCTGTAACATTAATCAACAGTCACTTTCCACAATTATATGAATAACTCATAATCATAATTGTAATTCTAAATTCCTCTTCGCATTCAGGACGAAGATAATTTTCATCACATGTCTTTACCTGAAACATTAAAGATCATGGTTATACCAAATCACAGTTCCAGTTTATAATCATACTAATAATTTCATCTTTGCACTACGGCCATAGATATTCATCAACAGACCATCTTTGCACTACAAGCCAAAGATATTCAACAACAGGTCATCTTTGCACTACGGGCCAAAAATATTCATCAATAATTTGTCTTTGCACTACAGGCCAAAGATATTCCTCAACAGTTCATATTTGCACTACAGGCCAAATATATTCATATCTCAAAGAAATATATAATCATTTCAGAATTTATATACACCATAATTATAACAATGTTAATCAATTCATCTTTACACTTAAGCTAAAGATATTCAATTATAAATTCAATGGTCATGATCATACCAGCTAACAATTCATCTTTGCTATGATAACCCGAGATTTCGAATAATCAAAAATTTGCGAATAAATTTTTTTTTATTAATATTAATATTAATAATTAATTTTGTGACAAGTATCGGTGATACGAGTCTCGAGAAAGTCAATTTGTGTATTGACTAATAAAATTAGAGTAGAGTTGTGCTTAACAATTTTAGAAACCCTAACCCTAATTTTTGGAAAGGGATTCGATAGAAAATATAATTAAAATAATTATATTATTGAGTACGTGTTTGTATTGTATAGAGATTTTGATCAATGATTGATTGGATAAGGTTTGAAATTAATAAACCCTAATAAGGGATTAAAAACCCTAATCTCAGATTTAGAAAACCAATGGTATGGTTAAAAACCCTAATTGTATGCCGGGAAACCCTAATTTTATATTCGGGAATCCTAAACCCTAAATTAGGAAACCCTAATCCTAATTGGCAAGCTTATTGTGTGTATTAAACTTAAATATGATTAGAAAACCCTAATTATATTTTTGTTATATTAATTTCTATTTTACAAACCTTAATTATAATTTAGAAAATTTATTTTTCTTATTAAAACCCTAATTCGTGGGTTATAAACCCTAATGATCATTTTGAACCTAATTGCTAAATTAAGTAATTTTAATTAGGGATATTAATTCTAATTAGCAAGATTGAATTTTATGATTAGGAAATATTAATATAATTATAGAATCCTAATTGTAATTTGGAATTATTAATTTTCTATTTTGAAAACCGAAATTCAGAAATTTTGAAAATTAAATTGCAAATCTAAAGGGTTCAAATCCTAAATCCTAAAAGGTCTAAACCCTAAACCCTAACCCAAACCCTAAACCCTAAGGGTTTGTACAAATTCCATGTTTGCCATTAAATTTATTTTATAAATTACAAAAATGCCCTTTTTACATTTTAAATGAGATAACTTGTAAAATTAGCAAAACCTTTAGTTGGTGACCAACTAAAGTAAGCCAATTGACTTTAACCTCAGCCAAAAACTGATCCAAATGGTGAGCTAACATGTGTGTATTCATTGGATCAATTATTTAAGTGATAAAGAGAGAGAAAGTCTCAAAATTTACTTATTTTTCTCCCAAGCTCTCATCTAGTCTCTCTCTCACCAAGGCATCCGAAAATCACAAGTGTATCAGTCTCTAGAACATTTCTTTGAACACCTAAAATCAGATTGGAGAGCATAGATCAAGAATTAGAAAAATAAATGGTATAAGTCCTAAATTTATTTTGATCTTGTATGCATAGTCAAATTTTGTATTTTTGTGTTTAAAATCTTGCTAAGGGATGTTTTATGGTGATCTATGATGATCTACCATGGATCCGTAGCATCAAAATGGGTAGAAACTATATTTTTCAAAATCTGTTCTTGAGCATTTTTAGTGGTCTGACAAGTAATGTAAGTGGCCACAGATCCATGCTCGTATATGTTATGGGTTGTTTTAAACTTGATATTGGTAGCTTGTTATGTTGTCTTGGATCTGGAAGTGAAATCACAGACATTTGATGTCTATATTTTGAGTTATTTCTGGTCAAATCCCGTTGACCGGGCATGACCAGTCAAAATCTGGGCAAGCCCAGAAATTGAAATCAGCGTCTGACAAGAAGTTTAAGACTTTAGACGTGTCAGTATGTTTGGTCTTTGATGTCTTTGTTTGGTACATTATGTAGCTGGTTATGTGTACTATAGATTTGGGTCTTTATATATCTTGTAAACTCATCAGATCGATCGTGAAAGGTGGTCAAAGTAGACCACCCGAACTGATTTTTGCTTTTCTAGGAAAACCCAGAAAAATAAGAACATCATTTCTTACATACTTTGACCGTGTGATTTATGTTTATTATGTCGATGAAATCTAATTTTATGCTTTGGTGTTGTTCCTTGACATAAGGTCTATAACTTAAAACATTTATATGACAATAGACATGAACAAAAAGCATAAATAATTGAGTTAGAAAGTGACTGTTCGAGTTTCTGGGTTTCTGGGCAAACCCAGAAACCGTCTGACCATAAGTTTGAAGGCACTGATCTGCTTGTTTTGATGTTGTATAACTTTGATGTTGATTGTTAATGGTAGTCCTACATGAGTAGTACATGATTGAACTTTAAGTTTGCCCAGAAACAATTGTAAACCAAGATTAAAATTCGGTCAAAGTAAGGGTCTCGAACTTGAGTCTGACAGTTTCTTGAGATGAAGAACACTTAAGACGACAGATTTGTGTCGCTAAAGGCTTTAGCGACAGTTCTATTTATTTTACTTTCTGTTTTCCGGAAAATGATTAAAAAAATAGAAATAAATTCTAAAAATTACAAAAAATGGTTTTAAAAATTATTTTAAATTGTGAAAAATAATTTCTGACCAATTGGAATATTTTTCTTTAATATTTATAATTATTTAAATATTAAAAGTATTTAATTTATTTAGTTAGTGTATTAAATAAATTAGAGAAAAATGATTTAATATTATGAAAAATTATTTTAAATAAGAATAATGTATTTAAAAATATTTTGAGTTATAAAATGTGACTTTTAATATTTTTGGAGAATTTTCATTAATAATTTAATATTAATGATATTAGATTTATTTAATTACTAAATTAAATAAGTAAGTTAAAAAAATGATTTTTAATGATTTAAAAATCATTTTTAATAAGAATAAAGTGTTAGAAAATATTTTAAATTATAAAATATAATTTTCAATATTTTTGGAGAATTCTCATTAATAAATTAATATTAATGATATTAGATTATTTATTTATGATATTAAATAAATGAAGTAAAAATGATTTTATTGATGTAAAAATCATTTAGAAGTGAGAAAAATATTTTAAAAATATTTTAAGTTATAATTAATGACTTTTAATATTTGGATAATAATTTCATTAATATTTAAATATTAATGGTGATGATTTAAAAATAATTTTAATTACTTTAAAAATCATTTAAGTAGAATATTGATGATTTAAAAATATTTTAAGTTATTCATAATAACTTTAATATTTTGACAAGTATGTTATTAATATTTTGATATTATTAAATATTAATAATGATAAGATTATTTGATAATTAAATCATTTAAAAATGATTTAAGTGTTTGAAAAATTATTATAAATTATAATAATTGTTTATAAATTATTAAAAGCTTCCGGAAAATATTATAAATGTTATTTGACTTATCTAAAATAATATTGAAGCTTAGAGACCAAGTTTAATTGACAATCAATGTGTTAATTGTCAGATAGGGTGACCAAAACACCGAAAATGAACCGAGGTCCAACCAGACCGAAATAGTTAGACTGGATAAGTGTTTATATAGGTTATAAACACTAATGTGGCTATGTGGTAATGTGCCTAGGAGAAGTTTGACTGTAGAATACAGTGTTACGTGTTATAAATGATTGTGCTAATTGTGAGACCGATATTATTGATTATAGGTCTTACGAACGCAGTTAATTATATTGTGTAGCTGTAATCAACGCGAAAGGCAAGTTTCCTAACTCAACCTTGAGTTATATTCATTAAATTATTTTAATAGTTAATTATTGATAATTATACCATGTCCAGGAAATTTATTGTTGATTATTCGCAATTAGTGCATGATTAAAATTCAAATTGAATTACTGATTCGGAAAATATATATTCATAGAATTACTGTTGTTGGATATTTATATCTGCAGAAACTAATATTGACAGTACATATAATTCTTATTTATTGTCAAATTATATTGAGAAGTTTCTTAGCTAATTATACTGGCTAGACAAACAATTGTTAGAACTTGATAAATACGAGAAGAGAAATCAATTGTTATTGATAGATCGATGGCAATTGTTTCGGCTAGATCGATAAGTAGATAGAATTTGAAATCACAGTATTTCGTTGTTAAATCAAAAATCTTGATTCTGAGACTGAGAAGAACAACCTTTTATATAAAGGAAACATTTTGGGTCGTATATTCGACCATTGCGCGCTGTTAAGTATTATGCATAATATAGGGTACAAGGAGTTGGCCGGCTCTAAGTACTTGCAGAGGGGTATGATTTAATCTTTATGGTTATCTGATACCCTAGGATTATAACCATACGCGAGATAAAGAAAACTCATTTAGAGTTCTAAGTGAGGGATTGCTGAAGTGCATCAATAGTGGGATAAGTGGACACATAGTGTGAGGAGTTGTATTGGTGAAGTACTAATCAAGTTATTTCAACTGATTGTAGGATGTCTGGAGAAGGTGAAAAGAGTGCGGAGATGCTAGCGGCTGTTGCACCGGTGCCAGAAGCCGAGGTGCCAGTGCAAAGTGAATCAGTGGAGAAGGTGGGAGAAGATGAACCAATGGTTAATCTGGGGAGCGATCATGATGATTATCCCGAGATGTATCTGAGTAGAGATGAGGAGGCAGAGTCTGAACCAGCTAAGGTGGAGTTAAAGAATAAGACCAAAGTTGGAGAACAAGATCACAAATCTGCAGAGGTTCAAGAACTCCGGAGCAAAGTGTTTCTCTTGGAGGAATTGTGGAAGACGGAGCGAGCGTTACGCGAAATGACTGAAGAAAGAAACGAGCTCAAGGCGCAGGTGGACAGAATGAAGGCTGAAGGTGGTGGATCATCTGAAGGAACCAGCAAGAAGGACAAGAAGAAGAGAAAGAGGGAAAAAGACAGCCCTAAATCTGAAAAATCAAGCCCGAAGAAGAAACAAGCATGTAGCAAGTGTGGGAAGACTCACGCGGGAGAATGCATGATGTGGAAGAATGTGTGTTTTAACTGCAAGCAGGAAGGACATATTTCTCTGCATTGTCCTAAGCCGAATTTGAGGAAGTGTTTTTCATGTGGGCAGACGGGTCACAGATTCAGCAAGTGTCCCATCAAGAAGAAGATTGGTGAAGGGAGTGGTCGGTAGACAACCTAAAAATATGTAATAGCATCTTTTGGGTAGAAGTTTTTGATATTAAGTGTTGTAATATCGAGAACGATGTGTAAGCATATGTAAATATACATATGTTTTATGGATGAAATCTTTATTTTCTATATGAATATAAGATTAGGATTAATTTGTTTGTTCTTAAAACACATACTTATGGTAAGTTAATGACTCATAATTATATGAAATGTTTTGAACCCCTCAGTGAATGGACGCCAAAGGTCTGACTAGGATAAGTTTATACACTCATATAATTGTGGCAAGTTCCTGAACTCATAAGTGCGGTAAGTTTGACGAACTAGTAATAACTGTGTGAGAATGGAGAATAGCAACTTTTGTGTAAAATTGTGTTGTTAATCCTGATATGATTTTAAAAGGGATAGTAATATGTGGTAAGTACTATGTGCTATTTGAATAAATATGCAATTATATGAGAGTTATGTGTTGAATTCTTATTGTGTTAAGAATTTGTGTAAAGAAAGAGAATTAATATAAGATTTTTATTTAAATCAGATCATGCCGCCTAGACGACAGAATCGAAACCAACGAGAAGAACAGTCGGTGAATAATGAAGGAGGTCAAGCTGACCCGATGCAAAACTTTGCGGATATGATAGCCCAAGCTATGGAGAATAGAGCTCCAGCTGCAAGAGGAAGAGCAAGAAATCAGTCAGCTGAAAGATTGGCTAATTTTAAGGATTTTAAAGCGGTAGGACCGCCTGAGTTCAAAGGGACCACGGATCCTATTGAAGCCCAAACTTGGGTGAAGAAGATGGAGAAAGCATTCGTTATCGCCAGAGTAGCGGAGAAACAAAAGACGGCTTTTGCAACTTATCTAATGAAGGGAGAAGCTAATTACTGGTGGGAGATGAACCAAGCAAGAGCTGGTACAGAAGTGGTGTTGTGGACAAGATTCAAGGAGTTGTTCTTCGAGAACTACTTCTCGCCAAGTATGCAATCCAGGATGGAAGTTAAATTCTTAGAACTTAAGCAGGAGAACATGTCGGTATCTGAATACGCTGCTAAATTTAATGAATTAGCAGGATTTGCACCTCATCAGGTGGACACAGAGGCAAGAAAGGCGCGAATATTTGAGAATAGGCTGAAGTCGGGAATATTCAACAAGGTAGCGGTATTGCAGATCAACACGTTCGCGACATTGATGGAGAAAGCGTTGATTGCTGAAGGAGGGAGCGAAGCTGCGTCTCGGCTCCATCAGGAGAAGAAGAAGAAGACAAATGACGGTGGAAGCAGTGGTGGAAGTAACCCTAATAAGAGAAAATGGAGCGAGAATAGCCAGTCGGGTACTAAAATAGAAGATAATAGGAAAGGAAGGGGGCCATGTTCAAATTGTGGGAAGAACCATGCAGGAGTTTGCCTGAAGAAGAAGGGAGTTTGCTATAACTACGGACAAGAGGGGCATATGTCACCCAATTGTCCCAGTCCGAAGAAAATTCAAGGTTTCTTTGGATGCGGATCGACTGACCATATTGTTCGGAACTATCCGAAGAAGAATGCGGAGAAGAAAAGTGTCAACAAGGGACCCGGTGGTGGAACCTTGGCGATTCAAGGACCTACACAGCCAGGAAGACCAACAGCCCGTACATTCAACATGACGGCGCAGGATACGGTGGCTGCCCAGGAGGTGGTAGTAGGTAACAATTTCGCTTTAGAATTTAATTACGCGAGTAATATGAGCTAGATATTTCTGTGAACAGTTTTCTTTTAAAGATTCAAGTCACAGGTTAGAATTTGAGACACAAATGAATATTGGGTTGATAAAAATGAATTGATGATACAACTTTAAAAGATTGTTAAGAATAAGAAAGTGGTGATTCCGAGGACGGAATCCTTTTAAGGAGGGGTGAATGTGATAACCCGAGATTTCGAATAATCAAAAATTTGCGAATAATTTTTTTTATTAATATTGATATTAATTATTAATTTTGTGACAAGTATCGGTGATACGAGTCTCAAGAAAGTCAATTTGTGTATTGACTAATAAAATTAGAGTAGAGTTGTGCTTAATAGTTTTAGAAACCCTAACCCTAATTTCTGGAAAGAGATTCGATAGAAAATATAATTAAAATAATTATATTATTGAGTACGTGTTTGTACTGTATAGAGATTTTGATCAATGATTGATTGGATAAGGTTTGAAATTAATAAACCCTAATAAGGGATTAGAAACCCTAATCTCAGATTTAGAAAACCAATGGTATGGTTAAAAACCCTAATTGTACGCCGGGAAACCCTAATTTTATATTCGAGAATCCTAAACCCTAAATTAGGAAACCCTAGCCCTAATTGGCAAGCCTATTGTGTGTATTAAACTTAAATATGATTAGAAAATCCTAATTATATTTTTGTTATATTAATTTCTATTTTACAAACCTTAATTGTAATTTAGAAAATTTATTTTTCTTATTAAAACCCTAATTCGTGGGTTATAAACCCTAATGATCATTTTGAACCTAATTGCTAAATTAAGTAATTTTAATTAGGGATATTAATCCTAATTAGCAAGATTGAATTTTATGATTAGGAAATATTAATATAATTATCGAATCCTAATTGTAATTTGGAATTATTAATTTTTTATTTTGAAAAACGAAATTCGGAAATTTTGAAAATTAAATTACAAATCTAAAGGGTTCAAACCCTAAATCCTAAAAGGTTTAAACCCTAAACCATAACCCAAACCCTAAGGGTTTGTATAAATTCCATGTTTGCCATTAAATTTATTTTATAAATTACAAAAATGCCCTTTTTACATTTTAAATGAGATAACTTGTAAAAATAGCAAAACGTTTAGTTGGTGACCAATTAAAGTAAGCCAATTGACTTTAACCTCAGCCAAAAACTGATCCAAATGGTGAGCTAACATGTGTGTATTCATTAGATCAATTATTTAAGTGATAAAGAGAGAGAAAGTCTCAAAATTTACTTATTTTTCTCCCAAGCTCTCATCTACTCTCTCTCTCACCAAGGCATCCGAAAATCACAAGTGTATCAGTCTCTAGAACATTTCTTTGAACACCTAAAATCAGATTGGAGAGCATAGATCAAGAATTAGAAAAATAAAAGGTATAAGTCCTAAATTTATTTTGATCTTGTATGCTTAGTCAAATTTTGTATTTTTGTGTTTAAAATCTTGCTAAGGGATGTTTTATGGTGATCTATGATGATCTACCATGGATCCATAGCATCAAAATGGGTAGAAACTATGTTTTTCAAAATCTGTTCTTGAGCATTTTTATATGTTATGGGTTGTTTTAAACTTGATATTGGTAGCTTGTTATGTTGTCTTGGATCTGAAAGTGAAATCACAGACATTTGATGTCTATATTTTGAGTTATTTCTGGTCAAATCCCGTTGACCGGGCATGACCAGTCAAAATCTGGGCAAGCCCAGAAATTGAAATCAGCGTCTGACAAGAAGTTTAAGACTTTAGACGTGTCAGTATGTTTGGTTTTTGATGTCTTTGTTTGGTACATTATGTAGCTGGTTATGTGTACTATAGATTTGGGTCTTTATATATCTTGTAAACTCATCAGATCGATCGTGAAAGGTGGTCAAAGTAGACGACCCGAACCGATTTTTCCTTTTCTGGGAAAACCCAGAAAAATAAGAACATCATTTCTTACATACTTTGACCGTGTGATTCATGTTTATTCTGTCGATGATAATCTAATTTTATGCTTTGGTGCTGTTCCTTGACATAAGGTCTATAACTTAAAACATTTATATGACAATAAACATGAACATAAAGCATAAATAATTGAGTTAGAAAGTGACTGTTCGAGTTTCTAGGTTTCTGGGCAAACCCAGAAACCGTCTGACCATAAGTTTGAAGGCACTGATCTGCTTGTTTTGATGTTGTATAACTTTGATGTTGATTGTTAATGGTAGTCCTACATGAGTAGTACATGATTGAACTTTAAGATTGCCCAGAAATAATTGTAAACCAAGATTAAAATTCGGTCAAAGTAAGGGTCTCGAACTTGAGTCTGACAGTGTTCTTGAGATGAAGAACACCTAGCGACGGTTCTATTTATTTTATTTTCTGTTTTCCGGAAAATGATTAAAAAAATAGAAATAAATTCTAAAAATTACCAAAAATGGTTTTAAAAATTATTTTAAATTATGAAAAATAATTTCTGACCAATTGGAATATTTTTCTTTAATATTTATAATTATTTAAATATTAAAAGTATTTAATTTATTTAGTTAGTGTATTAAATAAATTAGAGAAAAATGATTTAATATTATGAAAAATCATTTTAAATAAGAATAATGTATTTAAAAATATTTTGAGTTATAAAATGTGACTTTTAATATTTTTGGAGAATTTTCATTAATAATTTAATATTAATGATATTAGATTTATTTAATTACTAAATTAAATAAGTAAGTTAAAAAAAATGATTTTTAATGATTTAAAAATCATTTTTAATAAGAATAAAGTGTTAGAAAATATTTTAAATTATAAAATATAATTTTCAATATTTTTGGAGAATTCTCATTAATAAATTAATATTAATGATATTAGATTATTTATTTATGATATTAAATAAATGAAGTAAAAATGATTTTATTGATGTAAAAATCATTTAGAAGTGAGAAAAATATTTTAAAAATATTTTAAGTTATAATTAATGACTTTTAATATTTGGATAATAATTTCATTAATATTTAAATATTAATGGTGATGATTTAAAAATAATTTTAATTACTTTAAAAATCATTTAAGTAGAATATTGATGATTTAAAAATATTTTAAGTTATTCATAATAACTTTAATATTTTGACAAGTATGTTATTAATATTTTGATATTATTAAATATTAATAATGATAAGATTATTTGATAATTAAATCATTTAAAAATGATTTAAGTGTTTGAAAAATTATTATAAATTATAATAATTGTTTATAAATTATTAAAAGCTTCCGAAAAATATTATAAATGTTATTTGACTTATCTAAAATAATATTGAAGCTTAGAGACCAAGTTTAATTGACAATCAATGTGTTAATTGTCAGATAGGGTGACCAAAACACCGAAAATGGACCGAGGTCCAACCAGACCGAAATAGTTAGACTGGATAAGTGTTTATATAGGTTATAAACACTAATGTGGCTATGTGGTAATGTGCCTAGGAGAAGTTTGACTGTAGAATACAGTGTTACGTGTTATAAATGATTGTGCTAATTGTGAGACCGATATTATTGATTATAGGTCTTACGAACGCAGTTAATTATATTATGTAGCTGTAATCAACGCGAAAGGCAAGTTTCCTAACTCAACCTTGAGTTATATTCATTAAATTATTTTAATAGTTAATTATTGATAATTATACCATGTCCAGGAAATTTATTGTTGATTATTCGCAATTAGTGCATGATTAAAATTCAAATTGAATTACTGATTCGGAAAATATATATTCATAGAATTACTGTTGTTGGATATTTATATCTGCAGAAACTAATATTGACAGTACAGATAATTCTTATTTATTGTCAAATTATATTGAGAAGTTTCTTAGCTAATTATACTGGCTAGACAAACAATTGTTAGAACTTGATAAATACGAGAAGAGAAATCAATTGTTATTGATAGATCGATGGCAATTGTTTCGGCTAGATCGATAAGTAGATAGAATTTGAAATCACAGTATTTCGTTGTTAAATCAAAAATCTTGATTCTGAGACTGAGAAGAACAACCTTTTATATAAAGGAAACATTTTGGGTCGTATATTCGACCATTGCGCGCTGTTAAGTATTATGCATAATATAGGGTACAAGGAGTTGGCCGGCTCTAAGTACTTGCAGAGGGGTATGATTTAATCTTTATGGTTATCTGATACACCTGGGTATATCAAAGTCCAATCTTTGATAGTTACTCGAGAAGAGAAGTTCTAAGATCTGGTGGGATCGCTCAGCATAAATCTAGAAAACATTCCACTTTGTAATTGCATAGAATTGAATCTTGCTTATTCAATAGAATATCGTAGAAACTTTGAAAGCGTTGTACTATTTCATTATCAGATTATTATTACGGAGAACGTTAGAACAATTGATATTGATTTCTATACCTTTATTGTATGTCTTAACTTGCGGGGCAAACTTGTTGCTCACCCTTGCTATAAATAAAACTTTTCAGCTAGGGACGAAGTTGCAGAAGGTGCTGCTAAGAAGAACAAGGGAAAAGGCATAGTTATAAATTAATTATGATGAACAATATTATTATGTTGTAATGTATTGTAAACCCTTTTTGTACATCTAAAGGGGTATTTCTGTAATGTTAAGGTTAGTGGACCTGGGACTTATGTATTAACAATATATGTTAATGACTTATATAATCCTATTTATATATGAATAGATAGTTAATTGGTATTATATTATGGATCGTGAACACCAAACTCGGGGGTCAGGTAGCCTGGATTTGGAGGTGTCACAGGTTGGTATCAAAGCTGTAGTGACCAAGGTGTCACCAGCTAGTAGAAGAGCTGTAGGTTATAAACTTTAAGTGAGGTGGGGGAAAACCCTAGGATTATAACCATACGCGAGATAGAGAAAACTCATTTAGAGTTCTAAGTGAGGGATTGCTGAAGTGCATCAATAGTGGGATAAGTGGACACATAGTGTGAGGAGTTGTATTGGTGAAGTACTAATCAAGTTATTTCAACTGATTGTAGGATGTCTGGAGAAGGTGAAAAGAGTGCGGAGATGCTAGCGGCTGTTGCACCGGTGCCAGAAGCCGAGGTGCCAGTGCAAAGTGAATCAGTGGAGAAGGTGGGAGAAGATGAACCAATGGTCAATCTGGGGAGCGATCATGATGATTATCCCGAGATGTATCTGAGTAGAGATGAGGAGGCAGAGTCTGAACCAGCTAAGGTGGAGTTAAAGAATAAGACCAAAGTTGGAGAACAAGATCACAAATCTGCAGAGGTTCAAGAACTCCGGAGCAAAGTGTTTCTCTTGGAGGAATTGTGGAAGACGGAGCGAGCGTTACGCGAAATGACTGAAGAAAGAAACGAGCTCAAGGCGCAGGTGGACAGAATGAAGGCTGAAGGTGGTGGATCATCTGAAGGAACCAGCAAGAAGGACAAGAAGAAGAGAAAGAGGGAAAAAGACAGCCCTAAATCTGAAAAATCAAGCCCGAAGAAGAAACAAGCATGTAGCAAGTGTGGGAAGACTCACGCGGGAGAATGCATGATGTGGAAGAATGTGTGTTTTAACTGCAAGCAGGAAGGACATATTTCTCTGCATTGTCCTAAGCCGAATTTGAGGAAGTGTTTTTCATGTGGGCAGACGGGTCACAGATTCAGCAAGTGTCCCATCAAGAAGAAGATTGGTGAAGGGAGTGGTCGGTAGACAACCTAAAAATATGTAATAGCATCTTTTGGGTAGAAGTTTTTGATATTAAGTGTTGTAATATCGAGAACGATGTGTAAGCATATGTAAATATACATATGTTTTATGGATGAAATCTTTATTTTCTATATGAATATAAGATTAGGATTAATTTGTTTGTTCTTAAAACTCATACTTATGGTAAGTTAATGACTCATAATTATATGAAATGTTTTGAACCCCTCAGTGAATGGACGCCAAAGGTCTGACTAGGATAAGTTTATACACTCATATAATTGTGGCAAGTTCCTGAACTCATAAGTGTGGTAAGTTTGACGAACTAGTAATAACTGTGTGAGAATGGAGAATAGCAACTTTTGTGTAAAGTTGTGTTGTTAATCCTGATATGATTTTAAAAGGGATAGTAATATGTGGTAAGTACTATGTGCTATTTGAATAAATATGCAATTATATGAGAGTTATGTGTTGAATTCTTATTGTGTTAAGAATTTGTGTAAAGAAAGAGAATTAATATAAGATTTTTATTTAAATCAGATCATGCCGCCTAGACGACAGAATCGAAACCAACGAGAAGAACAGTCGGTGAATAATGAAGGAGGTCAAGCTGACCCGATGCAAAACTTTGCGGATATGATAGCCCAAGCTATGGAGAATAGAGCTCCAGCTGCAAGAGGAAGAGCAAGAAATCAGTCAGCTGAAAGATTGGCTAATTTTAAGGATTTTAAAGCGGTAGGACCGCCTGAGTTCAAAGGGACCACGGATCCTATTGAAGCCCAAACTTGGGTGAAGAAGATGGAGAAAGCATTCGTTATCGCCAGAGTAGCGGAGAAACAAAAGACGGCTTTTGCAACTTATCTAATGAAGGGAGAAGCTAATTACTGGTGGGAGATGAACCAAGCAAGAGCTGGTACAGAAGTGGTGTTGTGGACAAGATTCAAGGAGTTGTTCTTCGAGAACTACTTCTCGCCAAGTATGCAATCCAGGATGGAAGTTAAATTCTTAGAACTTAAGCAGGAGAACATGTCGGTATCTGAATACGCTGCTAAATTTAATGAATTAGCAGGATTTGCACCTCATCAGGTGGACACAGAGGCAAGAAAGGCGCGAAGATTTGAGAATAGGCTGAAGTCGGGAATATTCAACAAGGTAGCGGTATTGCAGATCAACACGTTCGCGACATTGATGGAGAAAGCGTTGATTGCTGAAGGAGGGAGCGAAGCTGCGTCTCGGCTCCATCAGGAGAAGAAGAAGAAGACAAATGACGGTGGAAGCAGTGGTGGAAGTAACCCTAATAAGAGAAAATGGAGCGAGAATAGCCAGTCGGGTACTAAAATAGAAGATAATAGGAAAGGAAGGGGGCCATGTTCAAATTGTGGGAAGAACCATGCAGGAGTTTGCCTGAAGAAGAAGGGAGTTTGCTATAACTACGGACAAGAGGGGCATATGTCACCCAATTGTCCCAGTCCGAAGAAAATTCAAGGTTTCTTTGGATGCGGATCGACTGACCATATTGTTCGGAACTATCCGAAGAAGAATGCGGAGAAGAAAAGTGTCAACAAGGGACCCGGTGGTGGAACCTTGGCGATTCAAGGACCTACACAGCCAGGAAGACCAACAGCCCGTACATTCAACATGACGGCGCAGGATACGGTGGCTGCCCAGGAGGTGGTAGTAGGTAACAATTTCGCTTTAGAATTTAATTACGCGAGTAATATGAGCTAGATATTTCTGTGAACAGTTTTCTTTTAAAGATTCAAGTCACAGGTTAGAATTTGAGACACAAATGAATATTGGGTTGATAAAAATGAATTGATGATACAACTTTAAAAGATTGTTAAGAATAAGAAAGTGGTGATTCCGAGGACGGAATCCTTTTAAGGAGGGGTGAATGTGATAACCCGAGATTTCGAATAATCAAAAATTTGCGAATAATTTTTTTTATTAATATTGATATTAATTATTAATTTTGTGACAAGTATCGGTGATACGAGTCTCAAGAAAGTCAATTTGTGTATTGACTAATAAAATTAGAGTAGAGTTGTGCTTAATAGTTTTAGAAACCCTAACCCTAATTTCTGGAAAGAGATTCGATAGAAAATATAATTAAAATAATTATATTATTGAGTACGTGTTTGTACTGTATAGAGATTTTGATCAATGATTGATTGGATAAGGTTTGAAATTAATAAACCCTAATAAGGGATTAGAAACCCTAATCTCAGATTTAGAAAACCAATGGTATGGTTAAAAACCCTAATTGTACGCCGGGAAACCCTAATTTTATATTCGGGAATCCTAAACCCTAAATTAGGAAACCCTAACCCTAATTGGCAAGCCTATTGTGTGTATTAAACTTAAATATGATTAGAAAATCCTAATTATATTTTTGTTATATTAATTTCTATTTTACAAACCTTAATTGTAATTTAGAAAATTTATTTTTCTTATTAAAACCCTAATTCGTGGGTTATAAACCCTAATGATCATTTTGAACCTAATTGCTAAATTAAGTAATTTTAATTAGGGATATTAATCCTAATTAGCAAGATTGAATTTTATGATTAGGAAATATTAATATAATTATCGAATCCTAATTGTAATTTGGAATTATTAATTTTTTATTTTGAAAAACGAAATTCGGAAATTTTGAAAATTAAATTACAAATCTAAAGGGTTCAAACCCTAAATCCTAAAAGGTTTAAACCCTAAACCATAACCCAAACCCTAAGGGTTTGTATAAATTCCATGTTTGCCATTAAATTTATTTTATAAATTACAAAAATGCCCTTTTTACATTTTAAATGAGATAACTTGTAAAAATAGCAAAACGTTTAGTTGGTGACCAATTAAAGTAAGCCAATTGACTTTAACCTCAGCCAAAAACTGATCCAAATGGTGAGCTAACATGTGTGTATTCATTAGATCAATTATTTAAGTGATAAAGAGAGAGAAAGTCTCAAAATTTACTTATTTTTCTCCCAAGCTCTCATCTACTCTCTCTCTCACCAAGGCATCCGAAAATCACAAGTGTATCAGTCTCTAGAACATTTCTTTGAACACCTAAAATCAGATTGGAGAGCATAGATCAAGAATTAGAAAAATAAAAGGTATAAGTCCTAAATTTATTTTGATCTTGTATGCTTAGTCAAATTTTGTATTTTTGTGTTTAAAATCTTGCTAAGGGATGTTTTATGGTGATCTATGATGATCTACCATGGATCCATAGCATCAAAATGGGTAGAAACTATGTTTTTCAAAATCTGTTCTTGAGCATTTTTATATGTTATGGGTTGTTTTAAACTTGATATTGGTAGCTTGTTATGTTGTCTTGGATCTGAAAGTGAAATCACAGACATTTGATGTCTATATTTTGAGTTATTTCTGGTCAAATCCCGTTGACCGGGCATGACCAGTCAAAATCTGGGCAAGCCCAGAAATTGAAATCAGCGTCTGACAAGAAGTTTAAGACTTTAGACGTGTCAGTATGTTTGGTTTTTGATGTCTTTGTTTGGTACATTATGTAGCTGGTTATGTGTACTATAGATTTGGGTCTTTATATATCTTGTAAACTCATCAGATCGATCGTGAAAGGTGGTCAAAGTAGACGACCCGAACCGATTTTTCCTTTTCTGGGAAAACCCAGAAAAATAAGAACATCATTTCTTACATACTTTGACCGTGTGATTCATGTTTATTCTGTCGATGATAATCTAATTTTATGCTTTGGTGCTGTTCCTTGACATAAGGTCTATAACTTAAAACATTTATATGACAATAAACATGAACATAAAGCATAAATAATTGAGTTAGAAAGTGACTGTTCGAGTTTCTAGGTTTCTGGGCAAACCCAGAAACCGTCTGACCATAAGTTTGAAGGCACTGATCTGCTTGTTTTGATGTTGTATAACTTTGATGTTGATTGTTAATGGTAGTCCTACATGAGTAGTACATGATTGAACTTTAAGATTGCCCAGAAATAATTGTAAACCAAGATTAAAATTCGGTCAAAGTAAGGGTCTCGAACTTGAGTCTGACAGTGTTCTTGAGATGAAGAACACCTAGCGACGGTTCTATTTATTTTATTTTCTGTTTTCCGGAAAATGATTAAAAAAATAGAAATAAATTCTAAAAATTACCAAAAATGGTTTTAAAAATTATTTTAAATTATGAAAAATAATTTCTGACCAATTGGAATATTTTTCTTTAATATTTATAATTATTTAAATATTAAAAGTATTTAATTTATTTAGTTAGTGTATTAAATAAATTAGAGAAAAATGATTTAATATTATGAAAAATCATTTTAAATAAGAATAATGTATTTAAAAATATTTTGAGTTATAAAATGTGACTTTTAATATTTTTGGAGAATTTTCATTAATAATTTAATATTAATGATATTAGATTTATTTAATTACTAAATTAAATAAGTAAGTTAAAAAAAATGATTTTTAATGATTTAAAAATCATTTTTAATAAGAATAAAGTGTTAGAAAATATTTTAAATTATAAAATATAATTTTCAATATTTTTGGAGAATTCTCATTAATAAATTAATATTAATGATATTAGATTATTTATTTATGATATTAAATAAATGAAGTAAAAATGATTTTATTGATGTAAAAATCATTTAGAAGTGAGAAAAATATTTTAAAAATATTTTAAGTTATAATTAATGACTTTTAATATTTGGATAATAATTTCATTAATATTTAAATATTAATGGTGATGATTTAAAAATATTTTAAGTTATTGATCATTTAATAAATTCATTAACTTTAATATTTTGACAAGTATGTTATTAATATTTTGATATTATTAAATATTAATAATGATAAGATTATTTGATAATTAAATCATTTAAAAATGATTTAAGTGTTTGAAAAATTATTATAAATTATAATAATTGTTTATAAATTATTAAAAGCTTCCGGAAAATATTATAAATGTTATTTGACTTATCTAAAATAATATTGAAGCTTAGAGACCAAGTTTAATTGACAATCAATGTGTTAATTGTCAGATAGGGTGACCAAAACACCGAAAATGGACCGAGGTCCAACCAGACCGAAATAGTTAGACTGGATAAGTGTTTATATAGGTTATAAACACTAATGTGGCTATGTGGTAATGTGCCTAGGAGAAGTTTGACTGTAGAATACAGTGTTACGTGTTATAAATGATTGTGCTAATTGTGAGACCGATATTATTGATTATAGGTCTTACGAACGCAGTTAATTATATTGTGTAGCTGTAATCAACGCGAAAGGCAAGTTTCCTAACTCAACCTTGAGTTATATTCATTAAATTATTTTAATAGTTAATTATTGATAATTATACCATGTCCAGGAAATTTATTGTTGATTATTCGCAATTAGTGCATGATTAAAATTCAAATTGAATTACTGATTCGGAAAATATATATTCATAGAATTACTGTTGTTGGATATTTATATCTGCAGAAACTAATATTGACAGTACAGATAATTCTTATTTATTGTCAAATTATATTGAGAAGTTTCTTAGCTAATTATACTGGCTAGACAAACAATTGTTAGAACTTGATAAATACGAGAAGAGAAATCAATTGTTATTGATAGATCGATGGCAATTGTTTCGGCTAGATCGATAAGTAGATAGAATTTGAAATCACAGTATTTCGTTGTTAAATCAAAAATCTTGATTCTGAGACTGAGAAGAACAACCTTTTATATAAAGGAAACATTTTGGGTCGTATATTCGACCATTGCGCGCTGTTAAGTATTATGCATAATATAGGGTACAAGGAGTTGGCCGGCTCTAAGTACTTGCAGAGGGGTATGATTTAATCTTTATGGTTATCTGATACACCTGGGTATATCAAAGTCCAATCTTTGATAGTTACTCGAGAAGAGAAGTTCTAAGATCTGGTGGGATCGCTCAGCATAAATCTAGAAAACATTCCACTTTGTAATTGCATAGAATTGAATCTTGCTTATTCAATAGAATATCGTAGAAACTTTGAAAGCGTTGTACTATTTCATTATCAGATTATTATTACGGAGAACGTTAGAACAATTGATATTGATTTCTATACCTTTATTGTATGTCTTAACTTGCGGGGCAAACTTGTTGCTCACCCTTGCTATAAATAAAACTTTTCAGCTAGGGACGAAGTTGCAGAAGGTGCTGCTAAGAAGAACAAGGGAAAAGGCATAGTTATAAATTAATTATGATGAACAATATTATTATGTTGTAATGTATTGTAAACCCTTTTTGTACATCTAAAGGGGTATTTCTGTAATGTTAAGGTTAGTGGACCTGGGACTTATGTATTAACAATATATGTTAATGACTTATATAATCCTATTTATATATGAATAGATAGTTAATTGGTATTATATTATGGATCGTGAACACCAAACTCGGGGGTCAGGTAGCCTGGATTTGGAGGTGTCACAGGTTGGTATCAAAGCTGTAGTGACCAAGGTGTCACCAGCTAGTAGAAGAGCTGTAGGTTATAAACTTTAAGTGAGGTGGGGGAAAACCCTAGGATTATAACCATACGCGAGATAGAGAAAACTCATTTAGAGTTCTAAGTGAGGGATTGCTGAAGTGCATCAATAGTGGGATAAGTGGACACATAGTGTGAGGAGTTGTATTGGTGAAGTACTAATCAAGTTATTTCAACTGATTGTAGGATGTCTGGAGAAGGTGAAAAGAGTGCGGAGATGCTAGCGGCTGTTGCACCGGTGCCAGAAGCCGAGGTGCCAGTGCAAAGTGAATCAGTGGAGAAGGTGGGAGAAGATGAACCAATGGTCAATCTGGGGAGCGATCATGATGATTATCCCGAGATGTATCTGAGTAGAGATGAGGAGGCAGAGTCTGAACCAGCTAAGGTGGAGTTAAAGAATAAGACCAAAGTTGGAGAACAAGATCACAAATCTGCAGAGGTTCAAGAACTCCGGAGCAAAGTGTTTCTCTTGGAGGAATTGTGGAAGACGGAGCGAGCGTTACGCGAAATGACTGAAGAAAGAAACGAGCTCAAGGCGCAGGTGGACAGAATGAAGGCTGAAGGTGGTGGATCATCTGAAGGAACCAGCAAGAAGGACAAGAAGAAGAGAAAGAGGGAAAAAGACAGCCCTAAATCTGAAAAATCAAGCCCGAAGAAGAAACAAGCATGTAGCAAGTGTGGGAAGACTCACGCGGGAGAATGCATGATGTGGAAGAATGTGTGTTTTAACTGCAAGCAGGAAGGACATATTTCTCTGCATTGTCCTAAGCCGAATTTGAGGAAGTGTTTTTCATGTGGGCAGACGGGTCACAGATTCAGCAAGTGTCCCATCAAGAAGAAGATTGGTGAAGGGAGTGGTCGGTAGACAACCTAAAAATATGTAATAGCATCTTTTGGGTAGAAGTTTTTGATATTAAGTGTTGTAATATCGAGAACGATGTGTAAGCATATGTAAATATACATATGTTTTATGGATGAAATCTTTATTTTCTATATGAATATAAGATTAGGATTAATTTGTTTGTTCTTAAAACTCATACTTATGGTAAGTTAATGACTCATAATTATATGAAATGTTTTGAACCCCTCAGTGAATGGACGCCAAAGGTCTGACTAGGATAAGTTTATACACTCATATAATTGTGGCAAGTTCCTGAACTCATAAGTGTGGTAAGTTTGACGAACTAGTAATAACTGTGTGAGAATGGAGAATAGCAACTTTTGTGTAAAGTTGTGTTGTTAATCCTGATATGATTTTAAAAGGGATAGTAATATGTGGTAAGTACTATGTGCTATTTGAATAAATATGCAATTATATGAGAGTTATGTGTTGAATTCTTATTGTGTTAAGAATTTGTGTAAAGAAAGAGAATTAATATAAGATTTTTATTTAAATCAGATCATGCCGCCTAGACGACAGAATCGAAACCAACGAGAAGAACAGTCGGTGAATAATGAAGGAGGTCAAGCTGACCCGATGCAAAACTTTGCGGATATGATAGCCCAAGCTATGGAGAATAGAGCTCCAGCTGCAAGAGGAAGAGCAAGAAATCAGTCAGCTGAAAGATTGGCTAATTTTAAGGATTTTAAAGCGGTAGGACCGCCTGAGTTCAAAGGGACCACGGATCCTATTGAAGCCCAAACTTGGGTGAAGAAGATGGAGAAAGCATTCGTTATCGCCAGAGTAGCGGAGAAACAAAAGACGGCTTTTGCAACTTATCTAATGAAGGGAGAAGCTAATTACTGGTGGGAGATGAACCAAGCAAGAGCTGGTACAGAAGTGGTGTTGTGGACAAGATTCAAGGAGTTGTTCTTCGAGAACTACTTCTCGCCAAGTATGCAATCCAGGATGGAAGTTAAATTCTTAGAACTTAAGCAGGAGAACATGTCGGTATCTGAATACGCTGCTAAATTTAATGAATTAGCAGGATTTGCACCTCATCAGGTGGACACAGAGGCAAGAAAGGCGCGAAGATTTGAGAATAGGCTGAAGTCGGGAATATTCAACAAGGTAGCGGTATTGCAGATCAACACGTTCGCGACATTGATGGAGAAAGCGTTGATTGCTGAAGGAGGGAGCGAAGCTGCGTCTCGGCTCCATCAGGAGAAGAAGAAGAAGACAAATGACGGTGGAAGCAGTGGTGGAAGTAACCCTAATAAGAGAAAATGGAGCGAGAATAGCCAGTCGGGTACTAAAATAGAAGATAATAGGAAAGGAAGGGGGCCATGTTCAAATTGTGGGAAGAACCATGCAGGAGTTTGCCTGAAGAAGAAGGGAGTTTGCTATAACTACGGACAAGAGGGGCATATGTCACCCAATTGTCCCAGTCCGAAGAAAATTCAAGGTTTCTTTGGATGCGGATCGACTGACCATATTGTTCGGAACTATCCGAAGAAGAATGCGGAGAAGAAAAGTGTCAACAAGGGACCCGGTGGTGGAACCTTGGCGATTCAAGGACCTACACAGCCAGGAAGACCAACAGCCCGTACATTCAACATGACGGCGCAGGATACGGTGGCTGCCCAGGAGGTGGTAGTAGGTAACAATTTCGCTTTAGAATTTAATTACGCGAGTAATATGAGCTAGATATTTCTGTGAACAGTTTTCTTTTAAAGATTCAAGTCACATGTTAGAATTTGAGACACAAATGAATATTGGGTTGATAAAAATGAATTGATGATACAACTTTAAAAGATTGTTAAGAATAAGAAAGTGGTGATTCCGAGGACGGAATCCTTTTAAGGAGGGGTGAATGTGATAACCCGAGATTTCGAATAATCAAAAATTTGCGAATAATTTTTTTTATTAATATTGATATTAATTATTAATTTTGTGACAAGTATCGGTGATACGAGTCTCAAGAAAGTCAATTTGTGTATTGACTAATAAAATTAGAGTAGAGTTGTGCTTAATAGTTTTAGAAACCCTAACCCTAATTTCTGGAAAGAGATTCGATAGAAAATATAATTAAAATAATTATATTATTGAGTACGTGTTTGTACTGTATAGAGATTTTGATCAATGATTGATTGGATAAGGTTTGAAATTAATAAACCCTAATAAGGGATTAGAAACCCTAATCTCAGATTTAGAAAACCAATGGTATGGTTAAAAACCCTAATTGTACGCCGGGAAACCCTAATTTTATATTCGGGAATCCTAAACCCTAAATTAGGAAACCCTAACCCTAATTGGCAAGCCTATTGTGTGTATTAAACTTAAATATGATTAGAAAATCCTAATTATATTTTTGTTATATTAATTTCTATTTTACAAACCTTAATTGTAATTTAGAAAATTTATTTTTCTTATTAAAACCCTAATTCGTGGGTTATAAACCCTAATGATCATTTTGAACCTAATTGCTAAATTAAGTAATTTTAATTAGGGATATTAATCCTAATTAGCAAGATTGAATTTTATGATTAGGAAATATTAATATAATTATCGAATCCTAATTGTAATTTGGAATTATTAATTTTTTATTTTGAAAAACGAAATTCGGAAATTTTGAAAATTAAATTACAAATCTAAAGGGTTCAAACCCTAAATCCTAAAAGGTTTAAACCCTAAACCATAACCCAAACCCTAAGGGTTTGTATAAATTCCATGTTTGCCATTAAATTTATTTTATAAATTACAAAAATGCCCTTTTTACATTTTAAATGAGATAACTTGTAAAAATAGCAAAACGTTTAGTTGGTGACCAATTAAAGTAAGCCAATTGACTTTAACCTCAGCCAAAAACTGATCCAAATGGTGAGCTAACATGTGTGTATTCATTAGATCAATTATTTAAGTGATAAAGAGAGAGAAAGTCTCAAAATTTACTTATTTTTCTCCCAAGCTCTCATCTACTCTCTCTCTCACCAAGGCATCCGAAAATCACAAGTGTATCAGTCTCTAGAACATTTCTTTGAACACCTAAAATCAGATTGGAGAGCATAGATCAAGAATTAGAAAAATAAAAGGTATAAGTCCTAAATTTATTTTGATCTTGTATGCTTAGTCAAATTTTGTATTTTTGTGTTTAAAATCTTGCTAAGGGATGTTTTATGGTGATCTATGATGATCTACCATGGATCCATAGCATCAAAATGGGTAGAAACTATGTTTTTCAAAATCTGTTCTTGAGCATTTTTATATGTTATGGGTTGTTTTAAACTTGATATTGGTAGCTTGTTATGTTGTCTTGGATCTGAAAGTGAAATCACAGACATTTGATGTCTATATTTTGAGTTATTTCTGGTCAAATCCCGTTGACCGGGCATGACCAGTCAAAATCTGGGCAAGCCCAGAAATTGAAATCAGCGTCTGACAAGAAGTTTAAGACTTTAGACGTGTCAGTATGTTTGGTTTTTGATGTCTTTGTTTGGTACATTATGTAGCTGGTTATGTGTACTATAGATTTGGGTCTTTATATATCTTGTAAACTCATCAGATCGATCGTGAAAGGTGGTCAAAGTAGACGACCCGAACCGATTTTTCCTTTTCTGGGAAAACCCAGAAAAATAAGAACATCATTTCTTACATACTTTGACCGTGTGATTCATGTTTATTCTGTCGATGATAATCTAATTTTATGCTTTGGTGCTGTTCCTTGACATAAGGTCTATAACTTAAAACATTTATATGACAATAAACATGAACATAAAGCATAAATAATTGAGTTAGAAAGTGACTGTTCGAGTTTCTAGGTTTCTGGGCAAACCCAGAAACCGTCTGACCATAAGTTTGAAGGCACTGATCTGCTTGTTTTGATGTTGTATAACTTTGATGTTGATTGTTAATGGTAGTCCTACATGAGTAGTACATGATTGAACTTTAAGATTGCCCAGAAATAATTGTAAACCAAGATTAAAATTCGGTCAAAGTAAGGGTCTCGAACTTGAGTCTGACAGTGTTCTTGAGATGAAGAACACCTAGCGACGGTTCTATTTATTTTATTTTCTGTTTTCCGGAAAATGATTAAAAAAATAGAAATAAATTCTAAAAATTACCAAAAATGGTTTTAAAAATTATTTTAAATTATGAAAAATAATTTCTGACCAATTGGAATATTTTTCTTTAATATTTATAACTATTTAAATATTAAAAGTATTTAATTTATTTAGTTAGTGTATTAAATAAATTAGAGAAAAATGATTTAATATTATGAAAAATCATTTTAAATAAGAATAATGTATTTAAAAATATTTTGAGTTATAAAATGTGACTTTTAATATTTTTGGAGAATTTTCATTAATAATTTAATATTAATGATATTAGATTTATTTAATTACTAAATTAAATAAGTAAGTTAAAAAAAATGATTTTTAATGATTTAAAAATCATTTTTAATAAGAATAAAGTGTTAGAAAATATTTTAAATTATAAAATATAATTTTCAATATTTTTGGAGAATTCTCATTAATAAATTAATATTAATGATATTAGATTATTTATTTATGATATTAAATAAATGAAGTAAAAATGATTTTATTGATGTAAAAATCATTTAGAAGTGAGAAAAATATTTTAAAAATATTTTAAGTTATAATTAATGACTTTTAATATTTGGATAATAATTTCATTAATATTTAAATATTAATGGTGATGATTTAAAAATAATTTTAATTACTTTAAAAATCATTTAAGTAGAATATTGATGATTTAAAAATATTTTAAGTTATTCATAATAACTTTAATATTTTGACAAGTATGTTATTAATATTTTGATATTATTAAATATTAATAATGATAAGATTATTTGATAATTAAATCATTTAAAAATGATTTAAGTGTTTGAAAAATTATTATAAATTATAATAATTGTTTATAAATTATTAAAAGCTTCCGGAAAATATTATAAATGTTATTTGACTTATCTAAAATAATATTGAAGCTTAGAGACCAAGTTTAATTGACAATCAATGTGTTAATTGTCAGATAGGGTGACCAAAACACCGAAAATGGACCGAGGTCCAACCAGACCGAAATAGTTAGACTGGATAAGTGTTTATATAGGTTATAAACACTAATGTGGCTATGTGGTAATGTGCCTAGGAGAAGTTTGACTGTAGAATACAGTGTTACGTGTTATAAATGATTGTGCTAATTGTGAGACCGATATTATTGATTATAGGTCTTACGAACGCAGTTAATTATATTGTGTAGCTGTAATCAACGCGAAAGGCAAGTTTCCTAACTCAACCTTGAGTTATATTCATTAAATTATTTTAATAGTTAATTATTGATAATTATACCATGTCCAGGAAATTTATTGTTGATTATTCGCAATTAGTGCATGATTAAAATTCAAATTGAATTACTGATTCGGAAAATATATATTCATAGAATTACTGTTGTTGGATATTTATATCTGCAGAAACTAATATTGACAGTACAGATAATTCTTATTTATTGTCAAATTATATTGAGAAGTTTCTTAGCTAATTATACTGGCTAGACAAACAATTGTTAGAACTTGATAAATACGAGAAGAGAAATCAATTGTTATTGATAGATCGATGGCAATTGTTTCGGCTAGATCGATAAGTAGATAGAATTTGAAATCACAGTATTTCGTTGTTAAATCAAAAATCTTGATTCTGAGACTGAGAAGAACAACCTTTTATATAAAGGAAACATTTTGGGTCGTATATTCGACCATTGCGCGCTGTTAAGTATTATGCATAATATAGGGTACAAGGAGTTGGCCGGCTCTAAGTACTTGCAGAGGGGTATGATTTAATCTTTATGGTTATCTGATACACCTGGGTATATCAAAGTCCAATCTTTGATAGTTACTCGAGAAGAGAAGTTCTAAGATCTGGTGGGATCGCTCAGCATAAATCTAGAAAACATTCCACTTTGTAATTGCATAGAATTGAATCTTGCTTATTCAATAGAATATCGTAGAAACTTTGAAAGCGTTGTACTATTTCATTATCAGATTATTATTACGGAGAACGTTAGAACAATTGATATTGATTTCTATACCTTTATTGTATGTCTTAACTTGCGGGGCAAACTTGTTGCTCACCCTTGCTATAAATAAAACTTTTCAGCTAGGGACGAAGTTGCAGAAGGTGCTGCTAAGAAGAACAAGGGAAAAGGCATAGTTATAAATTAATTATGATGAACAATATTATTATGTTGTAATGTATTGTAAACCCTTTTTGTACATCTAAAGGGGTATTTCTGTAATGTTAAGGTTAGTAGACTTGGGACTTATGTATTAACAATATATGTTAATGACTTATATAATCCTATTTATATATGAATGGATAGTTAATTGGTATTATATTATGGATCGTGAACACCAAACTCGGGGGTCAGGTAGCCTGGATTTGGAGGTGTCACAGGTTGGTATCAAAGCTGTAGTGACCAAGGTGTCACCAGCTAGTAGAAGAGCTGTAGGTTATAAACTTTAAGTGAGGTGGGGGAAAACCCTAGGATTATAACCATACGCGAGATAGAGAAAACTCATTTAGAGTTCTAAGTGAGGGATTGCTGAAGTGCACCAATAGTGGGATAAGTGGACACATAGTGTGAGGAGTTGTATTGGTGAAGTACTAATCAAGTTATTTCAACTGATTGTAGGATGTCTGGAGAAGGTGAAAAGAGTGCGGAGATGCTAGCGGCTGTTGCACCGGTGCCAGAAGCCGAGGTGCCAGTGCAAAGTGAATCAGTGGAGAAGGTGGGAGAAGATGAACCAATGGTCAATCTGGGGAGCGATCATGATGATTATCCCGAGATGTATCTGAGTAGAGATGAGGAGGCAGAGTCTGAACCAGCTAAGGTGGAGTTAAAGAATAAGACCAAAGTTGGAGAACAAGATCACAAATCTGCAGAGGTTCAAGAACTCCGGAGCAAAGTGTTTCTCTTGGAGGAATTGTGGAAGACGGAGCGAGCGTTACGCGAAATGACTGAAGAAAGAAACGAGCTCAAGGCGCAGGTGGACAGAATGAAGGCTGAAGGTGGTGGATCATCTGAAGGAACCAGCAAGAAGGACAAGAAGAAGAGAAAGAGGGAAAAAGACAGCCCTAAATCTGAAAAATCAAGCCCGAAGAAGAAACAAGCATGTAGCAAGTGTGGGAAGACTCACGCGGGAGAATGCATGATGTGGAAGAATGTGTGTTTTAACTGCAAGCAGGAAGGACATATTTCTCTGCATTGTCCTAAGCCGAATTTGAGGAAGTGTTTTTCATGTGGGCAGACGGGTCACAGATTCAGCAAGTGTCCCATCAAGAAGAAGATTGGTGAAGGGAGTGGTCGGTAGACAACCTAAAAATATGTAATAGCATCTTTTGGGTAGAAGTTTTTGATATTAAGTGTTGTAATATCGAGAACGATGTGTAAGCATATGTAAATATACATATGTTTTATGGATGAAATCTTTATTTTCTATATGAATATAAGATTAGGATTAATTTGTTTGTTCTTAAAACTCATACTTATGGTAAGTTAATGACTCATAATTATATGAAATGTTTTGAACCCCTCAGTGAATGGACGCCAAAGGTCTGACTAGGATAAGTTTATACACTCATATAATTGTGGCAAGTTCCTGAACTCATAAGTGTGGTAAGTTTGACGAACTAGTAATAACTGTGTGAGAATGGAGAATAGCAACTTTTGTGTAAAGTTGTGTTGTTAATCCTGATATGATTTTAAAAGGGATAGTAATATGTGGTAAGTACTATGTGCTATTTGAATAAATATGCAATTATATGAGAGTTATGTGTTGAATTCTTATTGTGTTAAGAATTTGTGTAAAGAAAGAGAATTAATATAAGATTTTTATTTAAATCAGATCATGCCGCCTAGACGACAGAATCGAAACCAACGAGAAGAACAGTCGGTGAATAATGAAGGAGGTCAAGCTGACCCGATGCAAAACTTTGCGGATATGATAGCCCAAGCTATGGAGAATAGAGCTCCAGCTGCAAGAGGAAGAGCAAGAAATCAGCCAGCTGAAAGATTGGCTAATTTTAAGGATTTTAAAGCGGTAGGACCGCCTGAGTTCAAAGGGACCACGGATCCTATTGAAGCCCAAACTTGGGTGAAGAAGATGGAGAAAGCATTCGTTATCGCCAGAGTAGCGGAGAAACAAAAGACGGCTTTTGCAACTTATCTAATGAAGGGAGAAGCTAATTACTGGTGGGAGATGAACCAAGCAAGAGCTGGTACAGAAGTGGTGTTGTGGACAAGATTCAAGGAGTTGTTCTTCGAGAACTACTTCTCGCCAAGTATGCAATCCAGGATGGAAGTTAAATTCTTAGAACTTAAGCAGGAGAACATGTCGGTATCTGAATACGCTGCTAAATTTAATGAATTAGCAGGATTTGCACCTCATCAGGTGGACACAGAGGCAAGAAAGGCGCGAAGATTTGAGAATAGGCTGAAGTCGGGAATATTCAACAAGGTAGCGGTATTGCAGATCAACACGTTCGCGACATTGATGGAGAAAGCGTTGATTGCTGAAGGAGGGAGCGAAGCTGCGTCTCGGCTCCATCAGGAGAAGAAGAAGAAGACAAATGACGGTGGAAGCAGTGGTGGAAGTAACCCTAATAAGAGAAAATGGAGCGAGAATAGCCAGTCGGGTACTAAAATAGAAGATAATAGGAAAGGAAGGGGGCCATGTTCAAATTGTGGGAAGAACCATGCAGGAGTTTGCCTGAAGAAGAAGGGAGTTTGCTATAACTACGGACAAGAGGGGCATATGTCACCCAATTGTCCCAGTCCGAAGAAAATTCAAGGTTTCTTTGGATGCGGATCGACTGACCATATTGTTCGGAACTATCCGAAGAAGAATGCGGAGAAGAAAAGTGTCAACAAGGGACCCGGTGGTGGAACCTTGGCGATTCAAGGACCTACACAGCCAGGAAGACCAACAGCCCGTACATTCAACATGACGGCGCAGGATACGGTGGCTGCCCAGGAGGTGGTAGTAGGTAACAATTTCGCTTTAGAATTTAATTACGCGAGTAATATGAGCTAGATATTTCTGTGAACAGTTTTCTTTTAAAGATTCAAGTCACAGGTTAGAATTTGAGACACAAATGAATATTGGGTTGATAAAAATGAATTGATGATACAACTTTAAAAGATTGTTAAGAATAAGAAAGTGGTGATTCCGAGGACGGAATCCTTTTAAGGAGGGGTGAATGTGATAACCCGAGATTTCGAATAATCAAAAATTTGCGAATAATTTTTTTTATTAATATTGATATTAATTATTAATTTTGTGACAAGTATCGGTGATACGAGTCTCAAGAAAGTCAATTTGTGTATTGACTAATAAAATTAGAGTAGAGTTGTGCTTAATAGTTTTAGAAACCCTAACCCTAATTTCTGGAAAGAGATTCGATAGAAAATATAATTAAAATAATTATATTATTGAGTACGTGTTTGTACTGTATAGAGATTTTGATCAATGATTGATTGGATAAGGTTTGAAATTAATAAACCCTAATAAGGGATTAGAAACCCTAATCTCAGATTTAGAAAACCAATGGTATGGTTAAAAACCCTAATTGTACGCCGGGAAACCCTAATTTTATATTCGGGAATCCTAAACCCTAAATTAGGAAACCCTAACCCTAATTGGCAAGCCTATTGTGTGTATTAAACTTAAATATGATTAGAAAATCCTAATTATATTTTTGTTATATTAATTTCTATTTTACAAACCTTAATTGTAATTTAGAAAATTTATTTTTCTTATTAAAACCCTAATTCGTGGGTTATAAACCCTAATGATCATTTTGAACCTAATTGCTAAATTAAGTAATTTTAATTAGGGATATTAATCCTAATTAGCAAGATTGAATTTTATGATTAGGAAATATTAATATAATTATCGAATCCTAATTGTAATTTGGAATTATTAATTTTTTATTTTGAAAAACGAAATTCGGAAATTTTGAAAATTAAATTACAAATCTAAAGGGTTCAAACCCTAAATCCTAAAAGGTTTAAACCCTAAACCATAACCCAAACCCTAAGGGTTTGTATAAATTCCATGTTTGCCATTAAATTTATTTTATAAATTACAAAAATGCCCTTTTTACATTTTAAATGAGATAACTTGTAAAAATAGCAAAACGTTTAGTTGGTGACCAATTAAAGTAAGCCAATTGACTTTAACCTCAGCCAAAAACTGATCCAAATGGTGAGCTAACATGTGTGTATTCATTAGATCAATTATTTAAGTGATAAAGAGAGAGAAAGTCTCAAAATTTACTTATTTTTCTCCCAAGCTCTCATCTACTCTCTCTCTCACCAAGGCATCCGAAAATCACAAGTGTATCAGTCTCTAGAACATTTCTTTGAACACCTAAAATCAGATTGGAGAGCATAGATCAAGAATTAGAAAAATAAAAGGTATAAGTCCTAAATTTATTTTGATCTTGTATGCTTAGTCAAATTTTGTATTTTTGTGTTTAAAATCTTGCTAAGGGATGTTTTATGGTGATCTATGATGATCTACCATGGATCCATAGCATCAAAATGGGTAGAAACTATGTTTTTCAAAATCTGTTCTTGAGCATTTTTATATGTTATGGGTTGTTTTAAACTTGATATTGGTAGCTTGTTATGTTGTCTTGGATCTGAAAGTGAAATCACAGACATTTGATGTCTATATTTTGAGTTATTTCTGGTCAAATCCCGTTGACCGGGCATGACCAGTCAAAATCTGGGCAAGCCCAGAAATTGAAATCAGCGTCTGACAAGAAGTTTAAGACTTTAGACGTGTCAGTATGTTTGGTTTTTGATGTCTTTGTTTGGTACATTATGTAGCTGGTTATGTGTACTATAGATTTGGGTCTTTATATATCTTGTAAACTCATCAGATCGATCGTGAAAGGTGGTCAAAGTAGACGACCCGAACCGATTTTTCCTTTTCTGGGAAAACCCAGAAAAATAAGAACATCATTTCTTACATACTTTGACCGTGTGATTCATGTTTATTCTGTCGATGATAATCTAATTTTATGCTTTGGTGCTGTTCCTTGACATAAGGTCTATAACTTAAAACATTTATATGACAATAAACATGAACATAAAGCATAAATAATTGAGTTAGAAAGTGACTGTTCGAGTTTCTAGGTTTCTGGGCAAACCCAGAAACCGTCTGACCATAAGTTTGAAGGCACTGATCTGCTTGTTTTGATGTTGTATAACTTTGATGTTGATTGTTAATGGTAGTCCTACATGAGTAGTACATGATTGAACTTTAAGATTGCCCAGAAATAATTGTAAACCAAGATTAAAATTCGGTCAAAGTAAGGGTCTCGAACTTGAGTCTGACAGTGTTCTTGAGATGAAGAACACCTAGCGACGGTTCTATTTATTTTATTTTCTGTTTTCCGGAAAATGATTAAAAAAATAGAAATAAATTCTAAAAATTACCAAAAATGGTTTTAAAAATTATTTTAAATTATGAAAAATAATTTCTGACCAATTGGAATATTTTTCTTTAATATTTATAATTATTTAAATATTAAAAGTATTTAATTTATTTAGTTAGTGTATTAAATAAATTAGAGAAAAATGATTTAATATTATGAAAAATCATTTTAAATAAGAATAATGTATTTAAAAATATTTTGAGTTATAAAATGTGACTTTTAATATTTTTGGAGAATTTTCATTAATAATTTAATATTAATGATATTAGATTTATTTAATTACTAAATTAAATAAGTAAGTTAAAAAATGATTTTTAATGATTTAAAAATCATTTTTAATAAGAATAAAGTGTTAGAAAATATTTTAAATTATAAAATATAATTTTTAATATTTTTGGAGAATTCTCATTAATAAATTAATATTAATGATATTAGATTATTTATTTATGATATTAAATAAATGAAGTAAAAATGATTTTATTGATGTAAAAATCATTTAGAAGTGAGAAAAATATTTTAAAAATATTTTAAGTTATAATTAATGACTTTTAATATTTGGATAATAATTTCATTAATATTTAAATATTAATGGTGATGATTTAAAAATATTTTAAGTTATTCATAATAACTTTAATATTTTGACAAGTATGTTATTAATATTTTGATATTATTAAATATTAATAATGATAAGATTATTTGATAATTAAATCATTTAAAAATGATTTAAGTGTTTGAAAAATTATTATAAATTATAATAATTGTTTATAAATTATTAAAAGCTTCCGGAAAATATTATAAATGTTATTTGACTTATCTAAAATAATATTGAAGCTTAGAGACCAAGTTTAATTGACAATCAATGTGTTAATTGTCAGATAGGGTGACCAAAACACCGAAAATGGACCGAGGTCCAACCAGACCGAAATAGTTAGACTGGATAAGTGTTTATATAGGTTATAAACACTAATGTGGCTATGTGGTAATGTGCCTAGGAGAAGTTTGACTGTAGAATACAGTGTTACGTGTTATAAATGATTGTGCTAATTGTGAGACCGATATTATTGATTATAGGTCTTACGAACGCAGTTAATTATATTGTGTAGCTGTAATCAACGCGAAAGGCAAGTTTCCTAACTCAACCTTGAGTTATATTCATTAAATTATTTTAATAGTTAATTATTGATAATTATACCATGTCCAGGAAATTTATTGTTGATTATTCGCAATTAGTGCATGATTAAAATTCAAATTGAATTACTGATTCGGAAAATATATATTCATAGAATTACTGTTGTTGGATATTTATATCTGCAGAAACTAATATTGACAGTACAGATAATTCTTATTTATTGTCAAATTATATTGAGAAGTTTCTTAGCTAATTATACTGGCTAGACAAACAATTGTTAGAACTTGATAAATACGAGAAGAGAAATCAATTGTTATTGATAGATCGATGGCAATTGTTTCGGCTAGATCGATAAGTAGATAGAATTTGAAATCACAGTATTTCGTTGTTAAATCAAAAATCTTGATTCTGAGACTGAGAAGAACAACCTTTTATATAAAGGAAACATTTTGGGTCGTATATTCGACCATTGCGCGCTGTTAAGTATTATGCATAATATAGGGTACAAGGAGTTGGCCGGCTCTAAGTACTTGCAGAGGGGTATGATTTAATCTTTATGGTTATCTGATACACCTGGGTATATCAAAGTCCAATCTTTGATAGTTACTCGAGAAGAGAAGTTCTAAGATCTGGTGGGATCGCTCAGCATAAATCTAGAAAACATTCCACTTTGTAATTGCATAGAATTGAATCTTGCTTATTCAATAGAATATCGTAGAAACTTTGAAAGCGTTGTACTATTTCATTATCAGATTATTATTACGGAGAACGTTAGAACAATTGATATTGATTTCTATACCTTTATTGTATGTCTTAACTTGCGGGGCAAACTTGTTGCTCACCCTTGCTATAAATAAAACTTTTCAGCTAGGGACGAAGTTGCAGAAGGTGCTGCTAAGAAGAACAAGGGAAAAGGCATAGTTATAAATTAATTATGATGAACAATATTATTATGTTGTAATGTATTGTAAACCCTTTTTGTACATCTAAAGGGGTATTTCTGTAATGTTAAGGTTAGTGGACCTGGGACTTATGTATTAACAATATATGTTAATGACTTATATAATCCTATTTATATATGAATAGATAGTTAATTGGTATTATATTATGGATCGTGAACACCAAACTCGGGGGTCAGGTAGCCTGGATTTGGAGGTGTCACAGGTTGGTATCAAAGCTGTAGTGACCAAGGTGTCACCAGCTAGTAGAAGAGCTGTAGGTTATAAACTTTAAGTGAGGTGGGGGAAAACCCTAGGATTATAACCATACGCGAGATAGAGAAAACTCATTTAGAGTTCTAATTGAGGGATTGCTGAAGTGCATCAATAGTGGGATAAGTGGACACATAGTGTGAGGAGTTGTATTGGTGAAGTACTAATCAAGTTATTTCAACTGATTGTAGGATGTCTGGAGAAGGTGAAAAGAGTGCGGAGATGCTAGCGACTGTTGCACCGGTGCCAGAAGCCGAGGTGCCAGTGCAAAGTGAATCAGTGGAGAAGGTGGGAGAAGATGAACCAATGGTCAATCTGGGGAGCGATCATGATGATTATCCCGAGATGTATCTGAGTAGAGATGAGGAGGCAGAGTCTGAACCAGCTAAGGTGGAGTTAAAGAATAAGACCAAAGTTGGAGAACAAGATCACAAATCTGCAGAGGTTCAAGAACTCCGGAGCAAAGTGTTTCTCTTGGAGGAATTGTGGAAGACGGAGCGAGCGTTACGCGAAATGACTGAAGAAAGAAACGAGCTCAAGGCGCAGGTGGACAGAATGAAGGCTGAAGGTGGTGGATCATCTGAAGGAACCAGCAAGAAGGACAAGAAGAAGAGAAAGAGGGAAAAAGACAGCCCTAAATCTGAAAAATCAAGCCCGAAGAAGAAACAAGCATGTAGCAAGTGTGGGAAGACTCACGCGGGAGAATGCATGATGTGGAAGAATGTGTGTTTTAACTGCAAGCAGGAAGGACATATTTCTCTGCATTGTCCTAAGCCGAATTTGAGGAAGTGTTTTTCATGTGGGCAGACGGGTCACAGATTCAGCAAGTGTCCCATCAAGAAGAAGATTGGTGAAGGGAGTGGTCGGTAGACAACCTAAAAATATGTAATAGCATCTTTTGGGTAGAAGTTTTTGATATTAAGTGTTGTAATATCGAGAACGATGTGTAAGCATATGTAAATATACATATGTTTTATGGATGAAATCTTTATTTTCTATATGAATATAAGATTAGGATTAATTTGTTTGTTCTTAAAACTCATACTTATGGTAAGTTAATGACTCATAATTATATGAAATGTTTTGAACCCCTCAGTGAATGGACGCCAAAGGTCTGACTAGGATAAGTTTATACACTCATATAATTGTGGCAAGTTCCTGAACTCATAAGTGTGGTAAGTTTGACGAACTAGTAATAACTGTGTGAGAATGGAGAATAGCAACTTTTGTGTAAAGTTGTGTTGTTAATCCTGATATGATTTTAAAAGGGATAGTAATATGTGGTAAGTACTATGTGCTATTTGAATAAATATGCAATTATATGAGAGTTATGTGTTGAATTCTTATTGTGTTAAGAATTTGTGTAAAGAAAGAGAATTAATATAAGATTTTTATTTAAATCAGATCATGCCGCCTAGACGACAGAATCGAAACCAACGAGAAGAACAGTCGGTGAATAATGAAGGAGGTCAAGCTGACCCGATGCAAAACTTTGCGGATATGATAGCCCAAGCTATGGAGAATAGAGCTCCAGCTGCAAGAGGAAGAGCAAGAAATCAGTCAGCTGAAAGATTGGCTAATTTTAAGGATTTTAAAGCGGTAGGACCGCCTGAGTTCAAAGGGACCACGGATCCTATTGAAGCCCAAACTTGGGTGAAGAAGATGGAGAAAGCATTCGTTATCGCCAGAGTAGCGGAGAAACAAAAGACGGCTTTTGCAACTTATCTAATGAAGGGAGAAGCTAATTACTGGTGGGAGATGAACCAAGCAAGAGCTGGTACAGAAGTGGTGTTGTGGACAAGATTCAAGGAGTTGTTCTTCGAGAACTACTTCTCGCCAAGTATGCAATCCAGGATGGAAGTTAAATTCTTAGAACTTAAGCAGGAGAACATGTCGGTATCTGAATACGCTGCTAAATTTAATGAATTAGCAAGATTTGCACCTCATCAGGTGGACACAGAGGCAAGAAAGGCGCGAAGATTTGAGAATAGGCTGAAGTCGGGAATATTCAACAAGGTAGCGGTATTGCAGATCAACACGTTCGCGACATTGATGGAGAAAGCGTTGATTGCTGAAGGAGGGAGCGAAGCTGCGTCTCGGCTCCATCAGGAGAAGAAGAAGAAGACAAATGACGGTGGAAGCAGTGGTGGAAGTAACCCTAATAAGAGAAAATGGAGCGAGAATAGCCAGTCGGGTACTAAAATAGAAGATAATAGGAAAGGAAGGGGGCCATGTTCAAATTGTGGGAAGAACCATGCAGGAGTTTGCCTGAAGAAGAAGGGAGTTTGCTATAACTACGGACAAGAGGGGCCTATGTCACCCAATTGTCCCAGTCCGAAGAAAATTCAAGGTTTCTTTGGATGCGGATCGACTGACCATATTGTTCGGAACTATCCGAAGAAGAATGCGGAGAAGAAAAGTGTCAACAAGGGACCCGGTGGTGGAACCTTGGCGATTCAAGGACCTACACAGCCAGGAAGACCAACAGCCCGTACATTCAACATGACGGCGCAGGATACGGTGGCTGCCCAGGAGGTGGTAGTAGGTAACAATTTCGCTTTAGAATTTAATTACGCGAGTAATATGAGCTAGATATTTCTGTGAACAGTTTTCTTTTAAAGATTCAAGTCACATGTTAGAATTTGAGACACAAATGAATATTGGGTTGATAAAAATGAATTGATGATACAACTTTAAAAGATTGTTAAGAATAAGAAAGTGGTGATTCCGAGGACGGAATCCTTTTAAGGAGGGGTGAATGTGATAACCCGAGATTTCGAATAATCAAAAATTTGCGAATAATTTTTTTTATTAATATTGATATTAATTATTAATTTTGTGACAAGTATCGGTGATACGAGTCTCAAGAAAGTCAATTTGTGTATTGACTAATAAAATTAGAGTAGAGTTGTGCTTAATAGTTTTAGAAACCCTAACCCTAATTTCTGGAAAGAGATTCGATAGAAAATATAATTAAAATAATTATATTATTGAGTACGTGTTTGTACTGTATAGAGATTTTGATCAATGATTGATTGGATAAGGTTTGAAATTAATAAACCCTAATAAGGGATTAGAAACCCTAATCTCAGATTTAGAAAACCAATGGTATGGTTAAAAACCCTAATTGTACGCCGGGAAACCCTAATTTTATATTCGGGAATCCTAAACCCTAAATTAGGAAACCCTAACCCTAATTGGCAAGCCTATTGTGTGTATTAAACTTAAATATGATTAGAAAATCCTAATTATATTTTTGTTATATTAATTTCTATTTTACAAACCTTAATTGTAATTTAGAAAATTTATTTTTCTTATTAAAACCCTAATTCGTGGGTTATAAACCCTAATGATCATTTTGAACCTAATTGCTAAATTAAGTAATTTTAATTAGGGATATTAATCCTAATTAGCAAGATTGAATTTTATGATTAGGAAATATTAATATAATTATCGAATCCTAATTGTAATTTGGAATTATTAATTTTTTATTTTGAAAAACGAAATTCGGAAATTTTGAAAATTAAATTACAAATCTAAAGGGTTCAAACCCTAAATCCTAAAAGGTTTAAACCCTAAACCATAACCCAAACCCTAAGGGTTTGTATAAATTCCATGTTTGCCATTAAATTTATTTTATAAATTACAAAAATGCCCTTTTTACATTTTAAATGAGATAACTTGTAAAAATAGCAAAACGTTTAGTTGGTGACCAATTAAAGTAAGCCAATTGACTTTAACCTCAGCCAAAAACTGATCCAAATGGTGAGCTAACATGTGTGTATTCATTAGATCAATTATTTAAGTGATAAAGAGAGAGAAAGTCTCAAAATTTACTTATTTTTCTCCCAAGCTCTCATCTACTCTCTCTCTCACCAAGGCATCCAAAAATCACAAGTGTATCAGTCTCTAGAACATTTCTTTGAACACCTAAAATCAGATTGGAGAGCATAGATCAAGAATTAGAAAAATAAAAGGTATAAGTCCTAAATTTATTTTGATCTTGTATGCTTAGTCAAATTTTGTATTTTTGTGTTTAAAATCTTGCTAAGGGATGTTTTATGGTGATCTATGATGATCTACCATGGATCCATAGCATCAAAATGGGTAGAAACTATGTTTTTCAAAATCTGTTCTTGAGCATTTTTATATGTTATGGGTTGTTTTAAACTTGATATTGGTAGCTTGTTATGTTGTCTTGGATCTGAAAGTGAAATCACAGACATTTGATGTCTATATTTTGAGTTATTTCTGGTCAAATCCCGTTGACCGGGCATGACCAGTCAAAATCTGGGCAAGCCCAGAAATTGAAATCAGCGTCTGACAAGAAGTTTAAGACTTTAGACGTGTCAGTATGTTTGGTTTTTGATGTCTTTGTTTGGTACATTATGTAGCTGGTTATGTGTACTATAGATTTGGGTCTTTATATATCTTGTAAACTCATCAGATCGATCGTGAAAGGTGGTCAAAGTAGACGACCCGAACCGATTTTTCCTTTTCTGGGAAAACCCAGAAAAATAAGAACATCATTTCTTACATACTTTGACCGTGTGATTCATGTTTATTCTGTCGATGATAATCTAATTTTATGCTTTGGTGTTGTTCCTTGACATAAGGTCTATAACTTAAAACATTTATATGACAATAAACATGAACATAAAGCATAAATAATTGAGTTAGAAAGTGACTGTTCGATTTTCTAGGTTTCTGGGCAAACCCAGAAACCGTCTGACCATAAGTTTGAAGGCACTGATCTGCTTGTTTTGATGTTGTATAACTTTGATGTTGATTGTTAATGGTAGTCCTACATGAGTAGTACATGATTGAACTTTAAGATTGCCCAGAAATAATTGTAAACCAAGATTAAAATTCGGTCAAAGTAAGGGTCTCGAACTTGAGTCTGACAGTGTTCTTGAGATGAAGAACACCTAGCGACGGTTCTATTTATTTTATTTTCTGTTTTCCGGAAAATGATTAAAAAAATAGAAATAAATTCTAAAAATTACCAAAAATGGTTTTAAAAATTATTTTAAATTATGAAAAATAATTTCTGACCAATTGGAATATTTTTCTTTAATATTTATAACTATTTAAATATTAAAAGTATTTAATTTATTTAGTTAGTGTATTAAATAAATTAGAGAAAAATGATTTAATATTATGAAAAATCATTTTAAATAAGAATAATGTATTTAAAAATATTTTGAGTTATAAAATGTGACTTTTAATATTTTTGGAGAATTTTCATTAATAATTTAATATTAATGATATTAGATTTATTTAATTACTAAATTAAATAAGTAAGTTAAAAAAAATGATTTTTAATGATTTAAAAATCATTTTTAATAAGAATAAAGTGTTAGAAAATATTTTAAATTATAAAATATAATTTTCAATATTTTTGGAGAATTCTCATTAATAAATTAATATTAATGATATTAGATTATTTATTTATGATATTAAATAAATGAAGTAAAAATGATTTTATTGATGTAAAAATCATTTAGAAGTGAGAAAAATATTTTAAAAATATTTTAAGTTATAATTAATGACTTTTAATATTTGGATAATAATTTCATTAATATTTAAATATTAATGGTGATGATTTAAAAATAATTTTAATTACTTTAAAAATCATTTAAGTAGAATATTGATGATTTAAAAATATTTTAAGTTATTCATAATAACTTTAATATTTTGACAAGTATGTTATTAATATTTTGATATTATTAAATATTAATAATGATAAGATTATTTGATAATTAAATCATTTAAAAATGATTTAAGTGTTTGAAAAATTATTATAAATTATAATAATTGTTTATAAATTATTAAAAGCTTCCGGAAAATATTATAAATGTTATTTGACTTATCTAAAATAATATTGAAGCTTAGAGACCAAGTTTAATTGACAATCAATGTGTTAATTGTCAGATAGGGTGACCAAAACACCGAAAATGGACCGAGGTCCAACCAGACCGAAATAGTTAGACTGGATAAGTGTTTATATAGGTTATAAACACTAATGTGGCTATGTGGTAATGTGCCTAGGAGAAGTTTGACTGTAGAATACAGTGTTACGTGTTATAAATGATTGTGCTAATTGTGAGACCGATATTATTGATTATAGGTCTTACGAACGCAGTTAATTATATTGTGTAGCTGTAATCAACGCGAAAGGCAAGTTTCCTAACTCAACCTTGAGTTATATTCATTAAATTATTTTAATAGTTAATTATTGATAATTATACCATGTCCAGGAAATTTATTGTTGATTATTCGCAATTAGTGCATGATTAAAATTCAAATTGAATTACTGATTCGGAAAATATATATTCATAGAATTACTGTTGTTGGATATTTATATCTGCAGAAACTAATATTGACAGTACAGATAATTCTTATTTATTGTCAAATTATATTGAGAAGTTTCTTAGCTAATTATACTGGCTAGACAAACAATTGTTAGAACTTGATAAATACGAGAAGAGAAATCAATTGTTATTGATAGATCGATGGCAATTGTTTCGGCTAGATCGATAAGTAGATAGAATTTGAAATCACAGTATTTCGTTGTTAAATCAAAAATCTTGATTCTGAGACTGAGAAGAACAACCTTTTATATAAAGGAAACATTTTGGGTCGTATATTCGACCATTGCGCGCTGTTAAGTATTATGCATAATATAGGGTACAAGGAGTTGGCCGGCTCTAAGTACTTGCAGAGGGGTATGATTTAATCTTTATGGTTATCTGATACACCTGGGTATATCAAAGTCCAATCTTTGATAGTTACTCGAGAAGAGAAGTTCTAAGATCTGGTGGGATCGCTCAGCATAAATCTAGAAAATATTCCACTTTGTAATTGCATAGAATTGAATCTTGCTTATTCAATAGAATATCGTAGAAACTTTGAAAGCGTTGTACTATTTCATTATCAGATTATTATTACGGAGAACGTTAGAACAATTGATATTGATTTCTATACCTTTATTGTATGTCTTAACTTGCGGGGCAAACTTGTTGCTCACCCTTGCTATAAATAAAACTTTTCAGCTAGGGACGAAGTTGCAGAAGGTGCTGCTAAGAAGAACAAGGGAAAAGGCATAGTTATAAATTAATTATGATGAACAATATTATTATGTTGTAATGTATTGTAAACCCTTTTTGTACATCTAAAGGGGTATTTCTGTAATGTTAAGGTTAGTAGACTTGGGACTTATGTATTAACAATATATGTTAATGACTTATATAATCCTATTTATATATGAATGGATAGTTAATTGGTATTATATTATGGATCGTGAACACCAAACTCGGGGGTCAGGTAGCCTGGATTTGGAGGTGTCACAGGTTGGTATCAAAGCTGTAGTGACCAAGGTGTCACCAGCTAGTAGAAGAGCTGTAGGTTATAAACTTTAAGTGAGGTGGGGGGAAACCCTAGGATTATAACCATACGCGAGATAGAGAAAACTCATTTAGAGTTCTAAGTGAGGGATTGCTGAAGTGCACCAATAGTGGGATAAGTGGACACATAGTGTGAGGAGTTGTATTGGTGAAGTACTAATCAAGTTATTTCAACTGATTGTAGGATGTCTGGAGAAGGTGAAAAGAGTGCGGAGATGCTAGCGGCTGTTGCACCGGTGCCAGAAGCTGAGGTGCCAGTGCAAAGTGAATCAGTGGAGAAGGTGGGAGAAGATGAACCAATGGTCAATCTGGGGAGCGATCATGATGATTATCCCGAGATGTATCTGAGTAGAGATGAGGAGGCAGAGTCTGAACCAGCTAAGGTGGAGTTAAAGAATAAGACCAAAGTTGGAGAACAAGATCACAAATCTGCAGAGGTTCAAGAACTCCGGAGCAAAGTGTTTCTCTTGGAGGAATTGTGGAAGACGGAGCGAGCGTTACGCGAAATGACTGAAGAAAGAAACGAGCTCAAGGCGCAGGTGGACAGAATGAAGGCTGAAGGTGGTGGATCATCTGAAGGAACCAGCAAGAAGGACAAGAAGAAGAGAAAGAGGGAAAAAGACAGCCCTAAATCTGAAAAATCAAGCCCGAAGAAGAAACAAGCATGTAGCAAGTGTGGGAAGACTCACGCGGGAGAATGCATGATGTGGAAGAATGTGTGTTTTAACTGCAAGCAGGAAGGACATATTTCTCTGCATTGTCCTAAGCCGAATTTGAGGAAGTGTTTTTCATGTGGGCAGACGGGTCACAGATTCAGCAAGTGTCCCATCAAGAAGAAGATTGGTGAAGGGAGTGGTCGGTAGACAACCTAAAAATATGTAATAGCATCTTTTGGGTAGAAGTTTTTGATATTAAGTGTTGTAATATCGAGAACGATGTGTAAGCATATGTAAATATACATATGTTTTATGGATGAAATCTTTATTTTCTATATGAATATAAGATTAGGATTAATTTGTTTGTTCTTAAAACTCATACTTATGGTAAGTTAATGACTCATAATTATATGAAATGTTTTGAACCCCTCAGTGAATGGACGCCAAAGGTCTGACTAGGATAAGTTTATACACTCATATAATTGTGGCAAGTTCCTGAACTCATAAGTGTGGTAAGTTTGACGAACTAGTAATAACTGTGTGAGAATGGAGAATAGCAACTTTTGTGTAAAGTTGTGTTGTTAATCCTGATATGATTTTAAAAGGGATAGTAATATGTGGTAAGTACTATGTGCTATTTGAATAAATATGCAATTATATGAGAGTTATGTGTTGAATTCTTATTGTGTTAAGAATTTGTGTAAAGAAAGAGAATTAATATAAGATTTTTATTTAAATCAGATCATGCCGCCTAGACGACAGAATCGAAACCAACGAGAAGAACAGTCGGTGAATAATGAAGGAGGTCAAGCTGACCCGATGCAAAACTTTGCGGATATGATAGCCCAAGCTATGGAGAATAGAGCTCCAGCTGCAAGAGGAAGAGCAAGAAATCAGCCAGCTGAAAGATTAGCTAATTTTAAGGATTTTAAAGCGGTAGGACCGCCTGAGTTCAAAGGGACCACAGATCCTATTGAAGCCCAAACTTGGGTGAAGAAGATGGAGAAAGCATTCGTTATCGCTAGAGTAGCGGAGGAACAAAAGACGGCTTTTGCAACTTAGCTAATGAAGGGAGAAGCTAATTACTGGTGGGCGATGAACCAAGCAAGAGCTGGTACAAAAGTGGTGTTGTGGACAAGATTCAAGGAGTTGTTCTTCGAGAACTACTTCTCGCCAAGTATGCAATCCAGGATGGAAGTTAAATTCTTAGAACTTAAGCAGGAGAACATGTCGGTATCTGAATACGCTGCTAAATTTAATGAATTAGCAAGATTTGCACCTCATCAGGTGGACACAGAGGCAAGAAAGGCGCGAAGATTTGAGAATGGGCTGAAGTCGGGAATATTCAACAAGGTAGCGGTATTGCAGATCAACACGTTCGCGGCATTGATGGAGAAAGCGTTGATTGCTGAAGGAGGGAGCGAAGCTGCGTCTCGATTCCATCAGGAGAAGAAGAAGAAGACAAATGACGGTGGAAGCAGTGGTGGAAGTAACCCTAATAAGAGAAAATGGAGCGAGAATAGCCAGTCGGGTACTAAAATAGAAGATAATAGGAAAGGAAGGGGGCCATGTTCAAATTGTGGGAAGAACCATGCAGGAGTTTGCCTGAAGAAGAAGGGAGTTTGCTATAACTACGGACAAGAGGGACGTATGTCACCCAATTGTCCTAGTCCGAAGAAAATTCAAGGTTTCTTTGGATGCAGATCGACTGACCATATTGTTCGGAACTATCCGAAGAAGAATGCGGAGAAGAAAAGTGTCAACAAGGGACCCGGTGGTGGAACCTTGGCGATTCAAGGACCTACACAGCCAGGAAGACCAACAGCCCGTACATTCAACATGACGGCGCAGGATACGGTGGCTGCCCAGGAGGTGGTAGTAGGTAAGAATTTCGCTTTAGAATTTAATTACGCGAGTAATATGAGCTAGATATTTCTGTGAACAGTTTTCTTTTAAAGATTCAAGTCACAGGTTAGAATTTGAGACACAAATGAATATTGGGTTGATAAAAATGAATTGATGATACAACTTTAAAAGATTGTTAAGAATAAGAAAGTGGTGATTCCGAGGACGGAATCCTTTTAAGGAGGGGTGAATGTGATAACCCGAGATTTCGAATAATCAAAAAATTGCGAATAATTTTTTTTTTTATTAATATTGATATTAATTATTAATTTTGTGACAAATATCGGTGATACGAGTCTCAAGAAAGTCAATTTGTGTATTGACTAATAAAATTAGAGTAGAGTTGTGCTTAACAGTTTTAGAAACCCTAACCCTAATTTCTGGAAAGAGATTCGATAGAAAATATAATTAAAATAATTATATTATTGAGTACGTGTTTGTACTGTATAGAGATTTTGATCAATGATTGATTGGATAAGGTTTGAAATTAATAAACCCTAATAAGGGATTAGAAACCCTAATCTCAGATTTAGAAAACCAATGGTATGGTTAAAAACCCTAATTGTACGCCGGGAAACCCTAATTTTATATTCGGGAATCCTAAACCCTAAATTAGGAAACCCTAATCCTAATTGGCAAGCCTATTGTGTGTATTAAACTTAAATATGATTAGAAAATACTAATTATATTTTTGTTATATTAATTTCTATTTTACAAACCTTAATTGTAATTTAGAAAATTTATTTTTCTTATTAAAACCCTAATTCGTGGGTTATAAACCCTAATGATCATTTTGAACCTAATTGCTAAATTAATTAATTTTAATTAGGGATATTAATCCTAATTAGCAAGATTGAATTTTATGATTAGGAAATATTAATATAATTATCGAATCCTAATTGTAATTTGGAATTATTAATTTTTTATTTTGAAAAACGAAATTCGGAAATTTTGAAAATTAAATTGCAAATCCAAAGGGTTCAAACCCTAAATCCTAAAAGGTTTAAACCCTAAACCATAACCCAAACCCTAAGGGTTTGTATAAATTCCATGTTTGCCATTAAATTTATTTTATAAATTACAAAAATGCCCTTTTTACATTTTAAATGAGATAACTTGTAAAAATAGCAAAACGTTTAGTTGGTGACCAATTAAAGTAAGCCAATTGACTTTAACCTCAGCCAAAAACTGATCCAAATGGTGAGCTAACATGTGTGTATTCATTGGATCAATTATTTAAGTGATAAAGAGAGAGAAAGTCTCAAAATTTACTTATTTTTCTCCCAAGCTCTCATCTACTCTCTCTCTCACCAAGGCATCCGAAAATCACAAGTGTATCAGTCTCTAGAACATTTCTTTGAACACCTAAAATCAGATTGGAGAGCATAGATCAAGAATTAGAAAAATAAAAGGTATAAGTCCTAAATTTATTTTGATCTTGTATGCTTAGTCAAATTTTGTATTTTTGTGTTTAAAATCTTGCTAAGGGATGTTTTATGGTGATCTATGATGATCTACCATGGATCTATAGCATCAAAATGGGTAGAAACTATGTTTTTCAAAATCTGTTCTTGAGCATTTTTATATGTTATGGGTTGTTTTAAACTTGATATTGGTAGCTTGTTATGTTGTCTTGGATCTGAAAGTGAAATCACAGACATTTGATGTCTATATTTTGAGTTATTTCTGGTCAAATCCCGTTGACCGGGCATGACCAGTCAAAATCTGGGCAAGCCCAGAAATTGAAATCAGCGTCTGACAAGAAGTTTAAGACTTTAGACGTGTCAGTATGTTTGGTTTTTGATGTCTTTGTTTGGTACATTATGTAGCTGGTTATGTGTACTATAGATTTGGGTCTTTATATATCTTGTAAACTCATCAGATCGATCGTGAAAGGTGGTCAAAGTAGACGACCCGAACCGATTTTTCCTTTTCTGGGAAAACCCAGAAAAATAAGAACATCATTTCTTACATACTTTGACCGTGTGATTCATGTTTATTCTGTCGATGATAATCTAATTTTATGCTTTGGTGTTGTTCCTTGACATAAGGTCTATAACTTAAAACATTTATATGACAATAAACATGAACATAAAGCATATATAATTGAGTTAGAAAGTGACTGTTCGAGTTTCTAGGTTTCTGGGCAAACCCAGAAACCGTCTGACCATAAGTTTGAAGGCACTGATCTGCTTGTTTTGATGTTGTATAACTTTGATGTTGATTGTTAATGGTAGTCCTACATGAGTAGTACATGATTGAACTTTAAGATTGCCCAGAAACAATTGTAAACCAAGATTAAAATTCGGTCAAAGTAAGGGTCTCGAACTTGAGTCTGACAGTGTTCTTGAGATGAAGAACACCTAGCAACGGTTCTATTTATTTTATTTTCTGTTTTCCGGAAAATGATTAAAAAAATAGAAATAAATTCTAAAAATTACCAAAAATAGTTTTAAAAATTATTTTAAATTATGAAAAATAATTTCTGACCAATTGGAATATTTTTCTTTAATATTTATAATTATTTAAATATTAAAAGTATTTAATTTATTTAGTTAGTGTATTAAATAAATTAGAGAAAAATGATTTAATATTATGAAAAATCATTTTAAATAAGAATAATGTATTTAAAAATATTTTGAGTTATAAAATGTGACTTTTAATATTTTTGGAGAATTTTCATTAATAATTTAATATTAATGATATTAGATTTATTTAATTACTAAATTAAATAAGTAAGTTAAAAAAATGATTTTTAATGATTTAAAAATTATTTTTAATAAGAATAAAGTGTTAGAAAATATTTTAAATTATAAAATATAATTTTCAATATTTTTGGAGAATTCTAATTAATAAATTAATATTAATGATATTAGATTATTTATTTATGATATTAAATAAATGAAGTAAAAATAATTTTATTGATGTAAAAATCATTTAGAAGTGAGAAAAATATTTTAAGTTATAATTAATGGCTTTTAATATTTAGATAATAATTTCATTAATATTTAAATATTAATGGTGATGATTTAAAAATAATTTTAATTACTTTAAAAATCATTTAAGTAGAATATTGATGATTTAAAAATATTTTAAGTTATTCATAATAACTTTAATATTTTGACAAGTATGTTATTAATATTTTGATATTATTAAATATTAATAATGATAAGATTATTTGATAATTAAATCATTTAAAAATGATTTAAGTGTTTGAAAAATTATTATAAATTATAATAATTATTTATAAATTATTAAAAGCTTCCAGAAAATATTATAAATGATATTTGACTTATGTAAAATAATATTGAAGCTTAGAGACCAAGTTTAATTGACAATCAATGTATTAATATTTTGATATTATTAAATATTAATAATGATAAGATTATTTGATAATTAAATCATTTAAATTTCAATTGTTTCGGCTAGATCGATAAGTAGATAGAATTTGAAATCACAGTATTTCGTTGTTAAATCAAAAATCTTGATTCTGAGACTGAGAAGAACAACCTTTTATATAAAGGAAACATTTTGGGTCGTATATTCGACCATTGCGCGCTGTTAAGTATTATGCATAATATAGGGTACAAGGTGTTGGCCGGCTCTAAGTACTTGCAGAGGGATATGATTTAATCGTTATGGTTATCTGATACACCTGGGTATATCAAAGTCCAATCTTTGATAGTTACTCGAGAAGAGAAGTTCTAAGATCTGGTGGGATCGCTCATCATAAATCTGGAAAATATTCCACTTTGTAATTGCATAGAATTGAATCTTGCTTATTCAATAGAATATCGTAGAAACTTTGAAAGCGTTGTACTATTTCATTATCAGATTATTATTACGGAGAACGTTAGAACAATTGATATTGATTTCTATACCTTTATTGTATGTCTTAACTTGCGGGGCAAACTTGTTGCTCACCCTTGCTATAAATAAAACTTTTCAGCTAGGGACGAAGTTGCAGAAGGTGCTGCTAAGAAGAACAAGGGAAAAGGCATAGTTATAAATTAATTATGATGAACAATATTATTATGTTGTAATGTATTGTAAACCCTTTTTGTATATCTAAAGGGGTATTTCTGTAATGTTAAGGTTAGTGGACCTGTGACTTATGTATTAACAATATATGTTAATGACTTATGTAATCCTATTTATATATGAATGGGTAGTTAATTGGTATTATACTATGGGTCGTGAACACCAAACTAGGAGGTCAGGTAACCCGGATTTGGGGGTGTCACATTTGTACTACAGGCCAAAGACATTCCTCAGTCACGATCATACCAATAATTTATCCATCTTTACACTCAAGTGAAAGAGAAATTCAACATCAGGGTTATAAAAATATTATATATGATAATAAAAACAATATGATCAACAACTGCATTTATTTTCGAGAGCAACAATCATAAATCAACGATAATTTGGTTAGAAAAAAAAACCAATTTTTGTCGTGAATAGTAACTCGTGAATAGTAACTCGTGAATAGTAACTCATGAATAGTACTCCGTATTCGTACATAGTACCGTATACGTAAATAATGTCATATACGTAAATAGTGTCATATACAAGAATAGTGTCGTATACGTGAATAGTGCCGTATACGTGAATAGTAACCCCGACTCAAAAAGGTAGAAATTCCACAATAAAATTCATACCAATATTTCAGTATAATGATATTGAAATAATAACATCATTATGAAGGATATAACATCCCTTAATATCCCTTACTATCCCTTACTATCCCTTACAATCCATTACTATCCCTTATAATCCCTTACCTCAAAAGTGCAGTATTTCTGACTGGAATGCAAAGCCGAAGGAAACTCGCACTGAATAACAACTCTCAAAGTATCTAAATACTCACAAAATATGCTTCATAATATAGAGAGAGAAAGAGAGAAAGCTTATGTTTCTGGTGTGATTTTCAATTCTAACTTAGCCCTCTATTTATAGAAAAATGTTAGCACGTCGAAACAGACTTAACCTGTAACCTGATGGCTTTACCTGCTACTATTCCCACCCACCACATTTAAATAAAAATTTAAGCACATTTCTTCACCAACCAAGAGTGGGGCCCACCAATTCTAGAATTTTCCACCAAAATGATTAACTCCGAAAATTCAACAATTTCTGAACCAGTCATCTCGTAAAATTCATAACAAATCATACATTCATTTTTAACGGTTCAAAATTTATGGACATATACTCAACATATATATGCATAACATATCCAAAAATCACAACGATCCAACGGTCGGATTAAAAATTATAACCCTCGCAAAATATCTCAAAAATCCTAATTTGATTTTCAATACCTCCGATCCGACAAAAATACAGATAAAACACCTCAACATTAACTCCTTCATTTTTAACCACAAAAATATATCCCTCATTTATATCCACATCAAATAAATATTTCATTATCATATAAATCAATAATTAATTATTCACAAATAATATTACAGAATCACAGTACTAGCAACCAGGCCGTTCCCAGGAAAGAGGGGGCTTTCTAATAAGGATTTCTCCTTACTGGCGCGCAATTAGATGACCAAACCTCTCCTTAGACAGAACTTTGTAGACATTGCCAATAATGTTATCTAATAATATTATTCAAATAATATGAATTATTGATCTGATAATGGGAAATAATGTGCAGTGACAATTATTGAACAATAATAATATAAAATTTTAACGTAGCAATTATTGAATCAATAAAATAAACTATTGAACAGTAATTACTGTAACAATTATTGAGTAGTGCCTTCTTACGCAAGAATCAATAATTTCAAAAATACTGTGCAATACCGTGTGCTACTGTGCAATAACGCGTATTACTGTATTTTAACCACCGGGTATTCCAACAGTGTTAACGGTAACAACTACGCCGTTATTTAAAAAAACTCATTTTTGTCATTTTCTTCATTCGACAGTTATTCTGTTATGGGGCCCACAAATGGCTGCGCCATCGTACGAATATTCCCCGACAGAAAGAATATTCCACGATCAAACGAATATTCCCCGACAACAATGATTATTTTATAACCACTTGTTTATTTTAAAAAAATTTCACATTTCACCCATAACTTTAATTTTTTATCAATTTAACCATTTACTGAATTGTAATTATAAGAAAAATTGAATACTTTTATTTCATAAAATTCGGGGTCTTACAATCTCCCCTCCTTATGAAATTTCGTCCCCGAAATTTACGTACCTGGTATTTCAAAGAGTTGAGAATACCTTCCTTTCATTTCAGATTCCATCTTCCCGGTCATCATAATTTTTCCATTGCTCATCTCCTGTATTTCAAATATCCTTCTAGAATACAGCTTCAAAACAATGGTTAATTTAACAAATTAACATATCACATAATATCCCGATATTATGACTGACCAACAAATAAGCTTAGGTAGGACACACTAGCGAAGGATTTACTCATCTCTCCCCACCTAGTTATATTCCCCGATCTCCGCCAGAGACCATATCCCTAAGCTCTGATACCAACTGTAACGACCCCAAAATAGGTCCATTCCATCCAACCTATTCTAAGTCGCCAAATACATGGTACAGAAAAAAAACTACAACTTTATTACAACAATTGTCGTGCAAAATACAACAACACATATGCTGTGAGTTTGGATATAAATATATACCAAATGTGACTCATGTCCCAACCATGGATAGCACCTCACAATAACACCTTACATAAAGGTATAGTCAAAAACTGTTTTAGAAATTAGAATATTTGGGAAGTGCTCAAGGAAACCTTTGTACATGGGAGGCCATGCTTCTAGGTTATGATAGATATCATATGGCCACAGAATTATCCTTGGTTGACCCAATATACCCCAAAGAAAAACGAGAAGATTACTATCATATTCTTCCCAATGGTGAGTCTTCTCTTGACTTATCATTATCTCCACTGTCTCTAATTGAGAATTATACTTCAAACAAACACCAAGATTATATAGGTAGTGCTCGTAAATATACTCAGCAAGTGGGTGAGCACAATCCTGTCTTATGATAATACGAGGTTGTATGTCATTAGACATCTTGTATGATAGTGGCAAACCACCCTTCTAACGTTGGGTTCGCTTCACCCTAGATGTTTCACCAAATATAACTCCTAAATGATGACCACCGTTCTATTCCCCTGTTACCCCCGCTCGGCCCAGCTACACTCTTATTACCTGAAATGAATTGTGAACAGAAGGGTGAGCACAACTAGCCCAGTAAAGAATATCATGACTAAAGGTAAATAAATTATCAATAGTCTTCATCAGTAATAAATCAGAGATTTAGAACATATGGTAGATGATAAAAATTTTAACCATAGTTGCAGCGGAACGAGCAATCCATTAGAAGAGTCAAATAGACCATAAAGTCAATTATCTTCTCCATGTTAAAAATCCACCAACAATGTTTTATCCCTGTAACATTAATCAACAGTTCCTTTCCACAATTATATGAATAACTCATAATCATAATTGTAATTCTAAATTGCTCTTCGCATTCAGGACGAAGATAATTTTCATCACATGTCTTTACCTGAAACATCAAAGATCATGGTTATACCAAATCACAGTTCCAGTTTATAATCATGCTAATAATTTCATCTTTGCACTACGGCCATAGATATTCATCAACAGACCATCTTTGAACTACAGGCCAAAGATATTCAACAACAAGTCATCTTTGCACTACGGGCCAAAGATATTCATCAACAATTCATCTTTGCACTACATGCCTAAGATATTCCTCAACAGTTCATATTTGCACTACAGGCCAAATATATTCATATCTCAAAGAAATATATAATCATTTCAGAATTTATATACACCATAATTATAACCATGTTAATCAATTCATCTTTACACTTAAGCTAAAGATATTCAATTATAAATTCAATGGTCATGATCATACCAGTTAACAATTCATCTTTGCACTACAGGCCAAAGACATTCCTCAGTCACGATCGTACCAATAATTTACCCATCTTTACACTCAAGTGAAAGAGAAATTCAACATCAAGGTTATAAAAATATTATATATGATAACAAAAATAATATGATCAACAACTGTATTTATTTTCGAGAGCAACAATCACAAATCAACGATAATTTGGTTAGAAAAAAAAACTAATTTTTGTCGTGAATAGTAACTCGTGAATAGTAACTCATGAATAGTACTCCGTATTCGTACATAGTACCGTATACGTAAATAATGTCATATACGTAAATAGTGTCATATACAAGAATAGTGTCGTATACGTGAATAGTGCCGTATACGTGAATAGTAACCCCGACTCAAAAAGGTAGAAATTTCACAATAAAATTCATACCAATATTTCAGTATAATGATATTTAAATAATAACATCATTATGAAGGATATAACATCCCTTAATATCCCTTACTATCCCTTACTATCCCTTACAATCCATTACTATCCCTTATAATCCCTTACCTCAAAAGTGCAGTATTTCTGACTGGAATGCAAAGCCGAAGGAAACTCGCGCTGAATAACAACTCTCAAAGTATCTAAATACTCACAAAATATGCTTCATAATATAGAGAGAGAAAGAGAGAAAGCTTATGTTTCTGGTGTGATTTTCAATTCTAACTTAGCCCTCTATTTATAGGAAAATGTTAGCACGTCGAAACAGACTTAACCTGTAACCTGATGGCTTTACCTGCTACTATTCCCACCCACCACATTTGAAGTAAAATTTAAGCACATTTCTTCACCAACCAAGAGTGGGGCCCACAAATTCTAGAATTTTTCACCAAAATGATTAACTCCGAAAATTCAACAATTTCTGAACCAGTCATCTCGTAAAATTCATAACAAATCATACATTCATTTTTAACGGTTCAAAATTTATGGACATATAATCAACATATATATGCATAACATATCCAAAAATCACAACGATCCAACGGTCGGATTAAAATTTATAACCCTCGCAAAATATCTCAAAAATTCTAATTTGATTTTCAATACCTCCGATCCGACAAAAATACAGATAAAACACCTCAACATTAACTCCTTCATTTTTAACCACAAAAATATATCCCTCATTTATATCCACATCAAATAAATATTTCATTATCATATAAATCAATAATTAATTATTCACAAATAATATTACAGAATCACAGTACTAGCAACCAGGCCGTTCCCAGGAAAGAGGGGCTTTCCAATAAGGATTTCTCCTTACTGGCGCGCAATCAGATGACCAAACCTCTCCTTAGACAGAACTTTCTAGACATTACCAATAATGTTATCTAATAATATTATTCAAATAATATGAATTATTGATCTTATAATGGGAAATACTGTGCAGTGACAATTATTGAACAATAATAATATAAAATTTTAACGTAGCAATTATTGAATCAATAAAATAAACTATTGAACAGTAATTACTGTAACAATTATTGAAGTAGTGCCTTCTTACGCAAGAATCAATAATTTCAAAAATAATGTACAATACCGTGTGCTACTGTGCAATAACGCGTATTACTGTATTTTAACCACCGGGTATTCCAACAGTGTTAACGGTAACAACTACGCCGTTATTTAAAAAAACTCATTTTTGTCGTTTTTTTCATCCGACAGTTATTCTGTTATGGGGCCCACAAATGGCTGCGCCGTCGTACGAATATTCCCCGACAGAAAGAATATTCCACGATTAAACGAATATTCCCCGACAACAATGATTATTTTATAACCACTTGTTTACTTTGAAAAATTTTCACATTTCACCCATAACTTTAATTTTTTATCAATTTAACCATTTACTGAATTGTAATTATAAGAAAAATTGAATACTTTTATTTCATAAAATTCGGGGTCCTACAATCTCCCCTCCTTATGAAATTTCGTCCCCGAAATTTACGTACCTGGTATTTCAAAGAGTTGAGAATACCTTCCTTTCATTTCAAATTCCGTCTTCCCGGTCATCATAATTTTTTTATTGCTCATCTCCTGTATTTCAAATATCATTCTAGAATACAGCTTCAAAACAATGGTTAATTTAACAAATTAACATATCACATAATATCCCGATATTATGACTGACCAACAAATAAGCTTAGGTAGGACACACTAGCGAAGGATTTACTCATCTCTCCCCTCCTAGTTATATTCCCCGATCTCCGCCAGAGACCATATCCCTAAGCTCTGATACCAACTGTAACGACTCCAAAATAGGTCCATTCCATCCAACCTATTCTAAGTCGCCAAATACATGGTACAGAAAACAACTACAACTTTATTACAACAATTGTCGTGTAAAATACAACAACACATATGCTGTGAGTTTGGATACAAATATATACCAAATGTGACTCATGTCCCAACCATGGACATCACCTCACAATGACACCTTACATAAAGGTATAGTCAAAAACTGTTTTAGAAATTAGAATCTTTGGGAAGTGCTCAAGGAAACCTTTGTACATGGGAGGCCATGCTTCTAGGTTTTGATAGATATCATATGGCCACAGAATTATCCTTGGTTGACCCAATATACCCCAAAGAAAAACGAGAAGATTACTATCATATTCTTCCCAATGGTGAGTCTTCTCTTGACTTATCATTATCTCCACTGTCTCTAATTGAGAATTATACTTCAAACAAACACCAAGATTATATAGGTAGTGCTCGTAAATATACTCAGCAAGTGGATGAGCACAATCCTGTCTTATGATAATACGAGGTTGTATGTCATTAGACATCTTGTATGATAGTGGCAAACCACCCTTCCAACGTTGGATTCGCTTCACCCTAGATGATTCACCAAATATAACTCCTAAATGATGACCACCGTTCTATTCCCCTGTTACCCCCGCTCGACCCAGCTACACTCTTATTACCTGAAATGAATTGTGAACAGAAGGGTGAGCACAACTAGCCCAGTAAAGAATATCATGACTAAAGGTAAATAAATTATCAATAGTCTTCATCAGTAATAAATCAGAGATTTAGAACATATGGTAGATGATAAAAATTTTAACCATAGTTGCAGCGGAACGAGCAATCCATTAGAAGAGTCAAATAGACCATAAAGTCTATTATCTTCTCCATGTTAAAAATCCACCAACAATGTTTTATCCCTGTAGCATTAATCAATAGTTCCTTTCCACAATTATATGAATAACTCATAATCATAATTGTAATTCTAAATTCCTCTTAGCATTCAGGACGAAGATAATTTTCATCACTTGTCTTTACCTGAAACATCAAAGATCATGGTTATACCAAATCACAGTTCCTGTTTATAATAATACTAACAATTTCATCTTTGCACTACGGCCATAGATATTCATCAACAGACCATCTTTGAACTACAGGCCAAAGATATTCAACAACAAGTCATCTTTGCACTACAGGGCCAAAGATATTCACCAACAATTCATCTTTGCACTACATGCTAAAGATATTCCTCAACAGTTCATATTTGCACTACAGGCCAAATATATTCATATCTCAAAGAAATATATAATCATTTCAGAATTTATATACACCATAATTATTACCATGTTAATCAATTCATCTTTACACTTAAGCTAAAGATATTCAATTATAAATTCAATGGTCATGATCATACAAGTTAACAATTCCTCTTTGCACTACAGGCCAAAGACATTCCTCAGTCACGATCGTACCAATAATTTACCCATCTTTACACTCAAGTGAAAGAGAAATTCAACATCAGGGTTATAAAAATATTATATATGATAATAAAAATAATATGATCAACAACTGCATTTATTTTCGAGAGCAACAATCATAAATCAACGATAATTTGGTTAGAAAAAGAAACCAATTTTTGTCGTGAATAGTACTCGTGAATAGTAACTCGTGAATAGTAACTCATAAAATAGTAACTCATGAATAGCAACTCATGAATAGTACTCCGTATTCATACATAGTACCGTATACGTAAATAATGTCTTATACGTAAATAGTACCATATACATGAATAGTGCCGTATATGTGAATAGTGCCGTATACGTGAATAGTAACCCCGACTCAAAAAGGTAGAAAATGCACAATAAAATCCATACCAATATTTCAGTATAATGATATTGAAATAATAACATCATTATGAAGGATATAACATCCCTTAATATCCCTTACTATCCTTTATTATCCCTTACAATTCCTTATCTCAAAATTGCAGTATTTCTGACTGGAATGCAAAGCCGAAGGAAACTCGCACTGAATAGAAACTCTTAAAAGATCTAAATACTCACAAAATATGCTTCATAATATAGAGAGAGAAAGAGAGAAAGCTTATGTTTATGCTGTGATTTTCAATTCTAACTTAGCCCTCTATTTATGGGAAAATGTTAGCACGCCGAAACAGACTTAACCTGCAACCTGATGGCTTTACCTGCTACTATTCCCACCCACCACATTTGAAGTAAAATTTCAACACATTTCTTCACCAACCAAGAGTGGGGCCCCTCAATTCAAGAATTTTCCACCAAAATGATTAACTCCAAAAATTCAACAATTTCTGAACCAGTCATCTCGTAAAATTCATAACAAATCATACGTTCATTTTTAACGGTTCAAAATTTGTGGACATATAGTCAACATATATATGTATAACATATCCAAAAATCACAACGATCCAACGGTCGGATTAAAAATTATAACCCTCGCAAAATATCTCAAAAATCCTAATTTGATTTTCAATACCTCCGATCCGACAAAAATACAGATAAAACACCTCAACATTAACTCCTTCATTTTTAACCACAAAAATATATCCCTCATTTATATCCACATCAAATAAATATTTCATTATCATATAAATCAATAATTAATTATTCACAAATAATATTACAGAATCACAGTACTGGCAACCGGGCCGTTCCCAGGAAAGAGGGGGCTTTCCAATAAGGATTTCTCCTTACTGGCGCGCAATCAAATGACAAAACCTCTCCTTAGACAGAACTTTCTAGACATTGCCAATAATGTTATCTAATAATATTATTCAAATAATATAAATTATTGATCTGATAATGGGAAATATTGTGCAGTGACAATTATTGAACAACAATAATATAAAATTTTAACGTAGCAATTATTAAATCAATAAAATAAAATATTGAACAGTAATTACTGTAACAATTATTGAGTAGTGCATTCTTACGTAAGAATCAATAATTTCAAAAATACTGTGCAATACCGTGTGCTACTGTGCAATAACGCGTATTACTGTATTTTAACCACCGGGTATTCCAACAGTGTTAACGGTAACAACTACGCCGTTATTTAAAAAAACTTCATCCGACAGTTATTCTGTTATGGGGCCCACAAATGGCTGCGCCGTCGTACGAATATTCCCCGACAGAAAGAATATTCAACGACCAAACGAATATTCCCCGACAACAATGATTATTTTATAACCACTTATTTATTTTGAAAAAAAAATCACATTTCACCCATAACTTTAATTTTTTATCAATTTAACCATTTACTGAATTGTAATTATAAAAAAAATTGAATACTTTTATTTCATAAAATTCGGGGTCTTACAAAAGTGGCAGTATTGTGGTCCAACAACCTGATCAACAAAATGTCAACACCAACCTTCCGTTGCAGCACGATACGGGGGAAGTAAACATGATCGGGTCAGGAAGCACTGAAATATATCCAATTTATAAGTGCATACGAAGGATTGAGGAATACCCCCAAAGGCACAAAACGAATGTCTTAGAGTGGGAAAACCTGGAGAAGGATATGCCAGTAATGTAAAAATTAGAGACGATCCAGAATCAAGTAAATCTGCTGGCTAAGCTGATAGTGCGCCAACATCAGGAAACGAGGCAGTTTTTCACTCAACTATAAGAAACCCAAGAGAAAAAGGAGGTTAATCACAATGCAAGCCCATATCTCACCATGATGAGCCAGCTAAATAAAGAAGATCAAAGCAGGATGAAAGTACAAGAAAAGGGGGATGATAAATATGCTAGAAGATCTCACCAGCGAAAAAATCGCTCCAGGAAATACGAATTCTCAAAGATGAAAGATCAAAAAACCTCCCAAAGAGCCCGAAAATTCACCCCTCTGAGCAAATCAAATGAAGAAATGCTACACTTTCTGATAAGCGAAGGAAAGATTACTGAGTTACTGCCTCCTATAAATCCCAAGATAAAGAGTTATGATTCCACTAAGATATGTCTCTACCATTCTAACTCACTTGGACATACGACTGAAGAATGCTGGTCTTTGCGACATAAAATCCAGGACCTCATTGAAAATGGAGAGCTGGAGATAGAATGTCCCATGACCAAAAAAGGCGAAAAGGAAATAAAAAGCTTAAGATGTTCATTCGAGACAGGTAGTTCAAATGAGGTGAAGGCTATGAGCGACAATTCTGCCAGAACACAAGGTGGACTGATCTTAATGCAAGTAATGACAGAGGAGACAAAGGCATCTCCAAAGGAGATTCCTTCGCCAACATCAAATGTCCTGTGGTCTAAAGATATCAACCACGTTCCTGATTTCATCACCTTGGATGATGAGGAGGAAATACTAATCCTTTCCAAAGAAGAAAAAGCCAAAAAGGAAAGTTCCTTGTGAGAAATGCAACAACATTTCGAGGGAGATTGCATGGTCGAGTCATCTCAAACCCAGGAAAAAGGTGAAGGAACAGATGAAGAAAAAGGTGGTGAGATTGTTGGGGAAGCCAACCCATTGAAGAATCCAAAGTTCATACCTTTGTGCGATGGGTCCCATTCAAGTGTCCCTGAGGAATGTACTAAATCAGGAAGTGATCAAGTTATGGCTATAAGTGAAGATATTCAGAATCAAAAGGTAACCTCTATCACGAGTCTTGAAGGCAACATAACCATGGACAACTGGACTATCATGCCTCAGCTAGCCAAGAAGATGCAGATCCATAGGATACAGTTGTGAGTTCCAGGAGATGTTGGGACAATATCACTTTCTTCGCAGTGTGCCATTTATTTTCCATGCATGTAAAGAAAAAAAAACAAAACACAAAAAGAAAAAAAAATAAAACAAAAAAAAACAAAAACAAAACAAAAACAAAAACAAAAACAAAGACATCTCTACACCCTTCTCACCACTTACAACTTTGAACCTTTTCATGCTAAGTTGGAACTACGCAGACCTGATCTCCCCTCCTTAATGGGAGTACGTAGGCAGCCATGTACGGTGCGGTCTAACCACTACAAAAATCGACAAACCCCTTCAACAAGCTCAACCTCCAATAAATATTTTTAGCCTTTCAAACCAAAGCCTGAACTACGAAAGACCTGATTTCCCTTCATCAATGGGAGTACGTAGGCAACCATTTATGGTGTGGTCTAACCAAATAAAAACCCAAAAAACCCAAACAAACACATCTCAAACAAACACTTCTCAAACTGTTCAGTTCACCAGCGGGAACTACGCAGACCTGATCTCCCCTCATCAATGGGAGTACGTAGGCAACCATCAGTGGTGCGGTCTAACCCTCAAAAGAAACATCAAAACCCAAACATCAATCCCAAGGATAACCTTCCAAGTTAGTGACCCATGTCGAGAAGACCCAACAACACTTCAATGTCATCGAATCTGGCATAAATCCCAGAAAGGAAGAAACAGCGATACACTAAGACAACCAACAGCGAGGACCTTCAAAAAGTCGACACCCTCAATCACAAGTCTTCATCAAATCAGAAGAAAACCATCAACGCCTATTGTGAGAACAAGTCAAGAACAATAATTGAGGGCATCAAAGCCCAAATCCACTACTAGTTTACCATCTGGTAAAAGCCTCTTGCGATCTCGGCGTCTTATCAACTCATCTATCAAAGCAACTATCCCAGACAACAAGCAAGGCTAGGGCAATTTCAAAATTAGCGACAACCCGATATTGGAGCCCTTACAACAAGATTGGGGCAATCTCGAAAATAGCGACAACTCAACACTGGGGCATTTATCAATCAGGAAAATGCACCAATCATCACCATCAACACGATATTATTCACTCGCGACTTGGTCAACAAAGAGAGTTTCTCATTGGAATCCCCGGTAACAACATACGAAAGGACTGGGGCATTTTACGATTCCAAGGAATGGAAGGAGTTTAAGGCGGGATAAGCCTCTCATCAAAAGAAAGGGAAGAACTCTTGAAAGAAATCATGGCGACATAAGCGTGCCCCTACGAAAGAAGGGGAAAATTCTCAAAAAATTTCTTAACTCAGAAGGAAAAGGCCAACAAAGGCCTAGCGAATGAAATCTACACCATCAAATACGTCAACCTTCATCAAGTCCTCACAAGTTGAGGCCTCTACACCGAAGTGCAAATCTGGGCAGCGAAAGAACGAGTTGCACCCTCCAGGGATGTCAGCAGCATTCAGGTCATAAGATCAGCTGGGTTGCAAATCAAATGCTCAAGAAAATGGGGCACAAGCACCCAACAGCGAAAGGAAACCCCAAATCACCCCAAAAATGGTGAGCGTAACATTAAGAGGAGTCTGGCGAAGCAAAATGTTAAATATTACTTCAGCGAAGGTATCGAATGATCCGACATTCTAAAACCATTGCCATCAATTCAGCACAACATCAAAACAGTTCAGCGATGAAAGCTTCGTATATCACCCTTCGAGTGGGAATCAAAATAGTTTGGCGATCAGCAGGGTAGGCACCGTTGCAAACTACCAGCGTATACATCGGGAAGGTCTGGTGATTTTAGAACATCATCCCCATCAGAGATGTGGAAAATATCTCAACTTATCTTTATCAAACAAACCTCGGCGACACCGATAAAAAGCCATACCGTTGGAGTCAACACTAGCATAGGCATCAGCAATGATCGTAAAGGTAAAACGATTTGAAAAAATCATTTTAAACATTCATCATAACATTCATTACATTGCTATTTACGATTTGCGATATGCGATATGCGATGTGCGATTTATGATTTGCGATATGCGATGTGCAATTTCGGATGTGCGATTGGCCAAATGCAAAATGCGATGTGCGATTTACGAAAACATTTTAACATTCATCATGACATTCATTACATTGCGATTTGCATCATTAAAAATACCTTGTCATATTTCAAGTGTCTACTAATATTTATCATGTCCATTCCATTGCATTGCATGAACATGATAAAGAGGGGCATCTGTAGACACTCAAAATTTTCTTTTCCTGTTACTAACTATGCAGGAGTACAAAAGCGTCTATTTCACATTCCAGAGATAACCCTAGAGGACCATAACATCAATTCTAACCCCGGAGACAGTCCCGGGAGATCCAGTTTCCAACCCCAGAGATAGCCCCAGGAGATCAAGACAACCTCAAAGATAACCCTGAAGATAATCAAAGTTAACATCAAGTCAACCTCAGAAATAACCCTAAGAAAAGACTGCTACAACTGCGCAAAAACAGGAGATAACCCAAGGAGGGGAAAAATGGTCATTTTGCCAACTCAACTTCAACTCAAATCAAATCAACTCATTTCAACTCAAATTGCTTCATTATAAGTCCCACAAGAACCATATCTTAACTTTCAAGCACAAACTACGAAAAACGGCTCATCGGATTGCTTGACAAAAACTCAGAAATGTTATTTCGGTCATGGAACCATCTTCCTGGAATCAAAAAAGGGCAAATCCTATGTCATTGTGTAGCTCTCGGAAAGAGCTTTTTGGAATGGTATGGCACACTTCCATCGGACTCCCGGATTGAAAGTTATGAACGACCAAACGAACAACGCATTGTCCGAGTGTACGCACTTCGACACGGCGGGACTCACACTGCTCGGGGCACCCCGGGCGGCCGCAGGTACAACTGTTGCTACCGTAGGTACACCTGTGGCACCCCCTCTAAAAATAGAGGGCTTGTGGTGGCCATATTTGCAAGAGAAAAGACGAGGAAGCCCTGTCCAATTTGCTTTGTACACACTATAAGCTGAGTGCTTTCTCATTTTAAACACTTGTAAGCTCATATATAGCTACTTTTCTACCGGCGGGAGCCAAGTGTTCATCCACTTAAAGCTGTAGAAGTCTTCTTTGGCAGTCCACTGTAAGCCTTCTTACACACTTTATAGCCTTTCTCTTCATCTTTGCACACATAGTTCTTCACGTTGAGAGTCGTGTTGCGTGTGTATGCCCAGACTTCGGTCCATGGTTTTTATTTTCCTTTGTATATATATATATATATATATATATATATATGGACTAACATTATCGAGTTATGCCTCGATTAAGCCTGGACTCACGTCCGGAGCATTTATTTGCTTTTGTATATATACTTATATGTATAAATTGTGGTCGACAGTTCTCTTCTGCAAGATCTGCACGTCGTGATTCCCTTACCCAGGCCTCCTCTGCTATGGCCAGCCTTGCTGAGTTCTCTTTCAGTTCATTCTTCAACTCATCTATTTCCTCTGACTTCTGCTCGGTTTGGCCCTTCTCATGAACCAAATCTCACTCTATGTTTCCCAAACATGTGTGAAGAGCCTCAACCTCTCCATCCCTCTGCTCGATGGTAAGTTGTTGAATAGTCGTCCGCTCCCTCAGCTCCTGAACAGTATCTTGTAACTCTATGTTACGATCATATAGCTCGTCGTACATCTCGACACTGATAGAGTTCGGTGGGAACTCATCTTCCTCCTCTTCTTCCTTAGGGTCCTCCTTTGGATCAGACTCAGGCTCATGCTCCTGACCAACAACAGTGATCAACGGAGATGGCTCTCTCTGTACCAACTGCTCCCGGACAACATGAATGTCTCGGGGCTCCTCCTCTGTAGGTACTCGGGGTTCCTCCTCCCCAGCTCGACTAAATCCTCCAACATCCGACATCCTGACAACACAATTTTAAGTTTTAGTTATTAATCGATACTCGCGAGCACATAAGTTAATCACATAAGCACATAAAGTCTTTTATTATCTTCGATGAATTATGAAATTCATTTCTTAGAACTCGATCAGAGTTTATCACCACTATGTTCTCGTTCTTTTATAAGGCTACTACCTAAGGTTTTTCCCCCACCTAAGGTTCATAACCTACAGCTTTGATACCAACCTGTGACACCTCCAAATTCGGGTACTTCAATTCCCACGGGATTTGGTGTTCACTGTCCAAACATCATGTATCTATCTACCCATAATAAATGAAAAATCATAAATAGATAGAAATAAATCCTCTCCTTATGGAGTTACAACATCTGAATGTAATACATCAATCCCAAATCATACTAACCTTAAATCTCAAATGCGGAAACATAAACAAATATTAAGTCTTACACAACTTAAACATAAGTCTGAAACATAACATAAGAAATAAATAACAAGTCTCCATTACTTGTTAACTTTGCCCTTGCCTTTGCTAGTAGAAGACTCGTCGGACCTTTCGTTCTTAACTGTAATGTTATTATTACACAAGAGTAAGCACGATTTCCCACAAGTATAATAATATAACAATAAAATAATAACATGCGAATGAATCAAAGACTTCTGAAATAAGAAAACTCGGCTTTTGAATCAAGAATGAATAATAAGAATCAAAAGAACTTCTGAGGGTCATAAGACCTTGAACTACGTCCTAGGTTGTCAAGTGTTTATACTTGAAACCTTTAACAGTCATAAGACTATGGACTCTTTTTCTCGTACTTAAGGGGATCAACCCTTAGTACCATATTGTGCACAATATCTTAACGCTAAAGCATAATTAATCCCCTATAACAGGGTTGTTCATCTCAGTTTAACATTAGAGTCCGCACCAAAGAAAGTTTGGTTTGGATAAGCTCAACAATGGTTCTGAAAGTTAGAACGTTCATCAACTATGGACTAGTTGAATCAATAAGGGTTCGTTAGTCTTACAAGGTTCAACAATAATTGATATTCAATTTGAATAATAAAGTTCAAGATGTATACAATAGAATAAGTATTGTATAACAGGAATCATGCTTTTAAAGAATGATAATATTTAATATGGAATCTTGACTTGAACAATAATAAACAAGATAGAATAAGGAACTTGCTTTATGTAAAGAAACAAGGTTTAGGAACTTGCCTCGTGCGTAGGCAAAACGATTACTACTTCCGTTCACCACAAGTCCTACACACATACCATATGTATTCACGACATTCATTAGTTACATTTTCACTTAATTATTTAATATAATTCCACTTTATTTAACAAATCATTACCCTTCTAATTTAATTACTTAATTAAATTAGAATATTTTCATTCATTTATTATTATTACACTCGAATAAATTATTTCATAATAATTTTTATTGAATATTTATTTCATTCATAAATACCTCAATTAAAATATTTATTTTATTTTATAAATATTTTAATAATAATATCTATCAAATATTTATTTCATTCCATAAATATCTCAATTAAAATATTTATTTTATTTTATAAATATTTTAATACTCCCTCCGTCCCATAGTTATAGGCTGATTTCTTTTGGCACATAGTTTAAGAAAATTAGTTGATGGCAATTTTTAATAAAAATTTTCCACATATACCCCTCAATATGGAATTAATGAATAAATTAATTACTCCTTACTTATCTAATTGGAACTCTCAACTTCATTGATTGACCATAGAACTTAAACCAAAGATGAAGTCTTATTACATTGGAACTCTCAAGTTTTATTGAGAATACAACAACATTAAATATGGTGATAAAAATAATGACATTGAATATTATTTTTTCAAAAAAAGAGTAGTGGTTGAATATTTATTATAAGGGCATAAAAGTAAAACAATGAACCAACTAAATTTTATAAATAGTAAGTAGCCTATATATTGGGACATCCCAAAACGGAAAATCAGCCTATAACTATGGGACGGAGGGAGTAATAATTTACATCGAATATTTATTTTATTCTATAAATATCTCAATTAAAATATTTATTTTATTTTATAAATATTTTAATAATAATTTCCATCGAATACTTATTTTATTCTATAAATATCTCAATTAAAATATTTATTTTATTTTATAAATATTTTAATAATAATTTTCATCGAATATTTATTTTATTCCATAAATATTTCAACTACAATATTTATTTTATTTGATAAATATTTTAATAATAATTTTCATCAAATATTTATTTTATTCTACAAATATCTCACTTAAAAAAATATTTATTTTATTTGATAAATATTTTAATTATTTAATTATTATTTTTATTTTATTTTATATTTTTATTTATTTATTTTATTTATTATTTATTTATTTTGCCCACCAGGACGGGGTAATTTAGTTTGGTAACGCTCGCCGGGGGCAGGGTTACCCAAACTCAGTTTCTGCAGTTTCTGTAGTTTGCGAGCACATAACAAGGTCAATTTAGGTCAAAAAAAAATCTCACACAAGTTCAACCGTGAAAAACACAGAACAGGGTCATAACTTCCAATTTCCTTGCCATATATTAATTTAAGCATACACAGATACTATAATTCATATATGATCATTACCCAACCTTTCTAACATGATTTTAGCAACTTAATTCATATAATTACTTGAATCAAAACACATAATTTCACAGTTCTTATGAAAAACTCCATTTTCATATTATTAACGAAATCAACTACTGTGAACTCATTTTTCGACCAAATCAGTCCGTTTAAATTTTGTTCTTTTCGTTTTTACATGTATAAACAAAATCATTCATCAATTTACTAATTAATATGTAATTTAAACATAAATTTTTGTACTTATAAGCCATATTCATATATTTTTCTCTGTAAAACTATAAAACTCCAATTTGAACATGATTTCATGGATTAATTACTCTAAAACACATATAGTTCATATATAATTGAATTGTACAGGTTAATAAACATATACAACATCATAGATTTAACAATTAGCCATAAAAATCAATTACAGAAAACTAAAAGTCAATTTTCATGAAAAAATTTAATAACGTAAATTAAAATTTGAGTTTAAGGGTTTACCCTTGATTACTCTGCTTGGATTACACAAGGACGATAATAACTTCTTTAATATTCCACACTTCTTCTTCTTCTATCTCACTGACCCTCAATTTATAACTTTTTTCTCTCTCTGAACTTGTTTTCCAAAATTAAAAAGAAAATAAAAGAATGCATATATAATTATAGATAAACTGACGTAGTTGTAGTCAGTTAATCCCTTAGTGGGTTAACTGGCAAACTTCTCTTAGGGCACGTTTGGCTAGCCATTCAAAGGCTCATTTTTATTTATTTTAATTAACTTATTTATTATATAGTTTATTAATTTCACACCTATTTAAATAATTAATCAATATCTTATTTAATTCATTTAAATGTAATAATTTCACATTAAACCACATAGTCACAAAATTAAATTCTCATTTATTAATTATGTCAATTATTGAATCTCTAATTAATTATTAAATTAATTAGAATAACATAATGCTTATTAATTAATTCATTTAATCAAATAAGCTCAATTAAATACATACTTTGAATATAAAAATTCTCTACATTAATTTAATCAATGTAACACATATAATTAAATTAATTTTCCATAAATTTATTAATTAATTATTTAACCCAATAATTAAATCATCGAAAAATATTTATTTAATTTAATAAATATTCAAATTAAATTACAAAATTCTTATTCGTCACAGGAAAAATCTGATAGAATACAATAGCCAACAAGTTTTAGATCAACAACTGCAGCGAAAATAACAATCTATTAGAACAGTCAAATAGAGCATGATGTCTACTATCTTCTATGATTTAAAAATCCATCATCAATATTTTTTTCATGTAACACCAATCAATAATTATTTCCAATCAATGAATTATCTATGCACTACGGACAAAGATAATCATTTTTATCACCAGTGGTCATGATCACATTAAACACCTGTCCATCTATGCACTATGGGCGAAATATGACTTTCACCACAAACCTTTATTTGTAACATCAAAGGTCATGAATATACCAATACACAATTCCTGGTCATAATCATACCAATCAACAGTCCATCTTTGCACTACGGGCCAAAGATAACTTTCAGTACAATATAAGCACGAGGATGATGACAATGATATAAAGAATCAATAAAGTGAGATCAAGGATAAATATTAGAGATTTATAATTTAATTTATCCAGAATTCAAGAATATCCAAATTATCAACATGATCACTAATTGTGAAGTAAAATTCAAGAATGATATTCATGTATCAAAAATAATATGGACATAAAAGAAATTAATTTTGTCGTGAATAGTACCCCATGAATAGTACCCTGAATGAATAGTAATCGAATGAAAAGTATCCTGAATGAATAGTAATCCAAATGAATAGTATTCTAAATGAATGGTACCCCGACATAAATAGTATCCCGCCATTTAATAAGAAAGTTCATACCAATAGTGGAATGATACTAGATGAAGCATAAACTATTAAGAATATTCCACTAATTTCAAGGGTTTTTACCATTTAATAATAAGGTAATAGAAACAAATAATTAATTCGTACCATATATGGAGAAATATGAAAGAAGACGATATTCCTTGATGAGTACAAAAGAAATGATATCTCATACGAGTATAAAAGAATATACGAAACTGCAAATGAATTTTCTCTCGTCATTCGGTAATCCGCGTAGACAGATCAGTTCCACAATTTAATAAAGAATGAATACGAAGGGTTATTCACCATGCATGCGGTAATTCGCGTAGACTGGTTACTCCCATAGATTAATAAAGAATGAATACAAAGGGTTATTCACCATGCATGCTGTAATCCGCGTAGACATGTTACTCCCGTGGATTAATAAAGAATGAATACGAAGGGTCATTCACCATGAATGCGGTAATTCGAGTAGATAGGTTACTCCCGCAGATGAATAAAGAATGAATACGAAGGGGTCATTCACTATGCATGCGGTAATCCACGTAGACAGGTTACTCCCACAGATTAATAAGGAATAGAATGACAAACCTTATGAATATGAAGAAAATAACATCCTTAACGAATACGAAAGAAATAATATCTCTTATATTAGTAGGAGATTGGATACTGCAATAGTGAAGTAGCAGAATATTCTTCTCCTCTCTCTATAGTTTTTCTCTCTATAGATTCAGTGAATTCGTAAGAAATAATGAAGGAATGAGCTTCTATTTATAGAAGAATGGACTAAATAGTAACTAATTCACGAACGGTCCAGATTGATTTACTATAAAAACATACGGTCCATATTGATTTACTATTAAAACTTCAACTGACGATCCTTACTGATTTACTATTATAACTTCAACTAGCGGTCCATATTGATTTACTATTATAACTTCAACCAACGGTCCATATTGATTTACTATTATAACTTCAATCAACGGTCCAAAAAATTAGCACATCTCCCCATGAAATAATAAGTCAAACTTACAACTAACGCCTCATGACAAATCCCTCTGTTTATAGAAAAAATTGAATAAATATTTACCATAAATCATTTATCTTCAATCAACACATTTTTAATCTTTCAACAATTATTTATCATTTAATATTATAACTCACAATATTGACAACTAGATAGTTTCCAGAAAAGAAGGGACTTTCTGATAAGTATTTTTCTTACTGGCGCGCAATTAAATAACCAAACCCCTTTCCTCAACAGAAATTTCTAGACTTTGTAAATAATGCAAATAATATTATTAATAACTGTGTCGTCTCAATTATTGATTTAATAATATAAAATATTGTGCAGATGATACTGTGATAATAATTAAATCAATAATATAAGATACTATGCAACAACTACTATGACAATTATTGAATGAGACTGAGTGACTTCTTACGTAAGCATCAATAATCAGAGATATTGTGCAATACCGTGTGCTACTGTGCAGCAACACGTATTACTATACTTTTATCACCGGGTATTTCAACAGTTTAACGGTAAAAGTCTTACCGTTATTTTTTATAAAAGGTTATTTCTGTCGTTTTCTATATCCGACAGTTATTCCGTTATATGGTCCACCAATTATTTCGCCGTCGTACGAATATTCCCCGATTAAAAAAATATTTCTTGACCAAACAAATATTTTATGACCACTTGCTTACTTTGCAAACGTTTCACATATCACCCTTAACTTTAACCTTTTATCAATTTAACCATTTACTGAATAGAAAAATTGAATATTTTTATTTCATAAAATTTGGGGTCTTACACAACCCATCCGTTTACTGTTTTTAATTTTAATTTTTAGTAATTTTTAGAAGTTAGTAGTCATGTTAGTGTTTTTAGTAGTATTAATAGGTCGTTCTGTGAAGTTCAGGTTCAAACTCTGTTGCTGTGATGATAACAAGTCAAACAAAATAAAAAGCTAAAGTCTGCCAAGGTACAAGGCAGCGCGTCAGGGACCAAAATTGAATGGGAGAACAACGCGGATGCGCTTATCCCCATAATCAGGAAAATAACTCTGCCACTACAGCGTGGTCGCGCCGCTATCAAACCCAAGTTTTTAAAAAAAGAATTTTAACCCAACCTCCCTACTTTTTACTCCTTGTCCTATTTTGATTAGGCACACTTAATTTCCTCACTCCTAAGGCCTAAAGAACTGATACTCCACTCTCTTTCTTTCTTTCTCTCTATGTCCTAATCCATAACTACCATCATCAAATCCTTTTCCAAATTAACTTTCATACACCCATAATCAAAGATTTGGGATATAAACTGATATTGCTTAAGTCGGAACATAATAGTAAATTGGGTTGAAACAAAGCGCACTACAAGTATTTGTGAATAGGGCTGAAAGACTAAATTGGAGTGCCAAATAAGGTTATGGGAAAAGTAAGCAGAGATCCCATAGGGCATTAGGCAAGTTCAAGTGTAGTTCCCGACGTATGGAGCTACCCAAGCTTATCCTCCGACCGATACAAGTTCTAACCAGGAGGAGGCAGACAAAGATGCCACAAATTAGGGGAATTTCTTTCTACTCTCTTCTTATCGTATATCACAATGAGGGCATTGTCATTAATAAGTTTGGGGGGATTATTTTTAGATTGCATTGCATTTAGTATAATTCATGTGTTAGCATGTAGTTTTCATTTTGTTAGCATGTTAAAAAAAATTCTTCTGAAAATCACAAAAATATCTTAGATTTAGTTAGTTCATGTAGTATTGCATGAATCCGAGCATATCAGTTAGTTTGAATTTGACTTGGCCAATGATGAGAATGGGATTGCATATACATTTTAGCAGTATTGATAATCAAGGCTTAGTGTAATTTTATATCGTAATGAAAATCATATCTTGTTTGAAACTGATGTAATCCCTCTTTCCTTCTTCTCCCTTTTCTTTTTCTTTCTCTTTTTTTCGCTGTCACCTGATCTGCTCGACTGCCTGGTTTTGATTAGATTAAAAAGGATCAGTGACCACTGTCTATGACAACATGCGGTCGCTGATAATTAATGACATGGATGAATTAGCGACCGCTCTAGTTATTGGTCGCAATAAACCTTCCCACCAATATTTACTCCAAATTTATGGTGGCAAATTTGAATCAGAGACCGTCGTGCGGTCGCTAATATTAATAGCGATTAGATTTATCTACGATCGTTAATAGATGTCACAGTTAATAGTATTAGCGACCAAATAGTGCAGTCATAGGTAATTTTGATCGTTGTTGGGTCATTTTCTTGTAGTGCATGCAGAATATACCTGAGTAGTTATACAATCAGTAGTCGAGGGCTGACTCAGTAGCGGACCAAAAGCATCTGTGGGTAGCGTAACCAATGTCATGTTTTGACCTTGCACCGCTTATTAAGTCCTGAATGATTCATCCGGTAAGTATTTAATCACTTCCACAACTAATCTTTCATTATACTTTCTTTCTTTCAAAACAAAAATCAATTTGTTATTAGTAATTTATAAATATTCAACTAAAATAAAAGAATTTACATCAAATTTAAATTTGAAAAATTTTCATATTGATTTTACTTTTTCAATCGAAAAGTAAATATGTTTTTTCATATCCTCACATTACATGCCTTTGGTCAAACCTGTTACCTTCTTTAATTAATATACATGTAACTTGTTGGCGAAGTTGAAGCAAAATAAGGGTGTAATATATTTATAATCTTGCAAATATGTTGACCGCCTTACTTGAGCTAGCAAGGGGTTGTTCGAGAGTAGTTGCAAGGTGCATGAACAATAGAAGTTAGCATCAACATGATATTATGTAACTTATCACCCAACTCATTGTAAAGAAAGTATTAACTGCCTTGGCTTTCTTCACAATCCCGCCCCACAACCGCATTTTAGGACATTTATAAGTTCTCCCCTCTCTACTTTATCTTCCTACTTAAAGTATTACAACTTTTATCTTGTAAAAACCTCATAAATTACACTGAACTATATTTCAATGAGCAAACAACAGTAACTAACCAGACAACTGTAAAACTAATGATTAGGATTCTTGGAAGTTCCAGAGGTCTTAAGTGCACAACAAATACTGCAACGAGGGCAAAGAAAAAACCGTAAAGAATACTATAAGCCGTTGTGTCCCATAAAGATTGACCTCAACCTATAAAGAGTGGTGATGGCTTAAAGTATTCTCCACCTTCCTTTCTTTGCTCTCGTTGCGGTATTTGTTGTCCGCTCAAAACCTCTAGAACTTCCAAGAATCTTAATCGCAAGTTTTACAGTTGTCTGGTTAGTTACTCTTATTTGCTCATTCATATATAATTCTGTAATGATAGAGATCGTGTAATATCTTTGTAATAATATTTTTAATATTTTTGAAATAAATAAATATTTTGATAAAATAAATCATTTTTTATGAGTTTTTAGGTCGATTAATGACCTAATTTACGTATTACGTGACTAAATATAAGTGTTTAGAATTTTTAGGAGAAAATAAATTTTTTCAAGAAAAATGCAAAATCACTATTCATAAAACGCAGAAAATGCTTTTTCGTTTTTTGAACTTTTCAAATTACAGCATAGCTTTTATTTGGAAAAGGGAGATGAAATCTCCAATAAAAATATTTTTATCAAAAAAAGATGTAAAATCACTATTCACGCGAAAAACGCATTTTCATATTTTTGAATTTTTACATATTATTTGTTTGGAAAATGGGGACGTAAAGTGAAATCGAAACTTGAAAATGAGAAAGTCAATATTTTGACTAAATGTTAAAGTTAGAGATAAAAAAAGAAACTATAATAACAATAATAATAATAATAATAATAATAATAATAATAATAATAATAATAATAATAATAATAATAAGTTTGAAAGTAACAAAGTCGATTGAAGGTTAAGAATTAAGCTGGCATGGCTAAGAATTTAAAATGGCTAGGTTGTGGAGGCTTAAGCATTGAAGTCATGGCTTAAAGACTTAAGCTAAATCTTACAAGACTTGGAGCCAAATTGTAAGCCAAACTTGGAGCCAAAGCTTTGAAATTTTATGTGTCACTTGATTAAATAAGTTAATAACCATGTGTCATTTGCTAGATAATTATCACATGATATAAGGAATAGTGAGAATGGCTAAACGGATGAGTCATGGGCTAGGGAGGGCAAGTGTCTCTTGCTAGGTAATTAACACGAGGTTAATTGAATTTGGAAAAAAGCAAGGAAGAGGGGAGTGGGCGGATGGCATGAGAGGAGAGGAGATAAGGTGTATGGAAACTTTCTATTTTTGGCAAGTTTTGGTCCGTAGGAAGTAAGTCATTTAATGTTTGTTCCCTCCACCTAATTATTTCAAACCAAACATGGCCTTAATGCTATTATTTTGTCTAGCTTAAGTTAATTGATCGTGGGTGGTTAACCCTTGGTAGCATGGTTGAGTTTGTTGGTGGGGTATTTAATTAAGTTAAATCATCCAACACTTCGGTTAATTGTCCTTCATTTCAACTTTTGAGCTAAGTAAGGAAGAGAGAGAAATCAAGAAATAAAAGAAAGAGAGAGGGAGTGCACGGATAAAAGAAGAAGAAAAAGGAGCAAGCTTGAAATCTTGTTAGCTAGCTAGGAAGAAAAAGAGAACATCAAAGGTAAGATCATGAACCCTAACCCTTTATCTCTTTGAATTACTTTTCTTTCAATTAGTAATTGTTAGTGGTTGTTGTTTATTAGAAGATCATGAAGGATCTTGAAGTAATAAGGATGTGTGGCTTAAACATCTTAAACTACTTGTTAAATTGCATGAAAAGTGGAATCAAAAATGAAAATACAAACCTATGCGTAAAGGATTGGAAAAAAGACTAATTAGTGGACTGAAATGGGCTATTTTGATAACCTTTTTAGGTAGCTTATGAAATGTAAAAATTAAGTTCTATGGTTTCATGTTATAATTTTACAAGTCATGAACATCACCCAATCGGAATGGAACTAAAAGCTTTTGTAACGAAGTCATAACGAATTTTTATGTAAAACTAGTTAAAAAACTAAATAGAGTTAGTGTAACCCCTAAACCTTGAGTAGTTTTCTATTCCAATTGGTTTGCTGAAATTTTTTCCTATTTTAGGCGTTATGTAGTAAGTTAAGTAACGAGTCCAACAACTTAGGAATGACCTCATTCCGAGTCCGGAGGTGGGAGATATGCCCTTCGGATGGAGACTAGTCAAAACTACCAAAACTGGAAAACTGTTTCGGGTAAGGACTTTTATGCCACTGTTTTGGCTTGAGAATGAACCTGAAAAATTTTTTCACCTGGGGGGATTTGTAGTAGATGTAATAAGGAAAAAAATAACACAAGAAATGACTCATTCCTAAAAGGGAGGGTCAAGTTATGACTTTGCAAAGTGGGTACGCCAAAAGGAGGAAAAACCACCTATTTTATTTTCATCCAGGGAGTTTTGAACTAATGCAGACGGGCTAAAACAGACAGGTTAACCTGTCTGGATTGATAGATAGGAAGTTTAAAGCTAAAAAAATAGGTTAAACTATCTGTTTTATACTTGTAACCAAAAATGAAAAATAAAAGTTGGGCGCAGTGATTAAATCATCAAAAGCGAACACTAAGAACTAAGAATCTAAAGTTAATGTAAGCCATAATTAGAACCATATTGATATGTCTAATTAATATGTGTATATGAACTTAAATAGTGTTTCGACTTTAATGAAACGAACATTATAAAACATGAAATAGGGTTAAAGTAAACCATGTGTGTCGTTTATACTTGGCTAATTGGGATGTCTATGTGTACTACATGTGTAGGACTTTCAAAGGGCGATTAACGTCGAAGTATAGAAGACGTTTGAGGCAAGTTTCCTAAACTTACTCAAATTTTATTGAGCAAGTATTCTAACTCCATTCAATTTTTGTTTGAATGTCAGTTTTTGAGTATATATTCTTATGAATAATTCTTATGTATGCTTTGGTTTACACAATATTTATCAATTGTGCAACCTTCAGACTTATACAAACTCTCTATTAATGGTATAAGTGTCCAGCTATGCTATAATGCATAAATTATTTAACGTTTTTCTATCATTCATAAATTGTTCAAGTTTTTCTTTGACATAAATTGTTCAAGTTTTAAAGTTCGATATTGCATAAACTGTTTGAGATGTACGTCAATGCCATTTGTTCCGACTAGAAGAAAATTTAAGTATTTTTTCAGCTTAAAAATAAATCTTTGAAATATTATTGATAATAGGTAAAAGATGTCCACCCAAATTATTTTGGGGTTCAAACTCTAGTTTGAGATGAACAACCCTAATATTGGGGTATTTTTACGTCGGAAAAATCCCGCCACACCCCTGAGGTGGTCAAATAAATGCATCTAGTCGTTTAGTTAGAGTGTTGTACAACATAAGGTACACTGAGCTGATCACCCAGCGTGCCCATAAGCTAGGCCTGTTTATAGTTGAATTACTATTGAACCCTTGAGAAAATAAAAATGTTCTAGGCCTTTTGACTGCTCAATACGTCGTTTCAAAAATGTTAGATAAAAATGAATTTATTATTTGTATTCCTATTTATTCGAAATGCTTTCACAACTATTATTCAGTTGTAGAAATAGTAACATGATTATTGATTTTGTTGTTTATTCAACTGTTTATACTTGCTGAGCTTTGTAGCTCATTCTTGCTTTAAATTAAATATTTTCAACGAAGTTAGAACAGATTGAAGGGTCCGGTAAGGACAATGGAAAAGGAAAGATGGACGAGTAGAATATATTCGTAACTATTTGTAATAATTAGAAGTATTGTAATAATTACTTAATACTTTATCATGTGTTAAAGACTTAAAGGTCTGAGAACCTGCGATTTAGAGTAAGACATATTATAATAATTAGTAGTTGCATTTATTTCTTTATTGTTAGGTTAGATGAGAAATACTGTGGAGCACCATGTTCGTAGTTTAAAGGTACTCGAATTTTGGGGCACCATAAATTCAGTGTAATTTATGAGGTTTTTACAGGATAAAATTTGTAATACTTTTAAGTGGGAAGATGAAGTGCAAAGGGGAGACCTTATAAATGTCACAAAATGCGGATGTGGTGCAGGATTATGAAGAAAACCAAGACAGTTAATGTTTTCTTTCAAATGAGTTGAGTGATAAGTTACATAATATCATGTTGATGCTAACTTCTGTTGCTCATGCGCCTTTCAACTGCTCTCAAACAACCCTTACTAGCTCAACTAATGACGATCAACATATTTACACAGTTATAAATACAATACACCCTTATTTTGCTTCAACTCTGCCAATAAGTTACTTGTATATTACTTCAAGAAGGCAACAAGATTGACCAAATGCGTGTAATGGGAGGATATGAAAAAGCATATTTACTTGATTGAAAAAGCAAAGTCAATATGAAACTTTTTGCAAATTTAAAGTTGATGCAAATTCTTTTATTTTAGTTGAATATTTAAAAAATACTAAGAACAACTAGAATTTTGTTTTGAAAGAGAGAAAGTAAAATGAAAAATTAGTGGTGGAAGTGATTAAATAATTACCGGATGAATAATTCTTTTCTTAAAATGAGAGGTGCAAGTTCAAAAAATGACATTGGTCTACCTACATATGACAACCATGATTTCCCTTAATATAGTATTTTGGTGATTTAAATGAATATACAAGTGGATATACAAAATGATGAGGACATGCTTAGCTTCAGCACAGATGGGCAATAAGAAGATAAAGCTTGGACTGATTACAATTGGACGGTTTTTAATTGGTTTACTATCATATGAAGGACTAATTAACTTATTCAGCAAAGGAAGAAGTATAATATTAAAGAAGATAATTTACTTGATCTTTTCATGCGAAAATTGAGTTTTATTGAAGATTGTGGCAAAGTAAGCAAATATTAATTAGTTTATTCGACCAATGGAAAACTAAGTTGTAAGACTCCAACTTTTATGAATAAATATTTAATTCTCTCTAAATATTATTTTGAATAATAAGGTGATGATTTGATATAATGCTATAGTTATGGGTAATATGTGCCAATAAGTTACTTGTATATTACTTCAAGAAGGCAACAAGATTGACCAAATGGTGTAATGGGAGGATATGAAAAAGCATATTTACTTGATTGAAAAAGCAAAGTCAATATGAAACTTTTTGCAAATTTAAAGTTGATGCAAATTCTTTTATTTTAGTTGAATATTTAAAAAATACTAAGAACAACTAGAATTTTGTTTTGAAAGAGAGAAAGTAAAATGAAAAATTAGTGGTGGAAGTGATTAAATAATTACCGGATGAATAATTCTTTTCTTAAAATGAGAGGTGCAAGTTCAAAAAATGACATTGGTCTACCTACATATGACAACCATGATTTCCCTTAATATAGTATTTTGGTGATTTAAATGAATATACAAGTGGATATACAAAATGATGAGGACATGCTTAGCTTCAGCACAGATGGGCAATAAGAAGATAAAGCTTGGACTGATTACAATTGGACGGTTTTTAATTGGTTTACTATCATATGAAGGACTAATTAACTTATTCAGCAAAGGAAGAAGTATAATATTAAAGAAGATAATTTACTTGATCTTTTCATGCGAAAATTGAGTTTTATTGAAGATTGTGGCAAAGTAAGCAAATATTAATTAGTTTATTCGACCAATGGAAAACTAAGTTGTAAGACTCCAACTTTTATGAATAAATATTTAATTCTCTCTAAATATTATTTTGAATAATAAGGTGATGATTTGATATAATGCTATAGTTATGGGTAATATGTGCCAATAAGTTACTTGTATATTACTTCAAGAAGGCAACAAGATTGACCAAATGGTGTAATGGGAGGATATGAAAAAGCATATTTACTTGATTGAAAAAGCAAAGTCAATATGAAACTTTTTGCAAATTTAAAGTTGATGCAAATTCTTTTATTTTAGTTGAATATTTAAAAAATACTAAGAACAACTAGAATTTTGTTTTGAAAGAGAGAAAGTAAAATGAAAAATTAGTGGTGGAAGTGATTAAATAATTACCGGATGAATAATTCTTTTCTTAAAATGAGAGGTGCAAGTTCAAAAAATGACATTGGTCTACCTACATATGACAACCATGATTTCCCTTAATATAGTATTTTGGTGATTTAAATGAATATACAAGTGGATATACAAAATGATGAGGACATGCTTAGCTTCAGCACAGATGGGCAATAAGAAGATAAAGCTTGGACTGATTACAATTGGACGGTTTTTAATTGGTTTACTATCATATGAAGGACTAATTAACTTATTCAGCAAAGGAAGAAGTATAATATTAAAGAAGATAATTTACTTAATCTTTTCATGCGAAAATTGAGTTTTATTGAAGATTGTGGCAAAGTAAGCAAATATTAATTAGTTTATTCGACCAATGGAAAACTAAGTTGTAAGACTCCAACTTTTATGAATAAATATTTAATTCTCTCTAAATATTATTTTGAATAATAAGGTGATGATTTGATATAATGCTATAGTTATGGGTAATATGTGCAAATTTTGTAAAGTAAGCAAGTGGTCATAAAATATTTGTTTAGTCGGGGAATATTCGTACGATGGCGCAATCATTGGTGTACCACATATCGGAATAGCTGTTGGATATAAAAAGCGATAGAAATAACCTTTTTTAAAAAATAATGGCAAGACTTTAACCGTTAAACTGTTGAAATATCCGGTGATAAAAGTATAGTATAATACGTGTTGTTACACAGTACCACACGGTATTGCACAGTATCTCTGGTTGTTGATGCCTACATAAGAAGTCACTCAGTCTCATTCAATAATTGCCACAGTAGTTGCTTCATAGTATCTTATATTATTGATTCAATTATTGTTACAGTATCATTTACACAATATTTATATTATTAAATTAATAATTGAGACGACACAGTTATTCATATTATTATTTGTATTATTGATAATGTCTAAAAAGTTCTATCGAGGAAAGGGATTTGGTTATTTAATTGCTCGTCAGTAAGGAAAAATCCTTATCGGAAAGCCTCATCTTTCTTGGGAACGATCTGGTTGTCAATATTGTGAGTTATAATATTAAATGATGAATAATTGTTGAAAGATTAAAAATGTGTTGATTGAAAAAAAGTGATTTGTGGTAAATATTTATTCAATTTTTGATATAAATAGAGGGATTTGTCATGAGACGTTTGTTGTAAGTTTGACTTATTATTTCATGAGGAGATGTGTTAATTTTTCAGACCGTCGGTTGAAGTTATAATAATAAATCAATATGGACCGTCGATTGAAGTTATAATAGTAAATCAATATGGACCGTTGGTTGAAGTTATAATAGTAAATTAATATGGACCGTCCATTTAATAGTAAATTAATATGGACCGTTCGTGAATCAGTTACTATTTAGTCCATTCTCCTATAAATAGAAGCTCACTACTTCATTATTTCTTACGAATTCAATTAAACTATGGGGAAAGAAACTATAGAGAGAAAGAACAAGAGTATTATGTTACTTCACTATTGCAGTATCCAATCTCCTACTAAGGTAAGGGGTATTATTTCTTTCGTATTCGTAAAGGATGTTATTTTCTTCATATTCATAAAGATTGTCATTCTATTCCTTATTAATCTGCGGGAGTAACATGTCTACGCGGATTACCACATGCATGGTGAATGACACTTCGTATTCATTCTTTATTAATCTGCAGTAGTAACATGTCTACGCGGATTACCGCATGCATGGTGAATGACCTTTCATATTTATTTTTTAATAATCTGCGGGAGTAACCTATCTACGCAGATTACCACATGCATGGTGCATAACCCTTCATATTCATTATTTATTAATCTGCGGGAGTAAATTGTCTATGCGGATTACTGCATGCATGGTGAATAACCCTTCGTATTCATTCTTTATTAAATTGTGGAAATGATCTATCTACGTGGATTATTGCATGACTGGTAAAAATTCATTTGCAATTTCGTATATTCTTTTATACTCGTATGAGATGTCATTTCTTTTGTACTCATCAAGGGTTATCGTCTTCTTTCATATTTCTCCATTTATGGTACGAAATTTTTGTTTGCTTCCATAACATTATTATTAAATGGTGAATACCCTTCAAATTAGTGGAATATTCTTAATAGTTTGTGTTTCATCTAGTATCATTCCACTATTGTTCTAAACGTTCTTATTAAATAGCGGGATACTATTTATGTCGGAGTACTATTCATTTAGAATACTATTCATTCGGGGTACTATTCACGATAAAATTAATTTCTTTTCTGTCCAAATTATTTTTGATACATGAATATCATTCTTAAATTTTACTCCACAATTAGTTATCATGTTGACAATTTGGACATTCTTAAACTCTGGATAAATTGAATTATAAATCTCTAATATTTATCCATGATCCCACTTGATTGATTCCTTATATCATTGTCATCATCCTCATCTTTATGTTGTGCTGAAAGTCATCTTTGGCCTGTAGTGCGCATGCATAGATGGACTATTGATTGGTATGATTATGACCAGGAATTGTGTATTGGTATATTCATGACCTTTGATGTTACAGATAAAGGTTTGTGGTGAAAGTCCTCTTTGGCCAGTAGTGCATAGATGGAAAGGTGTTTGGCATGATCATGACCACTGGTGATACAAACGATTATCATTGGCCCGTAGTGTATAGATAATTTATTGATTGGAAATAAATATTGATAATGGACTTTTAAATCATAGAAGATAGTAGACATTATGCCCTACTTGACTCTTCTAATGTTGTTATTTTCGCTACAGTTGTTGATCTAAAACTTGTTGTCTATTGTATTCTATCAGATATTTCTCTGTTGAGGACTAATGATAATTTTTTTACATTATCTTATTCATAATATTCTTTATTAGGCTAGTTGAACTCACCCTTTTCCTTTTGGTTATATTGTTCTTCTCAGGAGGCGAGAATGTTGTTGAGACTAGTCGGGGAGTGGAGTAATGGTCCAAGATGGTTATTATAGTAGTCCTCACTATGTTGTGAAATAGTATGATAATAATTGTAATGAGGAATTTATTTGAGTTTGGATATTGTCTGCGAGACAATATTTGTATTAAAACTCACATCTTATGTGTTGTCGTATTTTGCACGACAGTTGTATAAATGAAGTTTGTATTTAGATTCTTTACCGTGTATTTGACGACCCAGAATGGGTTGTGTGTACTTATTTTGGGGGCGTCACAGTTGGTATCAGAGCTTATGGATATGATCTCTGACGGAGATATGAGGTTAGAACTAGAAGGGGAGAGACGAGTAAAGCCTTCGCTAGTGTGTCCCACCTACGCTTATTTGTTATTTAATTGGTCGGTCAGAATATAGGGATAATATCTGACATGTCAATTTCTTTAATTAACCCTTTTTTTTGTGGCAGTATTTGAGAATGACATCTGAAAGTCAAGAGATAAACTCATATAGAGTTTTAAGTGATGAATTGAGGAGTTTTATTTAAAGAATAAATATTGGAGTTTAATATCTTGTTATAACAAAGATGTTTATTGGGGAGTATGAATTAAGTTATTGAACTTGATTGTAGGATGTCATGCGAAGAAGAAACTAGAGATATCTACGTGGTGAGTGAAGAATTAATAGTTGCACCAGAGCTAGTCGCTGAGGTAGCAGCTGAGAGTGAGGAAGAATAGGACCCTGAGGAGGATTTATTAGGAGAATTGTATGATCGAAATATAGAATTGCAAGATCGTATTCGTGAGTTAGAAGAGCAGGGTGAAGAACGTCAAGCGGTCGTGGAAAAAATGGATGCAACAATTCAAGATTTTGCTACCCGATATGCGAAGCTAGAACAGAGGCTCTCTTTGGCAGAGTATATGATAATAGAGCTAAAATCTAAGAATACAAATATCAAGTATCAACTGAAAGAAGAAACAACTGAACGAGTGAGAATGGAGGATGCATGGATAAAAGCCGCACGACACGTTGATATTGTAGAAAGAGACGTATGATCCAAAAAGGACAAAATAAATGATATGCATTTTGCTTTTTGGACAGCAATTGGGAGAACCTAACATCAAGTTTTGAATTACCCTATATAGAGCAGTCAACCCCAATTCAATATGGATCGAAGATTAATGATTCAGATCATGGATCAGGAGTACGACGAAGTAGTTGAGGGTGGAATGTGCCCTATAGCAAAGTCAAGTCCAGCGGTAATGATGACACCAAAGGCTATCCAGGACAAGGCAAAGTCGGTGGTTCAAGGGAGAGCGTTTGTCGTGACTTCCCAAAAAGCGAAGAACCCAAACAATGTTATCAAGGGTAAGTTAATCTTATACTCTTGCGAAGTCTATACCTTATTAGATACCGATTCTACCCATTCTTTTATTTCACCAAATTGTGCTTAACGTTTGAACATGACTTCGGAGAAATTTGACTTTGACTTATCGGTTGAAACTCTATTGGGAGAAACCTTCGTTACATCCACCATTTATAAATATTGTTTGATTCAAATCGACACCCTTACATTACCTATTGATCTCATCTCTTTGAAAACACTTATATTTAATGTGATTTTAGGAATCGACTGGTTAACTACTCATCATGCTAAGATTGATTGTTTTCGTAAGGTTGTTATTTTTCATATTCCTAACCAACTTGTTCTACGAATTCAAGCAACCAAACCATTGAAATCAATCGTTGCCATTTTAAGCCATAATGCCATTCCTTTATTGAGTAACAGATGTCAAGATTTCTTAGCCCATGTCATTGATTTAAACAAAAATACGTCATATTTGAATGATATTTTTGTTGTTAATAAATTTCCTGACGTATTTCCTGAAGAACTTTCTAGCCTACCCCAGAGCGTAAAATTAAATTTTGTATTGACCTTGAACCCGGTACAAAATCCATTTCTAAAACCTCATATCGAATGGCTCCTATTGAACTTCAGGAGTTAAAAACCTAACTACAGGAGTTGGAACTCGAGCCTCTACCTGGTGACTTCGTTTATGAAATGCGCCGAAGCCAGACTCTCTGTAGATGACGCCGTATTTGTGTGGTGGCAAACTGATAGATGCCATCGTGAGGTGCTATCCAAGGTCGGGATATGAGTCACAGTTGGGAGCAACCTAAGTCAGTAACCAAAATAAATAGCTTTCTAGGCTTAGCTGGTTATTATTGATGATTTCTGGAAGGATTTTCTCGAATCACTACTCCATTAACTCAACTGACTCAAAAAGATACAAAATTCGGTTGGAGCGAGGAACGTGAGAAGAGTTTTCAAGATCTCATGAAGAGACTCATTTCAGCACTTGTTCTGACAATACCATCAGGTTTAGAGGGATTTGTAAGACCCCAAATTTTATGAGATAAAAGTACTCAATTTTTCTTATAATTACAATTCAGTAAATGATTAAATTGATAAAAAGTTAAAGTTATGGGTGAAATGTGAAAATTTTTCAAAATAAACAAGTGGTTATAAAATAATCATTGTTGTCGGGAAATATTCGTTGGTCGTGGAATATTCTTTCTGTCGGAGAATATTCGTACGACGGCGCAGCTATTTATGTGCCCCATAACAGAAAACGGTCGGATGAAGATAACGATAAAAATTGAGTTTTTATAATTAACGACGTAGTTATTACCGTTAACACTGTTGGAATACCCGGTGGTTAAAATACAGTAATACGCGTTATTGCACAGTAGCACACGGTATTGCACAGTATTTTTGAAATTATTGATTCTTACGTAAAAAGGCACTACTGAATAATTGTCACAGTAATTACTGTTCAATATTTTATTTTATTGATTCAATAATTGCTGCATTGATATTTTATATTATTGTTGTTTCAATAATTGTTGCTGCACATCATCTCCATTATCAGATTAATAATTCATATTATTTGAATAATATTATTAGATAGCATTATTGGCAATGTCTAGAAAGTTCTGTCTAAGGAGAGGTTTGGTCATCTAATTGATCGCCAATAAGGAGAAATCCTTATTGGAAAGCCCCCTCTTTCCTGGGAACGGCCTGGTTGTCAGTACTGTGATTCTGTAATATTATTTGTGAATAATTAATTATTGATTTATATGATGAGAAAAATATTAATTTTATGTGGATATAGATGGAAAAAAAATTTTAAGTGACAATTGTTGAAAAATGATATTTTATCTTTTCTGATAAAATAATTTATTATTGTATTTAATAATATAATAATGGTGATAGTTTTACAATGAATGTGGGATATATGAGTATATGAGAAGGAAGAGTATTTTTGTTATATTAAATGATTAACACATGTTTTGTATGTCGGTAGACCCCATTTCTTGACTGAAGTTTGATTATAGCTTGTAAAATTGTCCGTTTATGGATTTCGGTCAATTTCTATTTGAAATTTGGAAAAACTTTCTTCTGCAAAGTTGTAGAGAATTGAATTTCCTATAAAAAATGCGAGATTCAAATTTTCTGATAAAAGGGTTATTTTCTATGAATTATTGAAGTTTCGAAAAATAAAATAATTTTTATTAATTTATGGGTGGGACCCACTTTGGTTGTTGAACACATGTGGGCTGCTGGGATTTTTTTTCAGCCTTGGCATGCTTTGATTGCTGATGGTTGGTGTATAGAAAATAGAGAATAAATAATATTAATTTATTATTTTAGTCTCCTTTGGCGTTCTAGCATTTTTCTATAAATAGGTGCTTAAGTTAGAATTGAAAATCACACCAGAAACAAGTTTTCTTTCTCTCTATATTGTCAAGCATATTCTAGTGAGTATTTAGATACTTTCAGAGTTGTTATTCAGTACAAGTTTCTTTCAGCCTTATACCGATCAGATGTACTGCTCTTTTGAGGTAAGGAATTTTAAGGGTTATTATGTTTTTCAGTTCGTAATTCGTCTGACCTTCAGAAAATTCTGAAAAAATTTGAAATGATATTTTTGATGAGTTTTATTGATTGTGTCCAAAAATGGTGATTTTTGGACGTATAAATTAAGAGTTGTGAATTTTATGAGAAAAGACTATTTTAAAAATAACCGCTTATAACTCCTTGTGGTTAACTCCAAAATTGATAAAAAAATTTATTGGAAGTATATCTATATAATATCAGCGTACTCTCTAAATTTCGGAATTTTTGGAAAAAATTATAATTTATGATAAATGTCTAAATATTCGGCTGTTTTGGCCATATGAAAAATAGTAAATGAGTTTTAAAATTTCTGAGAAAAATATATGTTCAATATGGGACTATATTCTGCTAAATTCCAAAAAAGAAATATTTTTGGAACTGATTTGGTATTTTTCATGAAAATAGACTAGTTATGAGTAAATGAATTAAATATGTTGTGTGAAGTAAAAAAATTGAAAAATAGAATTTTATGGCTTGAGAATCCTATATGAGGTATATGCAGATTTTTGATGAGGGTTTTGGTTATTGGTAATGAAATCTTATGAGTTTGGCATTTTAGGATGATTAAATGCATTATTTAGTAAAGTGTAAACAATTAAAATAAATTATTTATAAGCTTAAGAAATATTGTTCTTTCAATATCATTATATCGAAATATTGGTATGTATTTTATTGTAAAATTTTTACCTTTTTGTGTCGGGTTTACTATTCATAAGTTACTATTCACGAGTTACTATTCACGAGTTACTATTTATGAGTTACTATTCACGAGTTAATATTCACGACAAAATTGGTTTATTTTTTTTTCTAACCCAATTATAGTTGATTTATGGATATTACTCTTGAGATTAAATCTAGATGTTTTGATTATATTGATTTTACTATTATATATGACATTTTTATAATCTTGGTGAAGAAATTTCTCTTTGACTTAAGTATAAAGATGGGTAGATTTTTGGTATGATCATGACTATGGGTTCCTTTTTGGCCAGTAGTGTAAAACTGAATTATTGACTGGTATGATCATGACCATTGAATTTATAATTTAATACATTTAGCTTACGTGCAAAGGTGAAATAATCAACATGGTTATAATTATTGTTTATATAAATTCTGAAATGATTATATATTTCTTTGAGATATTAATATATTTGGCCTATAGTACAAATATGAACTGTTAATGAATATATTTGGCCTGTAGTGCAAAGATGAACTGGTGATGAATATCTTTGGCCCGTAGTGCAAAGATAGCATGTTTTGAATATCTTTGGCCAATAGTGCAAAGATGAACAGGTGTTGAGATGAACATGACCAACTGGTGATACAAATAAATATCTTTGGTCGTAGTGCAAAGATGGATTTATTAGCATGATTATGAACAGGAACTGTGATTTGGTATAACCATGATCTTTGATGTTTCAGGTAAAGACATGTGATGAAAATATTCTTCGTCCTGGGTGCGAAGAAAAATTTAGAATCACAATTATGATTATGAGTTATTCATATGATTATGGAAAAGAACTGTTGAGTGATGTTACAGGGATAAAACATTGTTGGTGAATTTTTAACATGGAGAAGATAATAAACTTTATGGTCTATTTGACTCTTCTAATGGATTGCTCGTTTCGCTGCAACTATGGTTGAAAATTTTTATCATCTACCATATGTTCTAAATCTCTGATTTATTACTCTTAAAGGTTATTGATAAATTATTTATCTTTAGTCATGATATTCTTTACTGGGCTAGTTGTTCTCACCCTTTTGTTTCACAATTCCTTTCAGGTAATAAGAGTATAGCTGGGTCGAGCGAGGGTAACGGGAAAATAGAACGGTGGTTTCTAGCTGTGGAGGTTCCCCCTAAGCAGTATAGAAAAGTGTTGTATACATCATTTAGTAGTTATATTTGGTGAATCAAATAGGGTGAGGCGAACCCAATGTTGGAAGGGTGTTTTGCCACTATCATACAAGATGTCTAATGATATACAACCTCGTGTCATCATAAGACAAGGATGTGCTCATCCACTTGCTGAGTATATTTACGAGCACTACCTATATAATCTTGGTGTTTGTTTGAAGTATAATTCTCAATTAGACACAGCGGAGATAATGATATGTCAAGAGAAGACTCCCCATTGGAAAGAATATGATAGTAATCTTCTCATTTTTTTTGGGGTCTATTGGGTCAACCAAGGATAATTCTGTGGCCATATGATATCTATCATAACCTAGAAGCATGGCCTCCCATGTACGAAGGTTTCCTTGAGCACTTCCCAAAGATTCTAATTTCTAAAACAGTTTTTGACTATACCTTTATGTAAGGTGTCATTGAGAGATGATGTCCACGGTTGGGACATGAGTCACATTTGGTATATATTTATATCCAAACTCACAGCAAATGTGTTGTTGTATTTTGCACGACAATTGTTGTAATAAAGTTGTAGTTGTTTTCTGTACCATGTATTTGGCGACTCAGAATAGGTTGGATGGAATGAACCTATTTTGGGGTCGTCACAGTTGGTATCAGAGCCTAGGGATATGGTCTCTGGCGGAGATCGGAAAATATAACTAGGATGGGGGAGATGAGTAAATCCTTCGCTAATGTGTCCTACCTAAGCTTAATTGTTGGTCGGTCATAATATACGGATATTATGTGATACGTTAATTTGTTTAATTAACTCTTGTTTTATGACAGTATTTGAGAATGGCAGCTGAGAATGCTAACAATGGAGTGAATGAGACTGTGGAGATACCTCTAATCACTAACCATGATAATGTGATATCAGACGAAGAAGGAATTAGAGATATTCTTGTGGTAAGTGAAGAATTGATAGTTGCACCCGAGATAGTCGCAGAGGTAACAGCTGAGAGTGAGGAAGAATAGGAAGAAGAGATACTTGAGGAGAATTTATTAGAGGTATTATATGATCAAAATATAGAATTGCAAAATCGTGTTCATGAGTTAGAAGAGTAGGCTGAAGAACGGCAGGCGGTCGTGGAACAAAAGGATGCAACAATTCAAGCTTGTGTTACCCGATATATGATGCTTGAACAGAAGCATTCTCTGGCAGATTATAAGATGGTAAAGATAGAATCTGAGCTGAAAGAAGAAAAAACTGAACGAGTGAGAATAAGTGATGCATGGGCAAAAGGCGCACGACACGTGGATATTGTGGAAAGAGATGTCCGATCTAAGAAGGCTAAAATAGATGATATGAATTTCTCTTTTTGGAAAGCAATTGGGAGAACCCAACATCTAGTTTTGAATTACCTGGTACAGAGCGGTCAACCTGAATTCGTTATGGATCGAAGATTGATGATTCAGATCATGAATCAGGAGTACGATGATGCAGTTGAGGGAGGAATATGCCCTATAGAAAAGTATATTCCAACGGTAGTGATAACGCCAAATACTGCCCCAGACAAGTCAAAGCCGGGTAGTTCAAGGGAGAGCGGTTGTCATGACTTTCCAACAAGTGAAGAACCCAAATAAAGTTATCACAGGAGATGAGCAATGGTGAAATCATGATGACCCGGGAGATAGAATCCGAAATGAAAGCAAGGTATTCTCAACTTTTCGAAATACCAGGTACGTAAATTTCAGGGACGAAATTTCATAAGGAGGGGAGATTGTAAGACCCCAAATTTTATGAAATAAAAGTATTTAATTTTTCTTATAATTACAATTCAGTAAATGGTTAAATTGATAAAAAGTTAAAGTCATGGGTGAAATGTGAAAATTTTTCAAAATAAACAAGTGGTTATAAAATAATCATTGTTGTCGGGGAATATTCGTTGGTCGTGGAATATTCTTTCTATCGGGGAATATTCGTACTACGGCGCAGCTATTTGTGGGCCCCATAACAGAAAACGGTCGGATGAAGATAACGACAAAAATTGAGTTTTTATAATTAACGGCGTAGTTGTTACCGTTAACACTGTTGGAATACCCGGTGGTTAAAATACAGTAATACGTGTTATTGCACAGTAGCACACGGTATTGCACAGTATATTTGAAATTATTGATTCTTACGTAAGAAGGCACTACTGAATAATTATCACAGTAATTATTGTTCAATATTTTATTTTATTGATTCAATAATTGCTGCGTTGATATTTTATATTATTGTTGTTTCAATAATTGTTGCTGCACATCATCTCCATTATCAGATCAATAATTCATATTATTTGAATAATATTATTAGATAACATTATTGGCAATGTCTAAAAAGTTCTGTCTAAGGAGAGGTTTGGTCATCTAATTACGCGCCAATAAGGAGAAATCCTTATTGGAAAGCCCCCTCTTTCCTGAGAACGGCCTGGTTGCCAGTACTGTGATTTTGTATTATTATTTGTGAATAATTAATTATTGATTTATATGATGAGAAAAATATTAATTTTATGTGGATATAGATGGAGAAATTTTTTTAAGTGACAATTGTTGAAAAATGATATTTTATCTTTTCTGATAAAATAATTTATTATTGTATTTAATAATATAATAATGGTGATAGTTTTACAATGAATGTGGGATATATAAGTATATGAGGAGGAAGAGTATTTTTGTTGTATTAAACGATTAACACATATTTTGTGTGTCGGTGGACCCCATTTCTTAACTGAAATTTGATTATAGCCTATAAAATCTCCCGTTTATAGATTTCGGTCAATTTCTGTTTAGAATTTGGAAAAACTTTCTTCTGTAAAGTTGTAGAGAATTGAATTTCCTATAAAAAAATACGAGATTCGAATTTTTTGATAAAAGGCTATTTTTTATGAATTATTGAAGTTTCGGAAAATAAAATAATTTTTATTAATTTATGGGTGGGACCCACTTTGGTTGTTGAACACATGTGGGCTGTTGGGATTTTTTTTCAGCCTTGGCATGCTTTGATTGCTGATGGTTGGTGTATAGAAAATACATAATAAATAATATTAATTTATTATTTTAGTCTCCTTTGGCGTTCTAGCATTTTCCTATAAATAGGTGCTTAAGTTAGAATTGAAAATCACACCAGAAATAAGTTTTCTTTCTCTCTATATTGTCAAGCATATTCTAGTGAGTATTTAGATACTTTCAGAGTTGTTATTCAGTGCAAATTTCTTTCAGCCTTATACCGATCAGAAGTACTGCTCTTTTGAGGTAAGAAATTTTAAGGGTTATTATGTTTTTCAGTTCGTAATTCTTCTGACCTTCAGAAAATTCTGGAAAAATTTGAAATGATATTTTGATGAGTATTATTAATTGTGTCTAAAAATGGTGATTTTTGGATGTATAGATTAAGAGTTATGAATTTTATGAGAAAAGACTATTTTAAAAATAACCGCTTATAACTCATTGTGGTTAACTCCAAAATTGAAAAAAAAATTATTGGAAGTATATCTATATAATATCAGTGCACTCTCTGAATTTCAAAATTTTTAGATAAAATTACAATTTATGATAAATGTCTAAATATTCGGCTGTTTTGGCCATATGAAAAATAGTAAATGAGTTTTAAAAATTCTGAGAAAAATATATGTTCAATATGGGACTATATTCTACTAAATCCCAGAAAAGAAATATTTTTGGAACTGATTTGGTATTTTTTATGAAAATAGACTAGTTATGAGTAAATGAATTAAATATGTTATGTGAAGTAAGAAAATTAGAAAATAGGATTTTATGGCTTGAGAATCCTATATGAGGTATATGCAGATATATGAGTATATGAGAAGGAAGAGTATTTTTTTGTATTAAATGATTAACACATATTTTGTGTGTCGGTGGACCCCATTTCTTGACTGAAAATTGATTATAGCTTGTAAAATTGTCCGTTTATGGATTTCGGTCAATTTCTATTAGAAATTTGGAAAAACTTTCTTCTGCAAAGTTGTAGAGAATTGAATTTCTTATAAAAAATGCGAGATTCGAATTTTCTGATAAAAGGGTTATTTTCTATGAATTATTGAAGTTTCGGAAAATAAAATAATTTTTATTAATTTATGGGTGGGACCCACTTTGGTTGTTGAACACATGTGGGCTGCTGGAATTTTTTTTTCAGCCTTGGCATGCTTTGATTGCTGATGGTTGGTGTATAGAAAATAGAGAATAAATAATATTAATTTATTATTTTAGTCTCTTTTGGCGTTCTAGCATTTTCCTATAAATAGGTGCTTAAGTTAAAATTGAAAATCACACCAGAAACAAGTTTTCTTTCTCTCTATTTTGTCAAGCATATTCTAGTGAGTATTTAGATACTTTCAGAGTTGTTATTCAGTGCAAGTTTCTTTCAGCCTTATACCGATCAGAAGTACTGCTCTTTTGAGGTAATGAATTTTAAGGGTTATTATGTTTTTCAGTTCGTAATTCGTCTGACCTTCTGAAAATTCTGGAAAAATTTAAAATGATATTTTGATTTGTTTTATTGATTGTGTCCAAAAATGGTGATTTTTGGATGTATAAATTAAGAGTTACGAATTTTATGAGAAAAGACTATTTTAAAAATAACGCTTATAACTCCTTATGGTTAACTCCAAAATTGATAAAAATTTTATTAAAAGTATATCTATATAATATCAGTGTACTCTCTAAATTTCGGAATTTTTGGATAAAATTATAATTTATGATAAATGTCTAAATATTCGGCTGTTTTGGCCATATGAAAAATAGTAAATGAGTTTTAAAAATTCTAAGAAAAATATATGTTTAATATGGGACTATATTCTGCTAAATCCCAGAAAAGAAATATTTTTGGAACTGATTTGGTATTTTTCATAAAAATAGACTAGTTATGAGTAAATGAATTAAATATGTTATGTGAAGTAAGAAAAACGGAAAATAGGATTTTATGGCTTGAGAATCCTATATGAGGTATATGCAGATTTTTTATGAGGGTTTTGGTTATTGGTAATGAAATCTTATGAGTTTGACATTTTACGATGATTAAATGCATTATTTAGTAAAGTGTAAACAATTAAAATAAATTGTTTATAAGCTTAAGAAATATTATTTTTTCGATATCATTAAACCGAAATATTGGTATGTATTTTATTGTGGAATTTCTACCTTTTTGTGTTGGGTTTACTATTCATGAGTTACTATTCACAAGTTACTATTTATGAGTTACAGAAAAAGGTAACTCGTGAATAGTAACTCATAAATAGTAACTCGTAAATAGTAACTCATAAATAGTAAACCCGACATAAAAATATAAAAATTTCACAATAAAATACATACCAATATTTCAGTATAATGATATTGAAAGAATAATATTTCTTAAGCTTATAAACAATTTATTTTAATTGTTTACACTTTACTAAATAATTCATTTAATCATCCTAAAATGTCAAACTCATAAGATTTTATTACCAATAACCAAAACCCTCATCAAAAATCTGCATATACCTCATATAGGATTCTCAAGCCATAAAATTCTATTTTTCAATTTTCTTACTTCACATAATATATTTAATTCATTTACTCATAACTAGTCCATTTTCATGAAAAATACCAAATCAGTTTCAAAATTATTTCTTTTCTGGGATTTAGCAGAATATAGTCTCATATTGAACACAAATTTTTCTCATAATTTTTAAAACTCATTTACTATTTTTCATATGACCAAAATCGCCGAATATTTAGACATTTATCATAAATTGTACTTTTATCCAAAAATTCCGAAATTCACAGAGTATACTAATATTATATAGATATACTTCCAATAAAAATTTCGTCATTTTTGGAGTTAACCACAAGGAGTTATAAGCGGTTACTTTTAAAATAGTTTTTTCCCGTAAAATTCATAACTCTTAATCTATACATCCAAAAATCGGCATTTTTGGACACAATCAATAAAACTTATCAAAATATCATTTTAATTTTTTTCAGAATTTTCTGAAGGTTAGAAGAATTACGAACTGAAAAATATAATAACCCTTAAAATTCCTTACCTCAAAAGAGCAATATTTCTGACTTGAATATTGGATATAACGCTTGTAAGACCCCAACTTTTTCAAATAAAGATGAATTTTCTATAAATATCATTTTTAAATACTATGGAGTTAATTTGATATAATGTTATAGTTGTGGGTAATATTTATAAATTTTGCAAAGTACGCAAGTTGTTATATAATATTCGATTGGTCGGGGAATATTCATTTTAACAGGGAATATTCGTACAACGGCACAATCATTGGTGGACTCCACAACGGAATTATTGTCGGATTGAGAAAACGACAAAAATATTTTATTAAAAATAACGGCGGAAGTTTTACCATTGATACTGTTGAACTACTCGGTAGTAAAAGTACAGTAATATGTGATGTTGTATAGTAGCACACGGTATTGATTATTAATGCTTATGTGAAAAGTCACTCAGTTTGATTCAATTATTGTCAGTTAATAATATGAATTATTTAGCGATAATGAAGTTTTGTTTTATTCGTATTATTAACGTAATAAAACAGAAACATCTTTTTATATAAAACAAAATACTTTATTAAAGTTTTTCTATAAATAGAATATATTATATTTTATTTAAAAGATTTTTTTTTAAATATCGACCGTCGGATGAAAGTAATCAATCTGGACCGTTCATGGATTAGTTACTATGCATTCTATTTTTCTATAAATAGCAGCTCATTCCTTCATTATTTCTTACGAATTCACTGAACTCTGGAGAGAGAAACTATAGAGAGAGAGAAAAAAAAAGTATTCTGCTACTTAACTACTTCCTTATTTCAGTTCTTCTTTAAAATGATAAGGGGTGTTATTCTTTCTTATTCATAAAAAGAACTTTTGTTATTCCATTTCTTATTATTCTGTTGGAATAACCTGTATACGCGGTCTACCCTATACTTGGTGACATTCTTCTATTATTCTGTTGGAACATCCTGTTTGTGTGTTTTACACCGGACCTGGTTCTGTTTTTATTATTATTCTGTTGGAACATCCTGTCTGTGTGTTTTACACCGGACTTGGTTCGGTCTTGTTATTATTCTGTTAGAACATCCTGTCTGTGTGTTTTACACCAGACCTGGTTCCGTTTTTATTATTATTCTGTTGGAACATCTTGTCTGTGTGTTTTACACCGGACCTGGTTCCGTCTTGTTATTATTCTGTTGGAACATTCTGTCTGTGTGTTTTACACCGGACCTGGTTCCATTATTTATTATTCTGTCAGAATATCTTGTCTGTGCGTTTACGCCGGACCTAGTTCCATTATTTATTAATCTGTCGGAATATCCTGTCTGTGCATTTACGCCGGACCTGGTTCCATTATTTATTATTCTGTTAGAATAACCTGTTTGTGCGGTCTATCGCATACCGGGTGATTTCTTTTGTTATTCCATTCTTTATTATACTCAGTTGGTTAAGTTTTAACTTCTATACTCCATAAAATTAGTGAAATATCCTTGATAATTGCCTTTCATCAAGTATCTTTTCATGAAAATATTATTCTAAGCATTCTTAAATTTTACTCCACAAAGCAGAATCATGTTGACAATTTGGACGTTGTTAATTCTTGGATAAATTAATTCTTGAACTTGTTTTATTGAATTCTTATATCATTGTCATCATCCGCATGTTTATAAAATGTTGAAAGTCATCTGTGGCCTGTAGTGCATAGATGGACTTGGTATGATTATGACCAGAGATTATTCGGTATAATCATGACCGTAATGTTACAAATGATGTGGTAAAAGTCTTCATTGGCCCGTAGTGCATTGATGGACAGTTGTTGGCATGATCATGACCATTAATGAATACACAAACATTCTTGGCCCATAGTGCATGGATAATTGTGGTCGTGATACTAAAGAATACCCTTGGCCGTAGTGCAAGGGTGATTCGATGATGTGGATTATTTTGTTAAGCTGAGTCCCAGCGATAACAGTGTTGAAAAACCATTTAAATCATAGAAGATAGTAGATTTTATTCTCTACTTGACTCTTTTAATGGATTGCTTGTTTCGCTGTAGTTAAACTTGATGTTCGTTATATTTTATCAGTTTAACACTGTTAAAGGCTAATGATAATTTATTCTGCATTATCTTAGTCATAATATTTCTTACTAGGCTAGTTGAGCTCACCCTTTCTTTCACTGTTCTCTTCAGAAAATGAGAATATAGTTGGGACGAGTCGGGAAACGGAGTGATGGACCAGATGGTAGTATTAGTAGTCCTCACTATTCTATTAAATAGTGTGACAATAATTGTAATGAGAACTCCTTTTGAGTTTGTATAGTTTCTAGTAGACAATAATTGTATTCAAACTCACAGTTATATTTTATCGTATTGTACACGACAGTTGTATTAGTAAGTTGTATTTGTTTTCTGTACCATGTATCTGACGACCCAAGATGGGTGATGTATAACTAATTTTGGGGGCGTCACAACGCTGAGCAACACTCAAGATATCAAAATACTCACAAAAATATGCTTGATAATATAGAGAGAAAGAAAATTTGTTTCTGGTGTAATTTTCAATTCTAACTTAAGTACCTATTTATAGGGAAATGCTAGAACGCCAAAGGAGACTAAAATAATAAATTAATATTATTTATTCTTTATTTTCTACACACTAACCATCAGCAATCAAAGCATGCCATGGCTGGAAAAAAAATCCCAGCAGCCCACATGTGTTCAACAACCAAAGTGGGTCCCACCCATAAATTAATAAAAATTATTTTATTTTCTGAAACTTCAATAATTCATAGAAAATAGCTCTTTTATCAGAAAATTCGAATCTCGCAAATTTTTATAGGAAATTCAATTCTCTACAACTTTGCAGAAGAAAATTTTTCCAAATTCCAAACAGAAATTGACCGAAATCCATAAACGGGCGATTTTACAGGCTATAATCAAATTTCAGTCAAGAAATGGGGTCCACCGACACAAAACATGTGTTAATCATTTAATACAACAAAAATACTCTTCCTCCTCATATACTCATATATCCCACATTCATTGTAAAACTATCACCATTATTATATTATTAAATATAATAATAAATTATTTTATCAGAAAAGATAAAATATCATTTTTCAACAATTGTCACTTTAAAAATTTTCTCCATCTATATCCACATAAAATTAATATTTTTCTCATCATATAAATCAATAATTAATTATTCACAAATAATATTACAGAATCACAGTACTGACAACCAGGCCGTTCCCAGGAAAGAGGGGGCTTTCCAATAAGGATTTTTCCTTATTAGCGCGTAATTAGATGACCAAACCTCTCCTTAGACAGAACTTTTTAGACATTGTCAATAATGCTATCTAATAATATTATTCAAATAATATGAATTATTGATCTGATAATGGAGATGATGTGCAGTAACAATTATTGAAACAACAATAATATAAAATATTAACGCAATAATTATTGAATCAATAAAATAAAATATTGAACAGTAATTACTGTGATAATTATTCAGTAGTGCCTTCTTACGTAAGAATCAATAATTTCAAAAATAATGTGCAATACCGTGTGCTACTGTGCAATAACGCGTATTACTGTATTTTAATCACCAGGTATTCCAACAGTGTTAACGGTAACAACTACGCCGTTAATTATAAAAACTCAATTTTTGTCGTTATCTTCATCCGACCTTTTTCCGTTATGGGGCCCACAAATAGCTGCACCGTCGTACGAATATTCTCCGACAGAAAGAATATTCCACGACCAACGAATATTCTCCGACAACAATGATTATTTTATAACCACTTGTTTATTTTGAAAAAATTTCACATTTCACCCATAACTTTAACTTTTTATCAATTTAACCATTTACTGAATTGTAATTATAAGAAAAATTGAATACTTTTATTTCATAAAATTCGGGCTCTTACAATCTCCCCTCCTTATGAAATTTCGTCCCCAAAATTTACGTACCTGGTATTTCGAAGAGTTGAGAATACCTTGCTTTCACTTCAGATTCTATCTCTCAGATCAGCATGATTTCTCCATGGCTCATCTCCCATGATAACTTCATTTGGGTTCCTCATTTGTTGGGAAGTCATGACAACCGCCATCATTCGAACTACCCGGCTTTGACTTGTCTGGGGCAGCATTTGGCGTCATCACTATCGTAGGAATATACTTTTCTATAGGACATATTCCTCCCTCAAAATTTACGTACCTGGTATTTCGAAGAGTTGAGAATACCTTGCTTTCATTTCAGATTCTATCTCTCAGATCAGCATGATTTCTCCATGGCTCATCTCCCATGATAACTTCATTTGGGTTCCTCATTTGTTGGGAAGTCATGACAACCGCCATCCCTCGAACTACCCGGCTTTGACTTGTTTGGGGCAGCATTTGGCGTCATCACTATCGTAGGAATATACTTTTCTGTAGGACATATTCCTCCCTCAACTGGCTCGTCGTACTCCTGATTCATGATCCGAATCATCAATCTTCGATCCATATCGAATTTAGGTTGACCGCTCTGTACAGGGTAATTCAAAACTCGATGTTGGGTTCTTCCAATTACTTTCCAAAAAGAGAAATTCATATCATCTATTTTAGCCTTCTTAGATCGGACATCTCTTTCCACAATATCCACGTGTCGTGTGGCTTTTGCCCATGCATCACTTATTCTCACTCGTTCAGTTTTTTCTTCTTTCAGCTCAAATTCCATCTTTATCATCTTATACTCTGCCAAAGAATGCTTCTGTTCAAGCATCACATATCGTGTAACACAAGCTTGAATTGTTGCATCCTTTTGCTCCACAACCGCCTGTCGTTCTTCAGCCTGCTCTTCTAACTCATGAATACGATTTTGCAATTCTACATTTTGATCATATAATACCTCTAACAAACTCTCCTCAGGTACCTCTTCTTCCTCACTCTCAGCTGTTACCTCTGCGACCATTTCGGGTGCAACTATCAATTCTTCACTCACCACATGGATTTCTCTAATTCCTTCTTCATCTGACATCACATTATCATGGTTAGTGATTAGAGGTATCCTCACAGTCTCATTCACTCCATTGTTAGCATTCTCAGCTGCCATTCTCAAATGCTGTCATAAAATAAGGGTTAATTAAGCAAATTAACGTATCACATAATATCCATATATTATGACCAACCAACAATTAAGCTTAGCTAGGATACACTAACAAAGGATTTACTCATCTCTCCCTTCCTAGTTATATTCCCCGATCTCCGCCAGAGACCATATCCCTAAGCTCTGATACCAACTGTGACAACCCCAAAATAGGTCCATTCCATCCCACCTATTCTGAGTCGCCAAATACATGGTACAGAAAATAACTACAACTTTATTACAATAATTGTTGTGCAAAATACAACAACACATATGCTGTAAGTTTGGATACAAATATATACCAAATGTAACTCATGTCCCAACCATGGACAGCACCTCTCAATGACACCTTACATAAAGTTATAGTCAAAAACTGTTTTAGAAATTAGAATCATTGGGAAGTGCTCAAGGAAACCTTCGTACATGGGAGGCCATGCTTCTAGGTTATGATAGATATCATATGGCCACAGAATTATCCTTGGTTGACCCAATAGACCCCAAAGAAAAACGAGAAGATTACTATCATATTCTTCCCAATGGGGAGTCTTCTCTTGACATATCATTATCTCCACTGTGTCTAATTGAGAATTATACTTCAAACAAACACCAAGATTATATAGGTAGTGCTCGTAAATATACTCAGCAAGTGGATGAGCACATCTTTGTCTTATGATGACACGAGGTTGTATATCATTAGACATCTTGTATGATAGTGGCAAAACACCCTTCCAACGTTGGGTTCACCTCACCCTATTTGATTCACCAAATATAACTACTAAATGATGTATACAACACTTTTCTATACTGCTTAGGGGTAACCTCCACAGCTAGAAACCACCGTTCTATTTTTTCGTTTCCCTCGCTCGACCCAGCTACACTCTTATTACCTGAAAGGAATTGTGAAACAAAAGGGTGAGCACAACTAGCCCAGTAAAGAATATCATGACTAAAGATAAATAATTTATCAATAGCCTTTAATAGTAATAAATCAGAGATTTAGAACATATGGTAGATGATAAAAAATTTCAACCATAGTTGCAGCGGAACGAGCAATCCATTAGAAGAGTCAAATAGACCATAAAGTCTATTATCTTCTCCATGTTAAAAATTCACCAACAATGTTTTATCCCTGTAACATCACTCAACAGTTCCTTTCCATAATCATATGAATAACTCATAATCATAATTGTGATTCTAAATTTTTCTTCGCACCCAGGACGAAGAATATTTTCATCACCTATCTTTACCTGAAACATCAAAGATCATGGTTATACCAAATCACAGTTCCTGTTCATAATCATGCTAATAAATCCATCTTTGCACTACGACCAAAGATATTCATCAACAAACCATCTTTGCACTACAGGCCAAAGATATTCAACAACAGTTCATCTTCGCACTACAGGCCAAAGATATTCATCAACAGTTCATCTTTGCACTACAGGCCAAAGATATTCATCAATAATTCATCTTTGCACTACAAGCCAAAGATATTAATATCTCAAAGAAATATATAATCATTTCAGAATTTATATAAACAATAATTATAACCAAGTTGATCATTTCACTTTTGCACGTAAGCTAAAGATATTCAATTATAAATTAAATGGTCATGATCATACTAGCAAATAATTCAACTTTGCACTACTGGCCAAAGAGAACCCATAGTTATGATCATACCAAAAATCTACCCATCTTTACACTTAAGTCAAAGAAAAATTTCTTCACCAAGATTATAAAAATGTCATATATAATAGTAAAATCAATATAATCAAAACATCTAGATTTAATCTTTAGAGTAATATTCATAAATCAACTATAATTTGGTTAGAAAAAGAAACTAATTTTGTCGTAAATAGTAACTCGTGAATAGTAACTCATAAATAGTAACTCGTAAATAGTAATTCATGAATAGTAAACCCGACACAAAAAGGTTGAAATTTCACAATAAAATACATACCAATATTTCAGTATAATGATATTGAAAGAATAATATTTCTTAAGCTTATAAACAATTTATTTTAATTGTTTACACTTTACTAAATAATCCATTTAATCATCCTAAAATGTCAAACTCATAAGATTTTATTACCAATAACCAAAACCCTCATCAAAAATCTGCATATACCTCATATAGGATTCTCAAGCCATAAAATCTCATTTTCCAATTTTCTTACTTCACATAACATATTTAATTCATTTACTCATAACTAGTTTATTTTCATGAAAAATACCAAATCAGTTCTAAAAATATTTTTTTTCTGAGATTTAGCAGAATATAATCCCATATTGAACATAAATTTTTCTCAAAATTTTTAAAACTCATTTACTATTTTTCATATGGCCAAAACCGCCGAATATTTAGACATTTATCATAAATTGTACTTTTATCCAAAAATTCCGAAATTCACAGAGTACACTAATATTATATAGATATACTTCCGATAAAAATTTCATCAATTTTGGAGTTAACCGCAAGGAGTTATAAGCGGTTACTTTTAAAATAGTTTTTCCCCGTAAAATTCATAACTCTTAATCTATACATCCAAAAATCACCCTTTTTAGACACAATCAATAAAACTCATCAAAATATCATTTTAAATTTTTTCAGAATTTTTTGAAGGTCAGAAGAATTACGAACTGAAAAACATAATAACCCTTAAAATTCCTCACCTCAAAAGAGCAATATTTCTGACTTGAATATTGGATATAACGCTGAGCAACACTCAAGATATCAAAATACTCACAAAAATATGCTTGATAATATAGAGAGAAAGAAAACTTGTTTCTGGTGTGATTTTTAATTCTAACTTAAGCACCTATTTATAGGAAAATGCTAGAACGCCAAAGAAGACTAAAATAATAAATTAATATTATTTAGTCTCTATTTTCTGCACACCAACCATCAACAATCAAAGCATGCCAAGGCTGAAAAAAAAAATTTAGCAGCCCACATGTGTTCAACAACCAAAGTGGGTCCCACCCATAAATTAATAAAAGTCATTTTATTTTCCGAAACTTCAATAATTCATAGAAAATAGCTCTTTAATCAAAAAATTCGAATCTCGCAATTTTTTATAGGAAATTCAATTCTCTACAACTTTGCAGAAGAAATTTTTTCCAAATTCCAAACAGAAATTGACCGAAATCCATAAACGGGCGATTTTACAGGCTATAATCAAATTTCAGTTAAGAAATGGGGTCCACAGACACACAAAATATGTGTTAATCATTTAATACAACAAAAATACTCTTTCTCTTCATATACTCATATATCCCACATTCATTGTAAAACTATCACCATTATTATATTATTAAATATAATATTAAATTATTTTATCAGAAAAGATAAAATATTATTTTTCAATAATTGCCACTTTAAAAAATTTTTCCATCTATATCCACATAAAATTAATATTTTTCTCATCATATAAATCAATAATTAATTATTCACAAATAATATTACAGAATCACAGTATTGGCAACCAGGCCGTTCCCAAGAAAGAGGGGGCTTTCCAATAAGGATTTCTCCTTATTGGCGCGCAATTAGATGACCAAACCTCTCCTTAGACAGAACTTTCTAGACATTGTCAATAATGCTATCTAATAATATTATTCAAATAATATGAATTATTGATCTGATAATGGAGATGATGTGCAATAACAATTATTGAAACAACAATAATATAAAATATCAACGCAGCAATTATTGAATCAATAAAATAAAATATTGAACAGTAATTACTGTGACAATTATTCAGTAGTGCCTTCTTACGTAAGAATCAATAATTTCAAAAATACTGTGCAATACCGTGTGCTACTGTGCAATAACGCGTATTACTGTATTTTAGCCACCGGGTATTCCAACATTGTTAACGGTAACAACTACACCATTAATTATAAAAACTCAATTTTTGTCGTTATCTTCATCCGACCGTTTTCCGTTATGGGGCCCACAAATAGCTGCGCCGTCGTACGAATATTCTCCAACAGAAAGAATATTCCACGACCAACGAATATTCCCCGACAACAATGATTATTTTATAACCACTTGTTTATTTTGAAAAAAATTTCACATTTCACCCATAACTTTAACTTTTTATCAATTTAACCATTTACTGAATTGTAATTATAAGAAAAATTGAATACTTTTATTTCATAAAATTCGGGGTCTTACAATAAGGATCCTCTGACCCTACTTAGGTCACTAAGACCGGGATCCACCGACCCTAATTAGGTTACATAAACCAGGATTGTCTGGCCCTTCTTCTTGATTGGAGAAGTTTTGTAGAGGTGCTGCTGAGATGGCTTGAATGCTCTTCATCTTATTGGACTCAGAAACTTTGTTGATCATCCTCTTGATGTTTGTTAAACTTCATTGTTGGTGAAGTTTGAACTCTTTAGATTGTCAACAGCTCTTTATGATCAATGTTGATGTGCTGATAAGCTATTCTTTTTAAGCTCTTTATCATTAGTGCTTAGAAACTTTGAACGGTCTCAGAATCGTAGCTTGTGTTTTCCATCTTTGACTGGTTAATTTTGAGTGTTCATGATGAATTGTATGGTGGGAATTTGATATTGCCCTTCTGATTTATCACTATTACGTCATCTTCATCAACTACATGGCTTCTTTATATTTGAATATTCAGTCCTGCCATGTCCTCCACTTTGCTGCCTCTACAGCTCTGGCACTTCTTCTCTAGAGCTTCCCAGCTCTCTTGGTCTTTGGCATTGCGGCTCTGACCTTGATATATTCTCATCAGCCCTCTTGTGATCTGATGAGGTGTTACCAAGATTATCTCGTTAATTTTCCTTTCTCTTTGGACTTGGCAGTGATGAACATTTCTCTGTTCGTAGAGTTTTCTTTTCTCTACGATCTCTGTTGTTCAGCTCGATGTTCATCTTCTGATGATGATTCTTCTTATATGTGGAAGTATAATGCGTGTCATCATTTTCTTTGTTTGAATGAAGATGTCTTTTATACTTAAATGAAACCTTCCCAATGAGAAGTATCCGGTGGAGCATTTAATGCATAGATACTTTGATATCTCTGATGCTGACATTCTGAGGCTTTGCGTCAGTGAACTTTTAGACTTAGGACTTGTCACATCAGTCAATATCTTTTTTGGATTTTCAAACAGCTTGCTTTCGGCTAACTAGCCGTTAGATATGTCTTTGTGTTTTCTTCCAAGAATATTCTGATGCTTCGAGATTATCATCTTGCAACGTTCCATTTGTCAGCCTCATTATCAGACCAAACATGAGTTTTACGATCCGTTGTTGTTGCAAGAGTTATAGAATTGAGCCTTATGATCGGTTAGACTTCATCTATTTTTTTATTCTTTTCACTGTTGATAGTATAGTGGGGGTGTCATAATCTGATGAGTATGAAATATATTATGTTTTTATCCCTTAATACTTAATCTTTTGCATTTATTTTGTGCCTAAATATATTCATTACTTTTATATTTTTATTTTAGGTATAATTGAAAGGATTCCTTGATTTTGGAAATAAATTGGAGGAGGTTTACGGGATTCCTAGTAGATCAATGATTCAACAATTAGTATCATAAATGAATTTGGATTAAGCTTATTTTCACGTGACAAGGAGTTTAAGCACATGGCAATTGTGGGATTTAATTCCAATTTCAAATCTGATTTTTGGATTCTAGAAAATTAGTTTTTACTATTCTATTGTAATTAGGATTTCCTTTATATTAAGATTTATTTCCAAATTAAATTTTATTTCTTTATGGAAATTAGTGTGATTTGTAATTCCTTTTAGAATTTGGATTTCTATTTCTCATAAGATTTAGGGACTTGTCTAGCACTATAAATAGAGGATGATAGTCAAGGTTTTATTCATTTAATTATAAACTATCATCTATTGGAGTGCAGACTCAAGATCATGTTAGGCTAGTTCTTTTCATTTAGTTCTAATGGGAGGTGGAACCTTGTTACAAGTAATTGATTAATTGAGTATTATTATTTATTCCTTATTGTATGAAATTTCTTATGATAATATGTTTTTATTGATTGCATGCTAATTGATTTAATTGATTTGATATGGCCAATTAATTGAATTAATTTGATCATTATCATATGCTAGATTAAGATTGATATTGCATGTAATTGATATTTGTCTTCATTATAAGTAACAACTTGGCAATACTAATTGTGGACAAGCTTTTGTGTATTGCTAAGATTATCAGAAAATAAGCTAAACAAATCAAGCTTATGTGTTTATTGCTTGGATTAGTCTAATTCTCTATTTCTTAATGCTTCTATCATATTAAATCTAGAGAGATTATTCTTGGTTGTATGCTAGTTAAAATCTGGTGGAGAGCTTGTTTCATACAGTGATAATCTAAGGAGAATTCTGGATAGCAGAGCTTATTATTATCTAGGGCTAATAGTTTCATTGAAGGAAAAATAATAATAACTTGATTAATTGATTGTTGTACTTGGTGAAACTGAACTGCAGAACTGAAGTTTTTACATATTTGGTTAATTTCATCATTAACTCTTGTTCTCTTAGTTTAAAAATAATTTTCAAAAACCACCATCTTTATTTTCTGCTAAAATAGTAGAATCATTCTAAAATAACTTTACTCTCTGTGGGATCGATCCTTACTTGCTACTGTGTTAATTATTATAAATTTTGAAGTGAAAGTGAAGTTAATTTACGAATGTAAACAACAGCTCCCAAATTTTGGCGCCGTTGCCGATGAGTAATTTGGCGTTTTTTATCCATTCTATTATTTGCTTTATTTTTGTTTATGACTCGATCTTCTCAGGCTAATATATTAGATTTTGATCCAGAGATTGAGAAAACTATAAGGAGGCTAAGCAAGAAAAAACTTAAAGATCAACAGTCTTCTGCAAATATAGACGAGGCTTCTACATCATCACCAGGCCTCAACTTAGCTTTGGAATTATTATCTAACACATCATCCACCGAATTCGATAAGGAAGAAGAGACGGCGGTTCCAAACAACAACAGAACTCTCAGGCAAATGGCAATTCCTAATTTAAATCAACAACCTTTGTGCATTGAATATCCTAATTTAGATGCTGCATTTAAACTTAAATCCGGACTAATCCATTTACTACCTACTTTTCGTGGCCTTACAAGTGAGGACCCCTACACACATTTAAAGGAATTCCATGTAGTGTGTTCCACCATAAGACCACATGGGATCACGGAAGAGCAAATTAAGCTTAGAGTCTTTCCCTTCTCACTAGAAGATCTGATAAAGGATTGGCTATACTACTTACCCTCAGGTTCGATACAATCTTGGGATGATATGAAATAATTGTTCTTAGAGAAATACTTCCCAGCCTCGAGAGTAGCTAACATAAGGAAGGAGATCTGTGGGATTAGACAATTCAGTGGGGAGACACTATATGAGTATTGGAAAAGATTCAAAAAGCTTTGTTCCAGCTGTCCACCGCATCAAATAGATGAACAACACCTGATCTAATATTTCTATGAAAGGTTGGTACCGATGGATAGAAGCATGATCGATGTAGCTAGCGGAGGAGCACTAGTTGACAAGACCCCAGAGGCTGCAAGTAATTTAATTGTAAATATGGTAGCGAACTCGCAACAATATGGCACTAGAACAAATCATGCACCAGTAAGGGTAAGCGAGATAAGCACTTGTGATTATGGTCAACAAATTTCTGAATTAAATGCTATGACTAGATAATTAGCTACAGGTCAACTGCCAGTTGCAAAGGTTTATGGAATCTGTCTATAACCCAATCACACTACAGATGAATGCCCAACATTATAAGATGATGAGACTGTTCAACAAGCCAATGCCATGGGAAACTACCAAGCACGACAAAAGATTTATGATCCCTATTCAAACACATACAACCCAGGCTAGAGAGATCATCCAAACGTCAGTTATGGAGGAAATAAGCTACCAACACAAGGAATGTTCCTGCCCAAACAACAATGGTTTCCACTGGCCCAACCTTAGTATCAACCAAGACAAGCAACTCCTGCAAATAGTGGGCAGTCCATGGAAGAGATGTTTAAGGCATTCACGGGGCAATCACAATAATTCTTGGCTCAAACACAACAATTCATGAATTAGAAACAACAATTACAGCAGGAGACAAAAGCTTCGATTCAAGATTTAAGGAACCAAGTGGGAAAACTGGCTAAAACTGTGGGGATATTGGAATCCAGAGGCTCAGGAAAATTACCATCTCAAACAGTAGTTAACCCAAAAGAAAATGCAAGTGCCATAACTTTGCGGAATGAAACACAGTTGGATACACCACCGACCCCCGTAGAGTTTGAGGAGGAAGCAGCTAAGGAGGAAACAAAAAAATCTAAGGTACAACCTAAACCTTCTAATCAGCTTAAAAACATTCCTCTTCCCTTTCCTCCCAGAAATTCTAAAACCTCAAAGAAAGATGAAAAAGAAAAAGATATTTTAGAAACTTTTAGAAAAGTAGAAGTGAACATCCCTCTCCTTGATGCAATTAAACAAGTGTCACGGTATGCTAAATTTTTAAAAGAATTATGCACTAATAAAAGAAAATTACAAAATGATGAGAGAGTCACAGTTAGGGAAAATGTATCTGTTGTTCTTCAAAGAAAAATGCCTCCTAAATGTAAAGATCCAGGAATGTTCACAACCCCATGCAAAATAGGAAACACCAGATTTGAAAAAGCCATGCTAGATTTAGGAACTTTAATTAATGTTATGCCTTTATCTATTATGCTTCCTTAAATTTAGGCCCTTTGAAAAATACTGGTGTGTTTATCCAATTGGCAGATCGTACTAACACTTAACCCCCGAGGGGTAATTGAAGATGTCTTAGTGCAGGTGAACGAACTAATCTTTCCTGTAGATTTTTACATTGTGGATATAGAAGATGATACATCACCAAACCCTTCCCACATCTTCTTAGGAAGACCATTCCTGAAAATAGCAAGAACCATGATCGATGTGTATAATGGGACCTTGACTATGGAGTTTGATGGCGAGAAGATTTAGGTTAACATCTATAATGCCATGGGGTACCCTAGTGATATAGGACAGGTTTTTGCTATCGATGTGAGAGAGTCCTTGGTGCATAGAGCTTTTGAACAACTACATAGGGACAGTTTGGAGATTGTAATCACCAACAATTTGGACATGGACAGGGAAAAGGAGATTGAGAAAATCTAAGAATTGAAGGAGAATGTAGCTGCATTACATTCATTGCCAAAATTCTCAAATAAGTCAGCAGTACATTCTATTCAATTTCCTGTTTCTCATCAAAAGTTATTACCTTCTGTTGTACAAGCCCCAACTCTAGAATTGAAACAATTACCTGCTCATTTGAAATATGCATATTTGGGGACTAATAACACTTTGCTTGTAATTAGTGCTAGTAATCTAACCAAGGTGCAGGTAGAAAAATTGTTGAGAGTCTTAAGGAACCATGTTACAGTTTTTGGTTGAAAAATAGCAGATATCAAGGATATTACTCCTGCCATATGCATGCATCGGATATTGTTAGAGGATGGAGCTAAGCCTACAAGAGATGCGTAAAGGAGATTGAATCCACCAATGATGGAGGTGGTGAAAAAAAAAGAGCTCAAATTGTTTGATGCCGGTATCATTTATCCCATCTCCGATAGTCAATGGGTAAGTCTAGTGCATGTAGTTCCAAAGAAATCCAAAATCAACATTTTTAAGAACGATGATAATGAGTTGGTGTCCACACGAATTCAAACAGGGTGGAGAGTGTGTATAGATTATAGAAAATTAAATGATGTAACAAGAAAAGATCATTTTTCTCTTCCTTTTATTGATCAAATGTTAGAGAAATTAGTTGGACACACTTATTATTGCTTTCTAGATGGTTTTTTTAGGATATAACCAGATTGTGATTGCACCCGAGGACAAAGAGAAGACCACATTCACATGTCCCTTTGGTACTTTTGCCTATTGACAGATGTCTTTTGGACTGTGTAATGTCCTATGTACTTTTCAGCGATGCATGGTAATCATTTTTTCGGATCTTTTAGAAAAATGCATCGAGCATTTTATGGATGATTTCACAATTTATGGTGATTCTTTGGATGCATGCTTAGATAATTTAAATCATGTTCTGGATGGATGCATGGAAATTAATCTTGTTCTAAATTGGGAAAAGTGTTATTTCATGGTAGAACAGGGAATATTACTTGGTCATGTTATGTCATCAAAAGGTCTTGAAGTTTATAAAGCTAAGATAGATGTTATATCTTATTTGCCTTACCCTGTCAGTGTGCGGGAGATTCACTCTTTTCTTGGTCATGCAAGATTTTATCGAAGATTTATCAAGGACTTCTAAAATATTGCTCTACCCTTATGTAAGTTGATGCAAAAAGATGTGCACTTTCAGTTTGATGATGAATGCAATGAGGCTTTTGACACTTTAAAGAAATTATTAACTTCTGCTCCTGTCATTCAACCTCCAAATTGGAAGTTTCCATTTGAGATTATGTGTGAATTAGCAAGCAACTATTAAGTGGGGGTTGTTTTGGGACGAAGGATTAACAAAGCCGTTCATGCCATCTACTATGCTTTTTGGACTTTGAATGAGGCTCAGATAAACTATTCCACAACTGAAAAAGAACTTTTATCTGTGGTTTTTGCTATAGATAAATTTTGATCATATTTGCTTGGTACTAAAGTTATAGTTTATTCTGACCATGCTTCTTTCAAGTATTTGCTCACCAGGAAGGATTCTAAACCAAAGATTATTCGATGGATTCTGCTCCTATAAGAATTCGACTTAGAGATCAAGAATAAGAAAGGTGCGAACAATTTAGTAGAGGATCACTTGAGTAGGCTATTGTGAGCCGAGGAGGAGCTACAGTTACATGATTCTTTCCCAAATGAGCAGTTACTTTCCATCCATGCTGAGATTCTCTGGTATGCAGATATGGTGAATTATTTGGTAAGTGCATATTTTTCTAAAGAATTTTCCAAACCCCAAAAGGAAAAGTTAAAAAGTGATGCTAGATACTATGTTTGGGATGATCCATACTTATGGAAATTTTGTGATGACCAGATAGTTAGACTGTGTGTGTCTAACAGTGAATTTTAATCTATTCTTTTCTTTTGCCATTCTCATGCTTGTGGAGGACATTTTGGTCCAAAAAGAACTACTAATAAAGTTTTAAAAAGTGGTTTTTATTCGCCCTCACTTTTTAAAGATTCCTATTTATTTTGAAAAACATGTGTTAATTGCCAAAGGACGGGGAATATTTCTCAAAGAAATCAATTGCCCCAAACTCCTATGTTAGTTGTTGAGATTTTTGATGTTTGGGGTATAGATTTTATGGGACCTTTTCCTTCATCCTTTGGGAATTTATATATTCTTTTGGCTGTTGATTATCTCTCAAAATGGGTGGAAGCTAAAGCCACTAAGATTGTTGATTCTAAAGTTGTTGCAGATTTTGTTAGAATTAACATATTTGTCAGGTTTAGAACACCATGAGCCATCATTAGTGATCGCGGAACTCACTTTTACAATAGGGTGTTAGCGACATTGTTCAAGAAATACAATGTTCTGCACAAAGTTTCTACATTCTACCATCCACAGAGTAATGGTCAAACTGAGGTGTCTTCGAGAGATAAAATCCATTTTGGAGAAGGTAGTCAACCCGAGCAGAAAAGATTGGAGTCTGAGATTAGATTATGCACTTTGGGCCTATAGAACTATGTACAAAACACCTATTGGGATGTCACCATATAGGATTGTATTTGGAAAACCATGCCACTTACCTGTTGAGTTAGAGCATAGGGCTTTTTGGGCAATCAAGCAGTTCAAAATGAGTTTGGAGGTAGCTGGAGCACACAGGAAATTACAGTTACAAGAGTTGGAAGAATTGAGGACTGAAGGCTATGAAAGTTCAAAAATTTACAGGGAAAAACCAAAGCTTTTCATGATAAGTAAATTGTGTGGAAAACTTTTGTTGTGGGATAAAAAGTGTTGCTATATCATTCTCGGCTTAAGTTATTTCTAGGTAAATTGAGATCTAGATGGGTTGGTCCTTTTGTTATCACTAATGTGTTTCCTCATGGTGCAATTGAGATTCAAAGTCCGAGCACATGCAAGATCTTTAAGGTGAATGGACATAGATTAAAGCCTTTCTATGAGGGGCATCAAGTGGATAATATTGAGATGGTGGAGCTAGACGATCTGATCTATAAAAGCTGAGAAGAGAGGCATGATGTCAAACTAAAGACAATAAACAAAGGCAGCTGCTTGGGAGGCAACCCAAGAACTCATATTTGATCTTTCTATCCCTTTATTTTATTTTTATTTTTAATTTTTTTTAGTTGCATGTTAGCTAGTAGTTCTTGTAATAACCGTGAATTTTAAGTCACTATATATTTATGTACATTATTGATGTTTAGAACTTTGTGTTATATAGTGATTTAATATGTGACAACATATGTGAAGTGGTGCATGGGTCAATTAACATATATACTATAGTTATAGATATATACATTTATAGATTTCATTAAAAAAAATGAAAGCTTTGTAACCTAATTATATATTAGGTGAGACAATTAAATAACCTAAGGGTTATGGTAATAAGGAGAGGTTAGTATTTAATATGTATACTAACTTAAGTGGATAATCTTATTATTTCAAGTGACTAATAATTTTAAACCTAATTCTTGTGAACCTAATTAGGTTATGAGCTAAAGTCACATGTATAGGTAATTAAATTTCATAAGATTAAGAATGGAAACCCTAAATAATTAAATTGGGTAACATATATTAAAATTGTTAGACTATGTTTATTACATAGCCCAAAACAATTAAAGGAGGAATCCCAAATGAAATAAAATGCAAACCAATACTTAGCCCACTTGATTAAGGGTATTTTAGATATTTGATTAATCAAAATTGAGCATTAAAAATAAAAGCTAAATGGAGGATATTATGGGCTAGAGGGACCGGCCATATTAGGCCATATAAGGAAACAAATTAAGTTAATCAATGTCCATTAGTAGTAACTCTTACACACAAGGACATGGTTGTCAAGCTCCCATTGGTTGTCACTTTATTAAGCATCCTTAATCATGATTAGACTAATTAAAGTGATAAGGCAAAGCTTTTATCCATGGGTTAAAGAAAGTGTGGGGGATAATAAGGAATCATCCATTCCATTTGCTAGAATACTCCACTTTCTCTCATTCTTCTTCTTCTTTTCTCCCAAGCTAGCAACTTCAAGAGAGAAAAAAATGAGAGAGGGTCGGCCATATAGAGAGAGAAAAGGGAGAGAGGTTCGGCCATATAGAGAGAGAGAGGAGTGCTAGTTTGTTCATGCATCCTAAGTTAATCACTTACTTTGGTAAATCAAGGAAGGTTGCCATTAAATCAAGGTATAATCTAACCTTCATTTTCTTCTTCTACTTTGTTTTATAGCTTGAGTTTTGTTGGAGTTATGAACAAATACTCAAGATACCCTAGTCCTACATATCATCATGTATGGAACTAAGTATCTTGAGTGTTAGATCAAAGGCTTAGAGGAAGAATATGAGCATATGTTCTCTAGGGGTGAAAACTCTTGTTTTTCTTCCACTAAATCTTGTGTAACTCAAGTTTTACAACTTAGATTTGTGATCCGTCGAAGGGGGGGTGCTAGATGCATGAGTTATCTAGTAAACCCAAGTGATAAAACACAAATCTAGAAAGTTTTGAAACCTTTGGGGCTGTTTTTCCCAAAACAGTCCACTTGGAATGTTAAAGGTTCAAAAATCCTAAAATAGCTTCTGTCCCATTTTTCTTAGAACTGTTTCGGACAGTTGCATGTCTTTTAAAAATATGGGAAAAATCACAGAGGTACGTTGAGAAGTTATCTACATGTAGGAAAAAGAACGGATACGTTTCGAGTTATAGATTGCGCGTAATGACTATTTCCGTGAAGGACTCCAAAATATTAACCTTTGAATATCTCACTGTGTATACACTGGAAAATTCCGAAATTTGTACAGTGGGTTCATATATGTTAGGAGAGCATACGCTGAAAATTTTAGAGTTTTCTGAGCAAAACTAAATTTATGAAAAATGAAGCAAGATTCGAGTGTTTTGAGAACTTTAAAAATAGTAGATCATTTTCTAAAATTCCAGAAAAATTTGGGGATCCTTCTGGGTTCATATTCTGTCAAAATCCAGAAGATGGGAATTTTTGGAATCAATTTACTATTTTTTCTAAAAATGATTAAGTTATGAATAAAAGAAAATAAATAGTTAAATGATGTCTTTAATAAGAAAAATGTGATTTTTATGCTTGAATGCTCATATTATATCATATCCTGACTATCTTAGATCACTTTGGTAATTTATGATAAGAAATATTTTTTATGACCTTTTATGGATATTAAATAAGAAGTTTAATAAAGGGTGAACAATTAGAATAAATTGTTTATTAATCCAATAAATTATTAAAATATTATTATGATATTAAAAATATTAGAATATGATATTGATATGTAAATAAAAATATTAAGATTAAAATTTCTTTAAAATATTATTAAATGGTTAATAATATTTGATTTAAGCATTGATAAATGATTAAAGTATTATTAAATGATTAATAATATTAGTAATGGAATAAGATATTATTAAATGATTAATAATATTAGTAAACGAATAAAATATTAGTAAATGAATAAAATATTAGTAAATAATTAAAAGTATTGTTAAATAATTAATGATACTAAAGCATAAGTAAGATATTATTAATGCATAATTAAAATATTATTAAGAGGATTAATAATATTAGTAAGGTATTAAAATATTATTGAGATGTTAATAATATTAGTAAGCGAATGAAAGTATTATTAGGGAACTAATAATATTAAGAGGTGAATTAAATATTCTCAAGATTAATAATATTATGTTGTTATTTAATAGTAACATTATCAAGACAGGATAATGTTTATAAAAAACTAAATGTAATGTATAACATTTATGTGATTACATAATCTAATGTTATACTATGACTAATTAAAAGATTAACTATAGGTCTCTCAAAGGAAGATAATTTAACAGCATAGTGGATATAAATTAATTGTGTAGCCGTAATATACAGACGAGTCAAGTTCCCTAACTCAAACTCGAGTTATTATTTTTAAAACATGTTAGTGAATAATTATTGATGATTATTCACCTCTATATTGATTGTTGAGATTCGCACTTGGTGCAATTAAATTCATGTTCCATTATTATTTGTGACGCCCCCAAAATTAGGTATACATCACCCATCTTGGGTCGTCAGATACATAGTACAGAATACAAATACAACTTAATAATACAACTGTCGTGTACAATACGACAAAACATAAACTGTGAGTTTGAATACAAATATTATCTTCTAGAGAGTATTCATACTCAAAAGGAGTCCTCATTACATTTATTAACACACCATTACATAGAATAGTGAGGACTACTAACTAATACTATTCTTCGGACCATCACTCCGTTCCCCGACTTGCCCCAGCTACGTTCTCATTTCCTGAAGAGAACAGTGAAAGAAAGGGTGAGCTCAACTAGCCCAGTAAGAAATATTATGACTAAGATAATGCAGAATAAATTATCATTAGCCTTCAACAATGTTAAATTGATAAAATATAATAGACATCAAGTTTAACTGTAGCGGAACAAGCAATCCATTAAAAGAGTCAAGTAGAAAATAAACTCTACTATCTTTTATGATTTAAAAAGTTTTTCAACACTGTGATCGCTGGGACTCAGCTTAATAAAATAATCCACATCATCGAATCACCCCTGCACTACGGCCAAGGATATTCGTGTATTCATTAATGGTCATGATCATGCCAACAACTGTCCATCAATGCACTACAGGCCAATGAGGACTTTTACCACATCATTTGTAACATTACGGTCATGATTATACCGAATAATCCCTGGTCATAATCATACCAAGTCCATCTATGCACTACATGCCACAGATGACTTTCAACATTTTATAAACATGAGGATGATGACAATGATATAAGAATCAATAAAACAAGTTCAAGAATTAATTTATCCAGGAATTAACAACGTCCAAATTGTCAACATGATACTGCATTGTGGAGTAAAATTCAAGAATACTTAGAAGAATATTTTCATGAAAAGATACTGGATGAAACGCAATTATCAAGGATATTCCACAAATTTCATGGAGTATAGAAGTCAAAACTTAACCAACTGAGTATAATAAAGAATGGAATAACAAAAGAAATCACCATGCATGCGATAGACCGCACAGACAGGTTATTCCAACAGAATAATAAATAATGGAACCAGGTCCGGCGTAAACGCACAGACAGGATATTCTGACAGAATAATAAATAATGGAACCAGGTCCGGTGTAAAACACACAGACAGGATATTCCAACAGAATAATAATAAAACGGAACCAGGTCCGGTGTAAAACACACAGACAGGATGTTCCAACAGAATAATAAACGGAACCAGGTCCGGTGTAAAACACACAGACAGGATGTTCCAACAGAATAATAGAATAATGTCACCAAGTATAGGGTAGACCACGTATACTGGTTATTCCAACAGAATAATAACAAATGGAATAACAGAAGTTCTCTTCATGAATATAAAAGAAATAATATTCCCTACCTTAAAAGAACTGGATATTGGAAAAGTGATGTAGCAGAATACTTTTATTCTCTCTCTCTTATTCTCTCTATACTTTCTCTCTCTATAGCTTGAATAAATTCGTGAAAAATAATGAAGCCCTAGGCCTCTATTTATAGAAAAACTGAGGGTGGCTCTTGGTCTTAACGAAGGGTCAAATGACTCTTGGTCTTAACGAAGGGTCAAATGACTCTTGGTAATATTGAAGGGACAACTACTATTGACGAAAGTAATTACTATTGACCAAGGTAAATACTATTGACGAAGGTAATTACTATTGACCAAGGTAAATGCTATTGACGAAGGTAATTACTATTGACCAAGGTAAATACTATTGACGACGGTATTTACTATTGACGACGGTAATTACTATTGACGAAGAGACTCTTAGATGATGACATATGGCCCCCCATAAAATAACCAAACTTACCACAACGTCTCAATTATTGATTTAATAATATAACATATTATACAGATGATACTATGACAATGATTTAAGAGATATGATGCAGCAATTACTGTAGCAATAATTGAGTATAGCTGAGTGACTTCTCACGTAAGCATCAATAATCAATACCGTGTGCTACTATGCAACCACGCGTATTACTGTACTTTTACTACCGAGTAGTTCAACAGTTTTAACGGTTTTAACGGTAACACCTCAGCCGTTATAGAAAGATAATTCTGTCGTTTTCTCAATCCGACAATAATTCCGTTGTGGGGTCCACCAATGATTGTGCCGTCGTACGAATATTCTCCGACCAAACGAATATTTTATAACAACTTGCTTACTTTGCAAAATTTATAAATATTACCCACAACTATAACATTATATCAAATTAACTCCATAATATTCAAAAATGATATTTATAGAAAATTCATCTTTATTTATAAAAATTGGGGTCTTACAACCTCCCCTTCTTATAAAATTTCGCCCTCGAAATTAGGGTACGTACCTGGTATGTCGAAGAGGTAAGGATACCTTGATTTCATTTCTGATTCTAACTCCCAAGTCATTTTCTCAACATCGTGGTTTCTCCACAAAACTTTGACTTGAGGTATAACCTTGGAGCGTAGAATATGTTCCTTCTTATCCAAGATTTGAACAGGAACTTCTTCATACGTCAAATCCTCCGCTATTTCGTCCGGTTCTAACTCAATAATGTGGTTCGGGTCTTCCACATATTTGCGTAACATGGATATGTGGAAAACGTTATGAACACGAGACATACTTGGCGGTAAAGCGAGTCTATAAGCCACAGTTCCTACTCGATCGAGGATTAAAAATGGACCGATGAATCGAGGATTTAGCTTTCCTCTCTTTCCAAATCTCGTAACTCCTTTCCATGGAGCAACACGTAAGAACACATGATCTCCTACATCAAATTCCACGTCCTTTCGATGAAGATCAGCATAACTCTTTTGTCGATCTTGTGAGGTTTTTATACGTTGTCGGATCGTTTGAATCTTTTCTGTAGTCATACGTACCAACTCCGGTCCCAACAACGTTGCTTCGCCCACCTCATCCCAGCATACTGGAGAACGACATTTTCTTCCATACAATGCTTCGAATGGAGCCATGCCAATACTTGCTTGATAACTGTTGTTGTAGGAAAACTCCACCAATGGTAAGAACTTGTCCCAACTTCCCTTGAAGTCAAAGACACAGAGTCTTAATAGATCTTCAAGAGTTTGAATAGTCCTCTCTGATTGTCCGTCCGTCTGAGGATGATATGCTGAACTAAATCGTAACTCCGTGCCCATAGCTTTTTGTAAACTAACCCAAAATCGTGAAGTGAATCTTGGGTCTCGATCAGAAATTATGGATACTGGCATACCATGCAGTCTTACAATCTCGTTTATGTACATACGAGCAAGACGTTCAAGTGTATAAGTTTCTCGTATCGGTAAGAAATGAGCAGACTTGGTCAATCTATCAACAATGACCCAAATCGCATCAATACCTTGAGAAACCCTAGGAAGACCGGTAACGAAATCCATGGTAATGTGCTCCCACTTCCATTCTGGAATTTCAAGTGGTTGCAATGGACCTTTTGGTACTTGATGCTCCGCTTTGACTCGTTGACAAGTTAGACACCTTGAGATAAACAACGCTATCTCTCTCTTCATATTGCTCCACCAAAATGTATGACGAAGATCATGATACATTTTGGTACTTCCAGGATGGATTGCAAACGGTGTGTTGTGCGCCTCCATCATGATTTCATACTTTAAATCAGGGTTGTTAGGAACACAAAGTCTGGAGTTGACTCGAAGTATTCCTTCCTCATCGATTCTTGCTTCCGGCATAACACCTTCTTGCACTTTCTTCCTCATACGCATCAGCTCCAGGTCTGTAGCTTGAGCAGCTTTAACTTTATCGATTAAAGTCGGTTCTACTCGTATATTCGCCATCATCACATGGGTCCCTGGAGTCTTCAACTCTATCTCCATCCTTTGCAAGTCACACAAAATGGGCCTTTGCGTTGTTAATATTGCACTTGTACCCGCATATGATCTTCTACTCAATGCGTCAGCTACCACGTTCGCTTTTCCAGGATGGTATTGAATGGTATGATCATAATCTTTCAACAGTTCAAGCCAACGTCGTTGTCGCATGTTGAGTTCCTTTTGAGTGAAGAAATATTTGAGGCTTTTATGATCCGTAAAGATCTCCACTTTCTCCCCATACAAGTAATGCCTCCAAATTTTAAGTGCAAAGACAACAGCTGCCAACTCTAGATCATGAGTAGGATAATTCCTCTCATATTCCTTGAGTTGTCTTGATGCATAGGCTATGACTTTTCCATGTTGCATGAGAACGCATCCCAACCCTTTGCTCGAAGCATCACTGTAGATGACAAATCCCTCCGAGCCAGATGGTATTGTTAGAACAGGTGCTGAAATGAGTCTCCTCTTGAGTTCTTGAAAACTCTGCTCACATTCTTCGCTCCAACCAAACTTTGTATCTTTCCGAGTCAGCTGAGTTAATGGAGTAGCGATTCGAGAAAATCCTTCCACGAATCTCCGATAATAACCAGCTAAACCAAGAAAGCTACGTACCTCGGTCACTGATTTAGGTTGCTCCCAGCTTTGAATAGCTTCAATCTTTGCCGGGTCAACCGATATTCCACGACTTGATACTACGTGCCCAAGGAATGCTACCTCCTCCAGCCAGAACTCGCATTTCTTCAACTTGGCATAAAGCTTGTATTCACGAAGCTTTTGGAGTACCAGCCTCAAGTGTTGCTCATGATCTTCACGGCTTTTGGAATAAATAAGGATGTCATCAATAAAGACGACCACAAAGTGATCCAAATATTCCTTGAATACCCGGTTCATCATATCCATGAAGGCAGCAGGAGCATTAGTCAATCCAAAGGACATGACTAGGAATTCATAATGCCCGTACCGAGTTCTAAAAGCCGTCTTTGGAATATCCTCAGTTCTAACCTTCAGCTGATGATATCCAGAACGAAGATCGATCTTTGAAAAGAATTGTGCTCCTTGCAACTGGTCAAACAGGTCATCAATACGTGGCAATGGGTACCTGTTTTTGATGGTGACATGATTCAACTCCCGATAATCAATACAAAGTCGCATACTTCCATCTTTCTTCTTCACGAATAGAACAGGAGCTCCCCAAGGAGAAGTACTAGGACGAATAAAGCCAATGTCTAACAATTCCTGCAGTTGGATCTTTAACTCCTGAAGTTCAATAGGAGCCATTCGATATGGGGCTTTGGAAATGGGTTTTGTACCGGGTTCAAGATCGATACAAAATTCAATTTCACGCTCTGGGGGTAGGCCAGGAAGTTCTTCAGGGAATACGTCAGGGAATTTATTAACAATAGAAATATCATTCAAAACTGACGTATTTTTGTTTAGATCTGTGACATGAGCTAAGAAAGCTTGACATCCGTTTTTCAATAAACGAATAGTTTTATGGCTTGAGATGACAGCGATTGATTTTAATGGTTTGGTTGCTTGAATTCGCATAATAGGTCGATTAGGAATATGAAAACTAACAACCTTACGAAAACAATCAATTTTTGCATAATGAGTAGTTAACCAATCAATCCCTAGAATCACGTCAAATGCAAGTATTTTTAATGAAATCAGATCGATAGGTAATGTGTGGGTACCAACTTGAACCAAACAAGACTTATAAACAGTGGAGGTAATGAAGGTTTCTCCCAACGGAGTTTCCACAGATAAGTCAAAGTCTAATTTCTCCGGAATCAAATTTAATCGATGAGCGCAAGTAGGAGAAATAAAAGAATGGGTTGAACCGGTATCAAATAAAGTATAAACTTCTTTAGAGTTTATAATAAGCTTACCCGTGATGACCTCATTCGGGTTCCTTGCTCTCTGGGAGTTCACAACAAACGCTCTCCCTTGCACAACCGGTTTTGACTTTTCTGGGACGGCTTTTGGTGCCTCCATCCTAGCTGAATTTGTCTTCGGTAAACGACAAAATCGGGCTAAATGACCTTCTCTTCCATAATTATAACATGCTTTGGACGGCATCGCGCAGTTTGGACTGATGTGCCCCTCCCCTCCGCATTTGAAACATATGATAGGTGGTCGTTCTCCTTCCTTAACGACAGGTGCTGGTGCTGACGTCTTTCCATCATTGTTGAATCTCCTCTTCTTGAAATGCCCATTCTTATTATTTTGGCCCTGATTACCACCGAAGTGGTTACCATTTCTGGCCTGTTGATTCCCTCCACGCTTTTTGTCACCGCTTCGATGACTGCTCTCACTAGTATTATCATTTTGCCGGCTGCTCTCTTTTGGTTGCGTTGTCTCGTTATCGCGCTCCACCAACTGAGCCCTATTTACAACATCTGAATACAAACACAGTTTATGAGAAACAAGATGTTGACGTATCTCCGGCTTCAAACCTCTTAAAAACATCCGCGTCATTCTTTCTTCATTATCCACCAGGTGGGACGCAAACCGGGATAACTCCGCAAATTTTGCCTCGTACTGCGACACGGTCATATTATTCTGCTCCAATTTGATGAACTCCACCTCCTTCATGTGACGAATACTCTCGGGAAAGTATTTGTCGTTAAACAGCTCTTGGAACTTCTCCCAGGACATCTTCAGTGCGGCAGGTTGAGTACGCTTTATCGATTCCCACCAGTAATCTGCCTCTCCTCGCAACATAAAGGCGGCAAAGGGAACCTTTTGCTCCTCGGAGCAACCCAAGACATCAAATATCTTGGTGATCTGCTTTATCCATGTTTCAGCTACAAGTGGTTTGGGTTCTCCCTTAAACTCCGGTGGTCCCAGCTCCTTAAACTGTTTAGCGGTGACCGCCAGAGAGTTTCCAGTATTTCCACCTACGTTGTGGACAGGAGCCGCTTTCACCTGTTGTTGCATGAATTGCATAAAGCCTCTGAACATTTGATCATTCATCATTTGGTCAGTGTTGTTGTTTGCATGAGGATTGACACCTTCCTGATGCACATTATCCTGATTATTGATATGTGGTGAATCAACAGTCGTCTGTGCTCCATTGCTATTCTCAACGTTCTCAGATGCCATTTTCAGATACTGCTACAAAATAAAAATTAATTGATATGTCATATATTATCCTTATATTATGACCGACCAATTAAATACCATGCAAATAAACTTAGGTATGTCATACTAGCGAAGGAATTCCCCGTCTCTCCCCTCCTAGTTCTATTCTCACATCTTAGCCAGGGATCATATCCCTAAGCTCTGATACCAACTGTGACGCCCCCAAAATTAGGTATACATCACCCATCTTGGGTCGTCAGATACATAGTACAGAATACAAATACAACTTAATAATACAACTGTCGTGTACAATACGACAAAACATAAACTGTGAGTTTGAATACAAATATTATCTTCTAGAGAGTATTCATACTCAAAAGGAGTCCTCATTACATTTATTAACACACCATTACATAGAATAGTGAGGACTACTAACTAATACTATTCTTCGGACCATCACTCCGTTCCCCGACTTGCCCCAGCTACGTTCTCATTTCCTGAAGAGAACAGTGAAAGAAAGGGTGAGCTCAACTAGCCCAGTAAGAAATATTATGACTAAGATAATGCAGAATAAATTATCATTAGCCTTCAACAATGTTAAACTGATAAAATATAATAGACATCAAGTTTAACTGTAGCGGAACAAGCAATCCATTAAAAGAGTCAAGTAGAAAATAAACTCTACTATCTTTTATGATTTAAAAAGTTTTTCAACATTGTGATCGCTGGACTCAGCTTAATAAAATAATCCACATCATCGAATCACCCCTGCACTACGGCCAAGGATATTCGTGTATTCATTAATGGTCATGATCATGCCAACAACTGTCCATCAATGCACTACAGGCCAATGAGGACTTTTACCACATCATTTGTAACATTACGGTCATGATTATACCGAATAATCCCTGGTCATAATCATACCAAGTCCATCTATGCACTACATGCCACAGATGACTTTCAACATTTTATAAACATGAGGATGATGACAATGATATAAGAATTCAATAAAACAAGTTCAAGAATTAATTTATCCAGGAATTAACAACGTCCAAATTGTCAACATGATACTGCATTGTGGAGTAAAATTCAAGAATACTTAGAAGAATATTTTCATGAAAAGATACTGGATGAAACGCAATTATCAAGGATATTCCACAAATTTCATGGAGTATAGAAGTCAAAACTTAACCAACTGAGTATAATAAAGAATGGAATAACAAAAGAAATCACCATGCATGCGATAGACCGCACAGACAGGTTATTCCAACAGAATAATAAATAATGGAACCAGGTCCGGCGTAAACGCACAGACAGGATATTCTGACAGAATAATAAATAATAGAACCAGGTCCGGTGTAAAACACACAGACAGGATATTCCAACAGAATAATAATAAAACGGAACCAGGTCCGGTGTAAAACACACAGACAGGATGTTCCAACAGAATAATAAACGGAACCAGGTCCTGTGTAAAACACACAGACAGGATGTTCCAACAGAATAATAGAATAATGCCACCAAGTATAGGGTAGACCGCGTATACTGGTTATTCCAACAGAATAATAACAAATGGAATAACAGAAGTTCTCTTCATGAATATAAAAGAAATAATATTCCCTACCTTAAAAGAACTGGATATTGGAAAAGTGATGTAGCAGAATACTTTTATTCTCTCTCTCTTATTCTCTCTATACTTTCTCTCTCTATAGCTTGAATAAATTCGTGAAAAATAATGAAGCCCTAGGCCTCTATTTATAGAAAAACTGAGGGTGGCTCTTGGTCTTAACGAAGGGTCAAATGACTCTTGGTCTTAACGAAGGGTCAAATGACTCTTGGTAATATTGAAGGGACAACTACTATTGACGAAAGTAATTACTATTGACCAAGGTAAATACTATTGACGAAGGTAATTACTATTGACCAAGGTAAATACTATTGACGAAGGTAATTACTATTGACCAAGGTAAATACTATTGACGACGGTAATTACTATTGACGACGGTAATTACTATTGACGACGAGACTCTTAGATGATGACATATGGCCCCCCATAAAATAACCAAACTTACCACAACGTCTCAATTATTGATTTAATAATATAACATATTATACAGATGATACTATGACAATAATTTAAGAGATATGATGCAGCAATTACTGTAGCAATAATTGAGTATAGCTGAGTGACTTCTCACGTAAGCATCAATAATCAATACCGTGTGCTACTATGCAACCACGCGTATTACTGTACTTTTACTACCGAGTAGTTCAACAGTTTTAACGGTTTTAACGGTAACACCTCAGCCGTTATAGAAAGATAATTCTGTCATTTTCTCAATCCGACAATAATTCCGTTGTGGGGTCCACCAATGATTGTGCCGTCGTACGAATATTCTCCGACAAAAAGAATATTCTCCGACCAAACGAATATTTTATAACAACTTGCTTACTTTGCAAAATTTATAAATATTACCCACAACTATAACATTATATCAAATTAACTCCATAATATTTAAAAATGATATTTATAGAAAATTCATCTTTATTTATAAAAATTGGGGTCTTACATTATTGAACTGCGAATTAAATTAAAGTTCTTCATTCATGAACTGTTTATGAGATAGATCTATGCTAATTGTATCAGCTAGATCAAGCATGTTTAAATTTGTTAAATCAAATGTGTTTTAAAAAGTTGCTCTTATTAAATTGATGTAATAAGAACTCTTGACTGAGAAAAGGACGAATTTGATTAAAGCATGATATCGATGTCGGAATATTAAGTGTTTATGCATAAATCACGGGGTATGAAAGGCTGATCCCCTTGAATACTAAAACTTATTAAGAGGTCCAGTTTAAATGACTGAGAACCTTGGCAAATATTCATGGTTATTTCAAAACCACTCAGTACATGTTATTCAATTATTCGAATATTCAATTGTTGGTTATTAATTCATGTTCCTTCACAATCTTATATTATTGTTGAACATTGAAAGCAAAACTTCTTTCCAGTCATGATATATCTTCCTTGTATATAAACTTGCTAAGCAAATTAGTTGCTTACCCTTGCTATATCATGACATGTATTTCAGCTAAGCCTGAAGGATCCAATACGAAGAACAAGGGCAAGGGCAAGATCCAGGAATAGTTTAGAATGAATGTTAATTATTATTATCTAATGAAATTTCTTATGTAAACCTTTTGTAATATGAATGGTGTGTTTAAGTTAAGGTTAAGAAGACCTTGGGACTATGTTATGGAACTTTATTATAATGAACAATGTATGTTTATTATTTCATAATAGTTATAGAATGCTTATGATGATGATAGATCGTGAGCACCGAATCTGAGGTTAGAGAACCTGGATTTGGGGGCGTCATAGTTCTTTCTTCTGTACATGAGTTTCTTACATTGGGGACAATGTAAGGTTTGAATGTGGGGGGGGAGAGATTTAGGTTTTATTTTATTTAGGAATAATAATCCAATTTTGATGGGAAGTTGAAAAAATTCTGAATTTTTTTTGTTGTTGAAAACTTGGGTTCCATGGTTCTATATGCCTATATGTTCGAAGGTTAAAGTCAAATATTAAAAATTGATGATAAAATTCAGAATCTGTTTGATGCTTAATTTGTTAATGAATGATGACAACTAAGCCATGATCCATAGTAACTGATTTGAATTGAATTTATGATACATGAGTACTTGAACATGAGAAGCATGTTTATTTGGCTAAGTTATTTGTGGAGTTATCTATGTGCACTGATTTCATGACTTAGAACTGTTTAACTTGCTTATGTTGTCGCTGAACCATGTGAAAAAAAATGATGAATGAAAAAAAAGAAAGAAAGAGAAAAAAATTTGGTGATTAAAAAATCTGTTTCAATGTCCATTGTGCGAAATAACTGGGTATGCAAGCATCGATATTCACGCTGAAAAGTGTGATGGATAAAAGTAGTTTGACTAGTCGACTTTTGTGACCTTTGCTACTTGAATAAGTAATTAAGCCCTAGGGGTGTCTCTACACCCAGCGCCCTACGATCATCTGGTTTGGGAGTCGTTAGTGGAAATTACACTACATGGGTAACTCTGAAAAGCAAAAGAAAAGGAGACATTGCACATGTCAAAAAAAGAAAAAATATGAGGAAAGCATGAAAATACATTCATCTGTGCTAAAAAGAAGGTTCTATGAAACAAAATTTAAAAGCAAGGAATTTTTTTTCTTGGTTATGAGTCATTGTGCACGATTTTTGTGAGATCCCAGATTTTATGAATAAATATTTAATTTTTTCGAAATAATTTTTTAATATTATGGTGTGAGACAATTTAATTGGGCATAATTTGTTGTATAAAATTTATAAAAAAAAAACGAAAATCTTAGTGGCGATCTATTGTGGAATCACAAATTTTTACAAAAGCTGCAGATTCAGGATATAACCGTAAATATTATATATATATATATATATATATATATATATATATATATATATATATATATATTGATCCTAGACTTGATCCTGGAGCTTCAAGGTATCAAGTAATCTAAAGTGAGCCACGTTTTTTTTTAATTATTATATATTTAATCATGTTATGTTCTTTTGCATTCATGTGGCTTGTTTTATATAATATATTAAAAATCCCACTAGCCACTCCTTTTTCCCTGGGCATGAATCACGAAAAAGTTCAGAAGAATTCATGGATTCAAGCAATCAGATGATATATATATGATTCACGTGATTCCATGGCTTGTTTTTCTTAATTATATTATAATTAAAATAAAGTAATTATTTTAATCTTAAAATAAAAGGTTTATTTTAATATTAAGATATAAAGTTTATTTTAATTTTAAAAATTAAATTTCATGCTAACTAATTAGATTTGGAATTGGATTCCATGATAACTAATTGGAGTTGAAATTAGATTATATGCTTCCTTAAATAAAGGAGTTTATTTAGATATGAAATAAGATTTCATAGTTGTGAGACCCCGAATTTTATAAAATAAAATGTGTTCAATTTTTCTATTTTGATAATTAATTAAATTGATAAAAATTTTAAAATTAAAGGTGCAATTCATTATATAATGATTATGGTGTACCTATTAGTAATATTATCATGAGTTTATTCCTCATAGCATTATTAATGCATGACAACCATATGCTATGATCACAAATAGTTTAATGCAGTGAGGACTACGAGTTGGATATCAATCTATCACATTGAATTCAATAATTCATTATAATATATCACTAATACCAAATAATTATCAGTTGCCATCATGTCATGATAATATACAGTATGCCTTTATTATTACTATTGATAGACAGTAACTCACCATAATGTGTACGTTCATAGTCAATATAGAATATCATCTTATAATAATGTCATATTATAGGACTATGCATGTTCACCTTTTTTTTGCTTATTACTATATAAACTGTACGTACCAGACCAATTGGTATTAATAATTGCATTAATAATGGTCTATTTAATATACTAATTATCAGCAGTTGTATTAGGTTGTTCACTCATATAATAGATTATGTCCCAATGCAGTATATAAATACCATGATAACTATGAAATTATTGATATTGGATACATGTAATATTGTGCATCAATAGTGTCGCATAATAACTGGATGTTTGTATAATAATTATTATCCTCACTATAATATTATATTATACATAGTGTTTTGAATAGTAAAATCTTTTTATATAAAATAAAATATTTTTATAAAGTTATTTGTTTTATTAGGCAATAATTAGAATATATTATATTTTATTTAAAAAGATTTTGCTTTAAATATGGACCGTCCGATTAAAATACATCAATCTGGACCGTTCATAGATTAGTTACTATGCATTTCATTCTTCTATAAATAGAAGCTCATTCCTTCATTATTTTCTTACGAATTCATTGAAACTCTAGAGAGAGAAACTATAGAAAGAATTTTTCTTCTATAATCTTGACCGTATTTCTTTAGAGTTGAAGAAAGTTTTGAGCGTAGAAGATAGTGCAAGTTTCTTCAAGTATATTTCTGCCCTACCAGTTGGAATACTATCTTTTTAAGGTAAAGGGATATTGTTATAGTAAGGGGTATTATTTCTTTTGTATTCATGAATAGAACTTCTGTTATTCCATTCTTTATTATTCTGCTGGAATAACTAGTATACGCGGACTACCCTATACTTGGTGACATTCGTCTATTATTCTGTCTTTATTATTATTCTGTTGGAATATCCTGTCTGTGTGTTTTACACCGGACCTGGTTCCGTCTTTATTATTCTGTTGGAATATCCTGTCTGTGCGTTTTACGCCGGACCTGGTTCCGTCTTTATTATTCTGTTGAGAATAACCTGTCTGTGCGGTTTCTATCACATGCATGGTGAATCCTTCTGTTATTCCATTCTTTATTATTCTGTTGGAATAACCTGTCTATGTGGATTACCACATGCATGGTGAATGACCCTTTATATTCATTTCTTATTAAATTGTGGAAATAATCTCTAAGTGGATTACCGCATGGCGGTAAAAATCCATTTGCAGTTTCATATATTCTTTATTATACTGTTGGTTATTGATTTTACAGTTGTATGTCTTTGGCCTGTAGTGCAAAGATGATCTGTTGTTTGATAGCCTTGACCCGTAGTGCAAAGATGGACAAGTGTATAACATGATCATAACCACTGGTGATACTAACGAATATCCTTGGCCAGTAGTGCAGGGATGATTCGATGATGAGAATTATTTATTAAGCTGAGTCTCAGCGATTAGTTTTATAGTTGAATATCTTTGGCACGTAGTGCAAAGGTAGACAACTGATTGGTATGATCATTGTTATTACATTTGAACATCTTTAGCCTTGGGGTAAGCATAATGAGTAAACATTCTATAAATCCTTTGTGGCAAGGATGAACTGTTAAATTCACATGATTATAAATATGAACTGTGAACTTAATCATAATCTTTAGTGATTCAGGTGAAGACAGATGATGAAAATTATCTTCGTCCTAGGTGTGAAAAGGAATTCAGAATCACAATTATGAATATGAGTTATTCATATGATTGTGAACATGAATTGTTTATTGATGTTATAGGGATAAAATATTTTTGGTGGACTTTTAACATAGAGAAGATAATAGACCTGATGGTCTATTTGACTCTTTTAATGGATTGCTCGTTCCACTGCAACTATGGTTAAAATCAAAGTTTTATTATCTACCATATGTTATAAATCTCTGATTTATTATTGACGAAAGCTATTGATAATGTAGTTATCTTTAGTCATGAGATTCTTTACTGGGCTTGTTGTGCTCACCCTTTTGCTTCACAATTCCTTTCAGGTAATAAGAGTGTTGCTATAAGAGTGTTGCCAGGTCGAGCGGGGATAACAGGGGAATAGAACAGTGGTCTCTAGATGTGGAGGTTCTCCCTAAACAGTATAGAAAAGTGTGTTGTATTCTATACATCATTTAGTAGTTATATTTGGTGAATCAAATAGGGTGGGGCGGACCCAAATTTGAAAGGGTATTTTGTCACTATCATACAAGATGTCTAATGATATACAATCTCGTGTTATCATAAGACAGGGTTGTGCGCATCCACTTGCTGAATATATCTACGGGCACTACCTATATGATCTTGGGGTATATTTGAAATATTGTTTTCACTTGGAGACAACGGAGATATTTATATGTCAAGAGAAGACTTACCATTGGAAAGAAGATGATAGTAATCTTCTTGTTTTTCTTTGGGGACTTTTGGGTCAACCAAGGATAATTCTGTAGAAATATGATATCTATTATAACCTAGACGCATGGCCTCCCATGTACGAAGGTTTTCTTGAGCACTTTTCAAAGATTTTAATTTCTAAAACAGTTTTTGACTATACTTTTATGTAAAGTACCATTGTAAGGTTGTGGTCGAGGTACCATGAGAGTTACATACATTTGTATTAAAACTCACAGTTAACTGTGGTCGTATTCTATACGACAGCTCAACAGTTGTATAAATGAAGTTGTATTTGAATTTTGTACCATGTATCTAGCGACTTAGAATGGGTGATGTGTACCTAATTTTGGGGGCGTCACGGTTTTTTCTCTATGGCAACTAAGTTGAGTAATTATGAAGATTTTGGGAAATTTACATATGTGGCTACAGTTTGATTTAATGAAATTCATTGGTGAAATTATAAGGTTGTTCATTGTGAAATAACTGATGAGACATTGATTAGATTTCTGCAAATTTAGTGTTGATAGTCATGATTTGTACCTTGAAATCTTTTGACACTATGGATGAATAGAATTTTTCTTGAAATTAAACTTTTGGTTTACACGAGGACGTGTAAAAAGATAAGTGTGGGGAAATTTGATGAGTATGAAATATATTATGTTTTTATCTCTTAATACTTAATCTTTTGTATTTATTTTGTACCTAAATATATTCATTACTTTTATATTTTTATATTAGGTACAATTGAAGGGATTCCGTGATTTTGGAAATAAATTGGAGGAGGTTTACGGGATTCCTAGCAGATCAAGGATTCAACAATCAGTATCATAAATGGATTTAGATTCAGCTTATTTTCACGCGACAAAGAGTTTAAGCACATAGCAATTGTGGGATTTAATTCCAATTTCAAATCTGATTTTTGGATTCTAGAAAATTAGTTTTTACAATTCTATTGTAATTAAGATTTCTTTTAGACTAAGATTTATTTCCAAATTAGATTTTATTTCTTTATGGAAATTAGTGTGATTTGTAATTCCTTTTAGGATTTGGATTTCTACTTCTCATAGGATTTAGGGACTTGTCTAGCACTATAAATAGAGGATGATAGTCAAGATTTTATTCATGCAATTATCAACTATCATCTATTGGAGTGCAGACTCAAGAGCATGTCAGGCTAGTTCTTTTCATTCAGTTCTAAAGGGAGGTGAAACCTTATTACAAGTAATTGATTAATTGAGTATTATTATTTATTTCTGCTGATAATCTGTTTTCATTGATTGCATGCTAATTGATTTAATTGGTTTGATATGGCCAATTGAATTAATTTGATCATTATCATATGCTAGATTAAGATTGATATTACGTGTAATTAATATTTGTCTTCATCATAAGTAGCAATTTGGTAATACTAATTATGGACAAGCTTTTGTGTATTGCTAAGATTATCAGAAAACAAGTTAAACAAATCGAGCTGATGTGTTTGTTGCTTGGATTAGCCTAATTCTCTTTTTCTTAATGCTTCTATCATATTAAATCTAGAGAGTTTATTCTAGGATGTATGATAGTTAGAATCTGGTGGGGAGTGTGAGGACTAAGAATTTTAAACAATTCTAATTTTTACAATTATTTTTTTTAATTAATATCGGTATTGCTTATCAATATTATGTTGAGTATTTGTGATATGAGCTTAGCAAGATGGTCAAACTATTTATTGACAGAGTAAAATGTATGAAGTTATGTTAAACAGCTAATGAAAACCCTAACCCAAGTTACGGATAAGGATTTGATAGTTAATACAATTATTATAATTATATCTGTGATTACGTATTTGTACTGTATGGGATTAATAATCAAGTATTGATGAGATAAGGTATAACCTTAGTAAACCCTAATGGTAGATGAGAAACCCTAATCTGTAGTAAAGAAACCCTAACGATCAGTTAGAAACCATAATTGTATTTTTGAAAACCCTAATTTCCTATTCGGGAACCTTAAACCCTAATGATGATTATCAAACCCTAAGGGTTAAGATTAAAGGAAATCATGTCAAATGACTAAACTACCCTTAAAATCATGTGAGAAATTACTAAAATACCCTTTACTTAACTTTTAAGTTAAAAGATTTCTAAATCTTGTGACTCACCATTTTGGATAACACCATGTGCTCTAAAATCTAAACCAAATCTGATCTTAAGTGTCACCTTGCAAGATTTAGATTCATTGAATCAAAGATAAGAGATTAAAGAGAGAGAAAAACTAAAATAAAAGCTCATTTATAAGACCCCAACTTTTATGAATAAAGATTAATTTTTCTCTAAATATTATTTTTGAATATTATGGTGTGGATTTGATATAATGTTATAGTTGTGGGTAATATTTACAAATTTTACAAAGTAAGCAAGTTGTTATAAAATATTCGATTTGTCGGAAAATATTCGTTTTATTAGAGAATATTCGTACGACGGCACAATCATTGGTGGATTCCACAACGAAATTATTGTCGGAGTTAGAAACGACAGAAATATCTTTTTATAAAAATAACGACGAAAGTTTTACCGCTAACTGTTGAAATACTTGTTGATAAAAGTACAGTAATACGTGTGGTTGCATAGTAGCACACAGTATTGTACAGTATCTTTGATTATTGATACTTACGTGAGAAGTCACTCGGTTTCATTCAATAATTGTCACAGTAATTGTTGCACAGTATCTCATATTATTGATTCAATTATTATCACAGTATCATCTGCACAATATTTATATTATTAAATCAATAATTGACACGACACAATTATTCATATTATTAGTTAGCATTATTGACAATGTCTAAAAAATTCTGTCGAGGAAAGGGGTTTGGTCATCTAATTGCGCGCCAATAAGGATAAATCCTTATCGAAAAGCCCCCTCTTTCTTGGGAATGATCTGGTTGTTGATATTGTGAGCTTATAATATTAATTATTATGTGGTGGATATTGGTTCAATTTTTTATATAAATGAAGGAATTTAGCATGAAATATTTGTTGAAAGTTTGATATATTTTTCTATGGAATCACAATTATCTTCTCCGATAAAATATTCATTCATATATCTTATTATAATATATTATAATTGTTTAATAATATTATTATTATAATATATAAGCATGTGGCTAATTAGAAACGGAAGTAAAGAAAATGTATTTGAATACTTTGTTTGTAACATTGTTTTGATTGGTGGAAATGGTTGGTGAGAAATGTTGCCTGTAAATCCTTGTTTTTCAGTTGGTGGCCCCCACCTATATGGAAAATGAGATGAGTTAGGCAAAAGTAGGTAGAATACTTTGTTTTTTTTCTTCCTCCGTTGCTATAAATAGGGGGTAACCCCTCCTTCCTCAACACACCACTTCAATATCAGAAATTCTTATTCTATAGTATTGTGAGTATTTTCTTGAGTATAAGGATACTTTGAGTGTAGCTTTTTGTGCAAAATTTTCTCATAATAATATTCGATATTCCAGTCAAATCCAGTTTCTACTAAGGTAAATGATATTATTTTATTTCAATACTCGTAAGAAATATTATTTTCTTTCATACTTCATATTATGGAAGGGATATTATTTCATTTCATATTCCTAAATTTAAACTTACTATGGTAAGTATTGCTTCTATAATTCCTGAAATTAGTAGAATATCCTTGAAATTTGTGCTTCATCTAGTATCATTTCACAGAAATATTTTTCTGAACATTCTTGTTAAATTTTAATCTTTTCATGTCGGGGTACTATTCACAGGGTACTATTCTCGAAGTACTATTCACGGGATACTATTCACCCGGGATACTATTCATGATAACAATTGATTTCTTTTCGGTCTAAATTATTTTTGATACAATATTATTCTTGAATTTTACTCCACAAAGCAGTATCGTGTTGACAATTTGGACATTATTAAATTCTGGATAAATTGAATTATAAATCTTTAAAATTTATCCTTTGCTTTCATTTAATTGAATTCTTATATCATTGTCATCATCCTCATGCTTATATTGTGATGAAAGTCATCTTTGGCCCGTAGTGCGTAAATGGATTGTTGATTGGTATGATTATGACCAGGGATTATTCGGTATAATCATGACCTGTAATGTTATAAATGATATGGTAAAAGTCCTCATTGGCCCGTAGTGCATTGATAGACAGTTGTTGGCATGATCATAACCATTGGTGATAACCCGAATATCCTTGGCCCGTAGTGCATGGATAATTCAGTGATGTGGACTATTTATTAAGCTGAATCTCAGCAATAAAATTGATGATAAACTTTTTAAATCATAGAAGATAGTAGATATCATGCTCTACTTGACTCTTCTAATGGATTGCTTGTTCCGCTGCAGTTAAACTTATTTTCTATTGTATTCTATCATTTTAACACTGTTGAAGGCTAACGATAATTTATTCTGCATTATCTTTGTCATAATATTCTTTACTGGGCTAGTTGAGTTCACCCTTTGCTTTCATTGTTCTCTTTAGGAAATGAGAATATAGCTGGGACTAATCGGGGAACGGAGTAACGGTCCAGATGGTTGTTTTAGTAGTCCTCACTATTCTATGAAATAGTGTGATAATAATTGTAATAAGATTGAATTTGAGTTTAGATATTGTCTATAAGACAATATTCATGTTGAAACTCTCAGCATATGTTTTGTCGTATTTACACGACAGTTGTATTAATTAAGTTGTATTTGAATTTTGTATCATGTATTTGGCGACTCAAAATGGGTGATGTATACCTATTTTGGGGGCGTCACATCATTTGTGTCCATACACATAACCAAGTCTCTCTAACTCTTAAGCCACGAAATTAACATGTAATTCAGTCCCTACATAGGTCTATAACACCCCAAGATCAGATTAGGAAGCAAGGATTAAAGATTGTTCGAAGAGAGGTATAAACCCTAACCAAGTTTAATCTTGTATGCTAAGATGAATTTTATGTTTTTGTGTTTATTTATGAGTTATAGGATGTTATTTAGTGATCTATGATGATATATCATGGATCCATAACATCAAAGTGCTTAAAAATGATGTTTTCAAAACTGTCAAGAACCCTAGATTTATGGCCTGACAACCAAATGTCAGAGGTCATAGATCTAGATCTGTTAATTGTTAGACTTGTTAGATGTATAAGTGTTGTAGTATGCCCTGAGGAGAGTATTCTGGAAGTGAAATCATGTTCATAACATGTCCAGATTCCAAGATATTAATGGTCAAAGTGGGTTGACCAGTCATGAAGTTGAGTTTCTGGGTAACCCAGAAATTCTCCAGAATGGTCTGACAAGATTTTTATGGACTTAGATCTCTCATGTGCTATATGTTTAGCTTATGTAGATGTATGATAGTTATACACTGGTATATGGACTAGATGACCATGCCATTAGATCACTTAAACAAACAACAGAATCAAAGATATGAGCAGTCAAAGTAGGTTGACCGAGCACTGTTTGAGTTTTCTGGAAATTTCAAAAAACTGATGAACAAGTTTTCTGACAAGGTTTGACCAAGCCAAATCTTGAGATTGTGATGTAGTTAGGCTACCTAAATGTAGTACTTTTGTTCATTGATATGAGATCTACAAGATTGTAGCACTTAAACACTTAAACAATAACCAGAAATCAAGTTATGGAAGCCACAAAGTAGCTATCAAGCACTGACTGGGCTTTCTGGGGTTTTTGGGTAACCCAAAAATCCCAGAACAGGCTTGACAACTATTTTGAAGGCTTAGATCTTGCATATGTGATGTAGTTTGACCTTGATTATCGTTGGTACATGTAGTATTACATCAATACTACATAACTAATGCACTTGCATGCCCAGAAACATCTTGAGCAAAAAATTAAAGTTGGCCAAACTAGGTACCCAAGAACTGACTTTGAATATTTTTGAAGCTCAAGAACACCAACATCGACAGTTTGTGTCGCTGAAGCATATAGTGATCGTTTTATTAAAAATAATTATATTAATTTCTAATAAATCAGTAAAAATAGAAAATAATTTCTAAAAATTCAAAAATGAGTTTTAAAAATTATTTTAAGTTATAAAAATTAACTTTTGATAATTTGACATAATTTTAATTAATATTTTAATTTATTTAAATATTAATGATATTAAATTTATTTAATAATTATATTAAATAAATTAGTTAAAAATGATTTTAATATTTTAAAAATTATTTTAAATGATAATAAAGTGTTAAAAATATTTTAAGTTATAAAAGATGACTTTTAATATTTTGAGGTAATTTCATTAATAACTTAATATTAATGATAATAAATTTATTTAATTATTGTATTAAATAAATAGTTTTAAAATGATTTTTATGATTTAAAAATCATTTAAAAATGATATAAATGATTTTAAAATATTTTAAGTTATAATAAATGACTTTTAATATTTTGATAAAAAATACATTAATATTTGAATATTATTGGTAATTATTTAAAAATAATTTTAAATATTTTAAAAATTATTTAAGGGTAATATTAGTGTTTTAAAAATATTTTGAGTTATTATAAATAACTTTAATATTTTGATAAGGATTGTATTAATATTTTAATATTAATTAAGTATTAATGATAATAGGTTTATTCAGTATTTAAATCATTTAAAAATGATATCAATGTTTGAAAAATCATTATAAAAGATAATAATTATTTGAAAATTATTATGAGCTTCCGAAGAATATTATAAAGGATAATTAAATTACCTAAAATAATATTGAAGCTTTGGAATAGAGTTTTATTGAAAATAAACTCGTTAATTATTTGATAAGGTGATCGGGACACCGAATTAGTACCCAAGTCCAACCAGACTGACATAGTTTGACCTGATAAGTATTATTATAGGTTCTAAACATTGTTGTGACTACATGATTACGTGTCTAAGCTATATAGTGACTTTAAATAACAATATTATGTGTTGTGATGTATTACGCTAATAGTGAAATCAATATTATTGATCATAGGTCTTTCAACCAAAGATAAATTAGATTGGGTAGCAGTAGTCAGCGACCAAGACAAGTTTCCTTAATTCAAACTTGAGTTATTATTTTTCAAACCTGTTAGTGGGTAATTATTGATAATTATTCTACATCTAAGATTTGTTATTAAACATTTGTATGTATTGAAATTTCTTTAACAAAAATTCAAATTATTATTTACCATCATGTTAAGTGGGTAATTATTGATGATTATACGACGTCTAAGATTATTATTGATTATTCGCAATTAGTGCAAGTTCATTAATTCAAACTAAGTTTTAAATTTCAAAAGCATGATTAGTGAATAACTATTGTTGGTTATTTATATCTATAAATAGTATTGTTGATTGCAAATAGGGCAATTGATTTATGCCTATTATTGAACAGTTTTTGAGCTATGTCTTAGCTAATTGTTTTGGCGAGACGAATATTTGTTGAAACTTGATACGTTCTAGTATTTGAACTCAATTGTTATTGAAAGATCAATTCCAATTATTTCGGCTAGATCGATATACATATTAGATGTTGAAATCATAGCATTTCTTTAAATCCAAATCATATTGTTGTGATACAAACTCTTGATGTAAGACTGAGATGAACAACCTTTATATAAAAGGGAACTTTGTTGTCGGACATCCTACTGTTGCACTATTTTTTAGTATTATGCATAATATCGGGTACAACGGGGTTGGCCGCTCTAGGTACTTGCAGAGAGTTATAGTTTAGTTTTTATAGCTAACTTATAATTCTGGGGTAATTTAGTATTGTATACTGATAATTCTCCTATTTGTTCATGATCCCATTGTGAATCTGGGAATATCCCACTTTGTTATTGTAGTATTACTATCTCTTGTTAATCAATTGAACATTATTGAAACTTCATAAGAGTTTTACTCTTTCATCATTGAATTGTTGTTTAGCATGAAAGTCGATAAAGTCTTGTTATTGATAAATGATTTATTCAGCTATTTCAAAATTTGAATATTATTGAATTCCTATCGAATCTAGACTCTAATATTCTTGATTCATATTTCTTATTGTATACTTTAACTTGCGGAGCAAACTCGTTGCCCACCCTTGCTTAAATATAATATTTCAGCTAATGACAAGGTATAGCTGGAGGGGCAGATAAAGACAAGGGCAAGGACAAAATGCCAGAGTAGTTGTTATAACTTTACTTAGTATGTTAATTGTGTGTAAACCTTTTTGTATATCTGAAGGTATGTATCACTACAAGGAAAAGCCTTATTTCCGATAGAATTTTCCCTCGGAAATAAGCCTATTCAGTCGGAAATAGGTTATTTCTGACGGAATATTCCGTCAAAAATTCGTTCGTATATATACGCGTCGAAGATAACATCCGTCACAAATTCCGTTGTACCTATCTTATCTTCGACGAATTTATCTCTGACGGAATTTCTTCAAAAATAAGCTATTTACGACTGAATAAATAGGACGAAACTTTCCGTCGAGTATAATATTTCTTATTTTTGATGAAAATATTCCTTCAGAATTAACTTATTTTTGACTGAAAATTAAAATATACTAGTATTTATTAAAAATGGCTAATTATTAAATCCGACGGGATTTCCATTGGAAATACCTTATGCCGTCGAAAATAAATGCTTTTTTTAAATGCAGATTTAAAAAGTGCAGTTTTCAGGTGTTTAAACCCATTTATGTGTTTGTAACCTGTTACAACCCAATACACAGTAATAGAAACATGTATCTCACATTCAAATATTCAACGTAGCACTAAAAATGATAGCAACACATCCAGCAAAATGTAATCTACTAACTGATTATCATCAACACTACTAAACTAATAATTACAAATATAAGCTAATGTTCCATAAATGATAAATAATATAATTTACAATACTTATACAGACGCAATTAGACACTACAATATATACAAATGTTCTACAATACTTATACAGACGCAATTAGACACTACAATATATAAAAATATTCTATAATAACATGAATAAAAATGAACTATAAACTAGTAAAAGTATCATCATCGGGCAGAGGTGAATGATGCTGCTCTGGTGTATGGAAATCAGTGTCGTCCACCTGCTCGTCATCGCCAACCTGCTCGCCATCTACACCCTATTGATAGAATTAAAAATATAAATTATTAGTCTGTATATATATATATATATATATATATATATATATATGTGTGTGTGTGTGTGTGTGTGTGTGTGTGTTTGTGAGAGAGAGAGAGAGAGAGATTTAACAAGCTAGCCTTAATTAAAAAAAACATAAACAATAAGAATACCTGAGTAGGCGGGGGCGGACGAAAAGCCTCCTCCAAGAAGGTAATCACCATCCGGAGCATATCGCCACCCCAAGCATCAAACTGCTCCCGTAGTAATCCCGTACTCTCTGCGGAGGCCCCTGCTATAATATCCTAAGCAATCTGGTAAATACGAGAACTGGTAGGCAACTGCTACGCCGAAAGACCGGATCGATATGGAACCTATCCGACACTGCCCCTATCAGCCGCCGAAAGATCTTGTCATCCAAGCCAGCGCCCGTATAAGACGGTCCGACATGAGCTCTCAGACGCTGGCGCTGGCTGGAGCCTATAAAATGATACAAATTCGATTACTAATAATAATTTATATAATGTGATAAATTCGGATAATTTCGTGAAATATAAAAAATATTACCTCCAAAAAGTATATATGCGGGTATCCTCGGCAGACACAACACTCGATATCAGTCGGTACTAATATGAATGCTCATTTTTAATTATGTACGTCATCAAACCCATCAGAATCAACGTGTATATCATTCTCGGATTCGATATCTTCTTCATCCTCAGTTTCGAGATCAGTTTCGTCATCGTTATCATCCTCAACGACTACATAATCATTCATGTGTACGTTTACCTCGACATCCTCATCACCAGGTACGCCAATAATGTAAGACCCCAAATTATTAATAAATGAAATTTAATTTCCTCTATTTATTATTCTGAAATAGTAAGGGTTGATTTGATTAATGTGGTTAGTTATGGGTAAAATGCACAAATATTTTAAATAAGCAAGTGGTTATAAAATATTCATTGTTGTCGGGGAATATTCGCTTGGTCGTGGAATATTCTTACTGTCGGAGAATATTCGTACGACGGCGCAGTCTTTTGTGGGCCCCATAACGGAAAGCGATTGGATGAAGAAAACGACAAAAATAAGTTGTTTATAAATAACGGCATAGTTGTTACCGTTAATACTGTTGGAATACCCGGTGGTTAAAACACAGTAATACGCGTTGTTGCACAGTAGCACACGGTATTGCACCAATTATTGATTCTTACGTAAGAAGGCACTACTCAATAATTGTTACAGTAATTACTGTTCAATATTGTATTTTATTGATTCAATAATTGCTGCGTTGATATTTTATATTACTGTTGTTTTAATAATTGTCACTACACAGTATTTTCTATTATCGGAACAATAATTCATATTATCTGAATAATATTATTAGATAACATTATTGGCAATGTCTAGAAAGTTCTGTCTAAGGAGAGGTTTGGTCATCTAATTGCGCGTCAGTAAGGAGAGATCCTTATTGGAAAGCCCCCTCTTTCTTGGGAACGGCCTGGTTGCCAGTACTGTGGTTCTGTAATATTATTTGTGTATAATTAATTATTGATTTACATGATGAGAAAAATAGTTATTTTATGTGGATATAGATGGAAAAAAATTTTAATGTGACAATTGTTGAAAATTAATATTTTATCTTTTTCTGATAAAATAATTCATTTAAATATATTATTTTAATAATATATTGATGGTGATATTTTTACAATGAATGTGGGATATATGAGTATATGAGGAGGAAGAGTATTTTTGTGGCATTAAATGATTAACACATGTTTTGTGTATTGGTGGGCACAATTCTTGACCGAAAATTTATTATTGACTGTAAAATCGCCCGTTTGTGGATTTCGGTCAATTTCTGTTTAGAATTTGGAAAAACTTTCTTCTGCAAAGTTGTAGAGAATTAAATTTCCTACAAAAACTCGCGACATTTGAATTTTCTGACAAAAGGGCTATTTATTATGAATTATTGAAGTTTCGAAGTTCTGAAATAATTGATTTTTGGGAGTTTTAGTTAATTATTTTGAGAAAAACGTTTTTTGTATTTTTTGGACATCATAAACATGTGCAAGGTGGCTGATTTCAGATTTTCTAAGGTGGGCTTGAAAATTTATATATATATATATATATATTATTATTATATTAAATTTTCTGCTTTGGTGTTCTAAGCATTTTCCTATAAATAGGGTGCTTAGGTTAGAATTGAAAATCACACCAGAAACACAAGTTTCTCTCTCTTTCTCTCTCTATATTAGTGAGCGTATTCTTGTGAGTATTCTAATACTTTGAGTATTGATATACGGTGCAAGTTCAAGTCATAGCCTATATCCGGTGGTTCAACTAGAAGTACTATTTTTGCTGAGGTAAGGGATGTTATTTCTTCTTAAATGATATTATTTTCTTCAATATCATTATGCCGAAGTATTGATCTAAACTTTTTATCAAATTTGGAACTTTTCATGTCGGGGTTACTATTCACGAGTTACTATTCATGAGTTACTATTCACGAGTTACTATTCACCGAAAAATAAAATTTTCTTCTTTTTGTCCAAATATCTATTCTGGATACTAGCTTTGATTGTATCCATGTTTTGATCATTCTTGAATTTTACTTCACTATGATTATTTATAAGGTATTTTTGGACATGGATAAATCGAAATACGAATCCTTTAATATTTGTTATTTTGTTTCACTGGATTCGTTTTCTTTAAAATATTTTTTATCATCCTCAGTCTTAAATGATGATATAACTGAATATCTTTGGCCTGTAGTGCAAAGATGAATGATTTCTAATGAATATCTTTGGCCCGTAGTGCAAAGATGAACATGTGTTGAGGTGAACATGACCAACTGATGAATATCTTTGGCCTGTAGTGCAAAGATGACTATTTGATTCAAGATATTTATTGATTGATATTACAGGGATAAAATGTTGATGATGGGCTTTTAAATTCATAGATAATCGTAGATTTCATTCTCTACGTAACTCTTCTATGAATTATTATTTTCCGCTGCGAATATTGATTTAAAACTTGTTGTCTATTGTATTCTATTAAATTTTTCCCTGTTGAAGACTAACGATAATTTGTTGTATATTATCTTAGTCATAATATTCTTTACTGGGCTAGTTGAGCTCACCCTTTTTCCTTGTTGTTCCATTTTCTTCTCAGGAGGCGAGAATGTAGCAAGTACTAGTCGGGATATGGAATGAAGGTTCTAGGAAGTTGTTTTAGTAGTCCTCGCCATTTTTTTTGTAAAGTATTGTACCAATAATTGTAATGAGGACTTATTTGAGTGTGGATATTGTCTAGATGACAATATTTGTATTTACACTCACAGTTTTAATGTTGTATTAATAAAGTTGTAGTTGTTTCTGTACCATGTTATTGACGACTCAGAATGGGTGTTGTATACCTATTTTGGGGGCGTCACAGTTGGTATCAGAGCTTATGGATATGATCTCTGGCGGAGATCGGGGAATAGAACTAGGAAGGGAGAGACGAGTAAATCCTTCGCTAGTGTGTCCTACCTAAGCTTATTTGTTGGTTGGTCATAATATAGGGATATTATGTGATTTGTTAATTTGTTAAATTAACCCTTGTTTTATGGCAGTATTTGAGAATGTCGACTGAGAATGTTAACAGTGGAGTAAATGAAACCGTGGAGACACCTGTACTCACCAACGAGTAGAACGTGCAACAGGCTGGCAATGTTCCTCCTGTGAACAACACCACTGAGCAGACGGTGAACGATGAGATGTTTAGAAGCTTTTTGCGATTCATGCAAAATCAGACGAAGGAGATTCCTGTTCAAAATATAGGAAGAAACAATGGCAACGCACAGCTGGTTACAGCCAAGCAGTTCAAAGAGTTGGGACCACCAGAATTCTGGGGAAAGCCGGATACGATTAAGGCGGAGACATGGGTCAAGGAAATTACCAAGATATTTGATGTCTTGGGATGCACGGAGGAACAGAAGGTTCCATTCGCCACCTTTATGTTCCGTGGCGAGGCAGACTACTGGTGGGAATCTGTAAAGCGTACCCATCCAGCCGCACTCAGCATGTCTTGGGAGATATTTCAGAAACTATTCAATGACAAGTACTTTCTTGAAAGTATTCGTCATATGAAGGAGGTAGAGTTTATTAGAATGGAGCAGAATAACATGACGGTGTCCCAGTACGAGGCGAAGTTTGCAGAGTTGTCCAGGTTTGCACCTCATTTGGTGGAGAATGAGGAACGTATGACGCGGATGTTTCTGAGAGGTTTGAAACCCGGCATACGTCAATATCTCATTTCTCATAAATTTTCTCTCTATTCAGATGTTGTCAACAGGGCTCAATTATTAGAGCGAGATAATGAGTACGGTCAACCGAGGGATCACAACCAGGATCATATCGGTGACAACAGTCATCAGAACAATGATAACCAACGGAGAAAGAAAAATACAAACAAGAACGGTAACCACTCTGGTGGTAATCGTGGCTATGAAAACAGAAGAAGCGAGTCGGGAGGAGATTTTAAAAAGAGGAGATTCAACAATGACAATACGAAGACGTCAGCACCAGCAGCAACTGGTTCCAAGGAAGGAGAACGACCACCGGTCATATGCTATAAATGTGGAAAAGAGGGACATATCAGCCCAAACTGTCCACAACAGTTCAAGGTATGCTATAATTATGGAAAGGAAGGACATATCGCTCGAGATTGTACGATAGCGAAACCAAGTTCAGCGGGGACGGTGACTCAAAAGGCTGCCCCAGAAAAGTCAAAGTCAACGATTCCTGGAAGAGCGTTTGTCGTGACTAGTCAACATGCGAGGAACCCAAACGAGGTGATCACGGGTAAGCTAATCATAAATTCATGTGAAGTTTATACCTTACTAGATACCGGTGCTACCCATTCATTTATTTCTCCTGCTTGTGCTCAACATTTAAACTTGACTCCGGAGAAATTAGACTTTGATTTATCCGTGGAGACTCCGTTAGGGGAAACTTTCATCACATCCACTGTTTATAAATCTTGTTTGATCCAAGTTGGTACCATCACCTTACCTGTTGACCTTATCTCTTTAAAGATACTTGCATTTGACGTGATTTTAGGAATTGATTGGTTAACTACTCATCATGCCAAAATTGATTATTTTCGTAAGGTGATTAGTTTTCATATTCCTAATCAACCTGTTGTTCGAATTCAAGCAACAAAGCCATTAAAATCAATCACTGCCATATCAAGTCATAAAGCCATTCGTTTATTGAAAAACGGATGTCAAGCTTTCTTAGCCCATGTTATGGATTTGAATAAAGACACGTCAAATTTGAATAATATTCCTGTTGTTAGTAACTTTCCTGACGTATTTCCTGAAGAACTTCCCGGTCTATCCCCGGAACGTGAAGTTGAATTCTTTATTGATCTTGAACCTGGTACAAAGCCTATTTCTAAAATCCCATATCGAATGGCTCCTATTGAACTTCAGGAGTTAAAAGTCCAACTACAAGAGTTGTTGGACATCGGTTTCATTCGTCCTAGTACATCTCCTTGTGGTGCTCCTGTTTTATTTGTAAAAAAGAAAGACGGGAGTATGCGACTTTGTATCGATTACCGGGAATTAAACCATGTCACTATCAAGAATAGGTATCCGCTACCTCGTATTGATGACCTGTTTGGCCAGTTACAAGGAGCACAATTCTTTTCAAAAATTGATCTTCGTTCTGGATATCATCAGCTGAAGGTTAAAACTGAGGATATTCTGAAGACTGCCTTTAGAACTCGGTACGGACATTATGAATTCTTAGTCATGTCTTTTGGATTGACTAATGCTCCTGCGACTTTCATGGATATGATGAACCGAGTATTCAAGGATTATTTGGATCAGTTCGTTGTTGTCTTTATTGATGACATCCTCATATATTCCAAAAGCCGTGAAGATCATGAGCACCATTTGAAGCTGGTACTCCAAAGGCTGCGTGAAAACAAGTTATATGCTAAGTTGAAGAAATACGAGTTCTGGCTTGAGGAAGTAGCATTCCTAGGGCACGTGGTGTCAAAATATGGAGTATCTGTGGACCCGGCAAAGATTGAAGCAATACAAAGCTGGGAGCAACCAAAGACGGTGACCGATGTACGTAGCTTTCTAGGCTTAGCTGGTTATTATCGGAGATTCGTAGAAGGGTTTTCTCGAATCGCTACCCCGTTAACTTAGCTGACTAGGATGGATATCAAATTCGTATGGAGCGAAGAATGCGAGAAGAGTTTCCAAGAGCTTAAGAGGAGACTCATTTCGGCACCTGTTCTGACAATACCATCTGGTTCGGATGGATTTGTTATCTACAGCGATGCTTCAGGCAAAGGGTTAGGATGTGTTCTCATGCAACGTGGGAAAGTCATTGCCTATGCCTCGCGACAACTTAAAGAATATGAGAGGAATTATCCTACTCATGATCTAGAGTTGGCAGCAGTCGTTTTCGCGCTAAAGATCTGGAGGCACTATCTATATGGGGAGAAGGTGGAGATATATTCAGACCATAAAAGCCTCAAATATTTCTTCACTCAAAAAGAACTCAACATGCGGCAATGACGTTGGCTCGAGCTGTTAAAAGATTACGACCACACTATTCAATACCATCCTGGAAAAGCAAACGTGGTAGCTGACGCGTTGAGTAGAAGATCATATGCAGGAACGAGTGCGATGATGTCAAGTATACGCGTAGAACCAACTTTAATCGATAAAGTTAAAGTTGCTCAAGCTACAAACCCGAAGCTGATGCGTATGAAGAAGAAAGTGCAAGAAGGTGCTATTCCAGAAGCAAGAATCGATGAAGATGGAATACTTCGAGTCCACTCCAGACTTTGTGTTCCTAACGATTCTGATTTGAAGTACAAGATCATGATGGAGGCACACAATACACCATTTGCAATCCATCCTGGAAGTACTAAAATGTATCGTGATCTTCGACATACATTTTGGTGGAACAATATGAAGAGAGAGATTGCAAAGTTTATCTCGAGGTGTTTAACTTGTCAACGTGTAAAGGCGGAGCATCAAGTACTAAAGGGTCCATTGCAACCACTTGAGATTCCGAAATGGAAGTGGGAACACATTACCATGGATTTCGTTACGGGTCTTCCCACGGTTTCTCAAGGCATAAATGTTATTTGGGTTATAGTTGATAGATTAACCAAGTCTGCTCATTTCTTGTCGATACGAGAGACTTATTCCCTTAAACGTCTTGCTAGTATGTACGTGAATGAGATTGTAAGGTTGCATGGCATGCCAGTATCCATAGTTTCGGATCGTGACCCAAGATTCACTTCAAGATTTTGGGTTAGCTTGCAAAAAGCTATGGGCACGGATTTACGGTTCAGTTCGGCATACCATCCTCAAACGGACGGGTAATCAGAGAGGACTATTCAAACTCTTGAAGATCTATTAAGACTTTGTGTCCTAGATTTCAAAGGAAGTTGGGATAAGTACCTACCATTGGTGGAATTCTCCTACAACAACAGTTATCAGGCAAGTATAGGTGTGGCTCCCTTTGAAGCATTGTATGGAAGAAAGTGTCGCTCTCCAGTATGTTGGGATGAGGTGGGAGAAGCAACGTTGTTGGGACCAGAGTTGGTACGAATGACTACAGAGAAGATCCAAACGATTCGACAACGTATACAAACGGCACAGGATCGACAAAAGAGTTATGTGGATCTTCATCAAAAGGACGTGGAATTTGACATTGGGGATCATGTATTATTACGTGTAGCTCCATGGAAAGGAGTTACAAGATTTGGGAAGAGAGAAAAACTCAATCCACGATTTATTGGTCCATTTCAGATTCTTGACCGAGTAGGAAATGTGGCCTATAGACTCGCGTTACCTCCAAGTATGTCTCGTGTTCATAATGTTTTTCATATATCTGTGCTTCGTAAATATGTGAAAGACCCAAACCACATTATTGAGTTAGAACCGGACGAGATAGCCGAAGACTTAACGTACGAGGAGGTACCTGTCAAGATCCTGGAAAGGAAGGAGCATATCCTACGCACGAAGGTCATACCACAAGTTAAAGTTTTGTGGAGAAACCATGCTATTGAGGAAATGACCTGGGAGTTGAAAACAGAAATGAAAGCGAGGTATCCTCATCTTTTCGAAACACCAGGTACATATGTCAATTTCGAGGATGAAATTTCATAAGGAGGGGAGGTTGTAAGACCCCAAATTATTAATAAATGAAATTTAATTTCCTCTATTTATTATTCTGAAATAGTAAGGGTTGATTTAATTAATGTGGTTAGTTATGGGTAAAATGCGCAAATATTTTAAATAAGCAAGTGGTTATAAAATATTCATTGTTGTCGGGGAATATTCGCTTGGTCGTGGAATATTCTTACTGTCGGAGAATATTCGTACGACGGCGCAGTCTTTTGTGGGCCCCATAACGGAAAGCGATTGGATGAAGAAAACGACAAAAATAAGTTGTTTATAAATAACGGCATAGTTGTTACCGTTAATACTGTTGGAATACCCGGTGGTTAAAACACAGTAATACGCGTTGTTGCACAGTAGCACACGGTATTGCACCAATTATTGATTCTTACGTAAGAAGACACTACTCAATAATTGTTACAGTAATTACTGTTCAATATTGTATTTTATTGATTCAATAATTGCTGCGTTGATATTTTATATTACTGTTGTTTTAATAATTGTCACTACACAGTATTTTCTATTATCGGAACAATAATTCATATTATCTGAATAATATTATTAGATAACATTATTGGCAATGTCTAGAAAGTTCTGTCTAAGGAGAGGTTTGGTCATCTAATTGCGCGCCAGTAAGGAGAGATCCTTATTGGAAAGCCCCATCTTTCCTGGGAACGGCCTGGTTGCCAGTACTGTGGTTCTGTAATATTATTTGTGTATAATTAATTATTGATTTACATGATGAGAAAAATAGTTATTTTATGTGGATATAGATGGAGAAAATTTTTAATGTGACAATTGTTGAAAATTAATATTTTATCTTTTTCTGATAAAATAATTCATTTAAATATATTATTTTAATAATATATTGATGGTGATATTTTTATAATGAATGTGGGATATATGAGTATATGAGGAGGAAGAGTATTTTTGTGGCATTAAATGATTAACACATGTTTTGTGTGTTGGTGGACACAATTCTTGACCGAAAATTTATTATTAACTGTAAAATCGCCCGTTTGTGGATTTCGGTCAATTTCTGTTTGGAATTTGAAAAAAATTTCTTCTGCAAAGTTGTAGAGAATTGAATTTCCTATAAAAATGCGCGAGATTCGAATTTTCTGACAAAAGGGCTATTTATTATGAATTATTGAAGTTTCGAAGTTCCGAAATAATTGATTTTTTGGGAGTTTTAGTTAATTATTTTGAGAAAAACGTTTTTTGTATTTTTTTGGACATCATAAACATGTGCAAGGTGGCTGATTTCAGATTTTCTAAGGTGGGCTTGAAAATTTATATATATATATATTATTATATTAACTTTTTTGCTTTGGTGTTCTAAGTATTTTCCTATAAATAGGGTGCTTAGGTTAGAATTAAAAATCACACCAGAAACACAAGTTTCTCTCTCTTTCTCTCTCTATATTAGTGAGCGTATTCTTGTGAGTATTCTAATACTTTGAGTATTGCTATACGGTGCAAGTTTAAGTCATAGCCTATATCCGGTGGTTCAACTAGAAGTACTGTTTTTGCTGAGGTAAGGGATGTTATTTCTTCTTAAATGATATTATTTTCTTCAATATCATTATGCCGAAGTATTGATCTGAACTTTTTATCAAATTTGGAACTTTTCATGTCGGGGTTACTATTCACGAGTTACTATTCATGAGTTACTATTCACGAGTTACTATTCACGAGTTACTATTCACTGAAAAATAAATTTTTTTCCTTTTTGTCCAAATATCTATTTTGGATACTAGCTTTGATTGTATCCATGTTTTGATCATTCTTGAATTTTACTTCACTATGATTATTTATAAGGTATTTTTGGACATGGATAAATCGAAATACGAATCCTTAATATTTGTTATTTTGTTTCACTGGATTCGTTTTTTTTAAAATATTTTTCATCATCCTCAGTCTTAAATGATGATATAACTGAATATCTTTGGCCTGTAGTGCAAAGATGAATGATTTCTGATGAATATCTTTGGCCCGTAGTGCAAAGATGAACAGGTGTTGAGGTGAACATAACCAACTGATGAATATCTTTGGCCTGTAGTGCAAAGATGACTATTTGATTCAAGATATTTTTTGATTGATATTACAGGGATAAAATATTGATGATGGGCTTTTAAATTCATAGATAATCGTAGATTTCATTCTCTACGTAACTCTTCTATGAATTATTATTTTCCGCTGCGAATATTGATTTAAAACTTGTTGTCTATTGTATTCTATTAAATTTTTCCCTGTTGAAGACTAACGATAATTTGTTGTATATTATCTTAGTCATAATATTCTTTACTGGGCTAGTTGAGCTCACCCTTTTCCTTGTTGTTCCATTTTCTTCTCAGGAGGCGAGAATGTAGCAAGTACTAGTCGGGGTATGGAATGAAGGTTCTAGGAAGTTGTTTTAGTAGTCCTCACCATTTGTTTTTTGTAAAGTATTGTACCAATAATTGTAATGAGGACTTATTTGAGTGTGGATATTGTCTAGATGACAATATTTGTATTTACACTCATAGTTTTTATGTTGTATTAATAAAGTTGTAGTTATTTCTGTACCATGTTATTGACGACTCAGAATGGGTGTTGTATACCTATTTTGGGGGCGTCACAAATAACATTAGTACTCATCACATCTTCTGTGACGCCCCCAAAATTGGTATATATATCACCCATTCTGAGTCGCCAAATACATGGTACAGAATACAAATACAAACTTAATTATACAACTGTCATGTAACATAAGCTGAGAGTTTTAACATAAATATTGTCTTCTAGACAATATCCAAACTCAAATGGAGTCCTCATTACAATTAGTATCACACTATTTTATAAAATAATGAGGACTACTACAGCTACCAACTCGGACCGTCACTCCATTCCCCGACTAGTCCCAGATACGTTCTCATTTCCTGAAGAGAACAATGAAAGTTAAAGGGTGAGTTCAACTAGCCCAGTAAGAAATATTATGACTAAGATATTGCAGAATAAATTATGTTTAGCCTTCAACAGTGTTAAACTAATAGAATACAATAAACAACAAGTTTAACTGCAGCGAAACAAGTAATCCATTAGAAGAGTCAAGTAGAGCATGATATCTACTATCTTCTATGATTTAAGAGTTTATCATCAATTTTATCGCTGAGACTCAACTTAATAAATAATCCACATCACTGAATTATCCATGCACTACGGCCAAGGATATTCATTAGTATCACGTCCACGAATTATCCATGCACTACAGGCCAAGGATATTCGTGTTATCACCAATGGTCATGATTATACCGATAAATAGTCATAATCATACCAATCAGCAGTCCATCTATGCACTACGGGCTAAAGATGACTTTCATCACAATATAAGCATGAGGATGATGACAATGATATAAAAATTCAATCAAATGAGATCAAGGATAAATATTAAAGATTTATAATTCAATTGATTCAGAGTTTAAGAATGTCCAAATTGTCAACATGATAACTGCTTTGTGGAGTAAAAGTCAAGAATAATATTAATGTAAAAATAATTATGACAGAAAAGAAATTAATTTTTGTCATGAATAGTGCCCCAAGTGAATAGTATCCCGTAAATAGTACTTCATTAATAGTACCCCGTGAATATTATCCCGACATGAAAAGATTAAAATTTAACAAGAATGTTCAGAAAAATATCATTGTGAAATGATACTTGATAAAACGCAAATTTTAAGGATATTCTACTAATTTCAAGGAGTATAGAAGCAATACTTATCAACATGAGTGTAGAATTAGGACTACGAAACGAAATAATATTACTTACATACTACAGAGTATGGAAGAAAATATTATTTCTTAAGAATATTAAACAAAAATAATATTTTTTACGAATACGAAAAATAATATCTCTTACGAATATGAAATAAATAATACCCATTACCTTAGTATGAGATTGGATACTGCAATAGTGTAGTAACAGAATACTCTTCTTCTTTCTCTCGAATTCTCTCTCTATAGCTTTCTCTTGTGAGTCTTAGTGAATTGGTGAGAATAAAAGAAGAAATAAGCTTCTATTTATGGAAGATTTCTAGCTTAGCCCTTGCAATGTGAAGTGGCAAGTGGCTTGACGACTGTTAATATGAAAAGAAAAGTGGTTCGACACTTGTAATGTGAAAATGCAAGTGGTTTGATGCCTGTAATGTGAAACAACAAGTGGTTTGACGCTTGTAATGTGAAACACGTGATTTGACGTCTGGTAAAGGCAAGTACTATTTAAAGAAAGTGACTCTTAGATGATGACATATGGGTCCCATAGAATAAACCAAACTTACAACAAATGTATCATAACAGACTTCTTATTTATATCAAAGATTGAATAAATATTTATCACAAATTACTATATCTTCAATTAACATATTTTTAATCTTCCAACAATTATCCATCGTTAATATTATAACTCACAATGTTAACAACCAGATCATTCCCAAGAAAGAGGGGACTTTTCGATAAGGACTTCTCCTTATTGGCACGCAATTAGGAAATCAAACCCTTTTTCTCGACAGAACTTTCTAGACATTATCAATAATGTAAATAATAATATGAATAACTTTGTTGTCTCAATTATTGATTTAATAATATAAAATATTGTGACAATAATCGAATCAATAATGTGATATATTATGTAGCAATTATTGCGGTAATAATTGAGTAAAACTTAATAACTTCTCAGGTAAGCATCAATAATCAAAGATACTATACAATACTGTGTGCTACTATGCAATCACGCGTATTACTGTACTTTTATCATCGGGTATTTCAACAGTTAACGGTAACACTTTTGTCGTTATTTTATAAAAATGTTATTTTTATCGCTTTCTATATCCGACAGTTATTCCGTAGTGGGGTCCACCAATGATTGTGCCGTCGTACGAATATTTCCCGACAAAAGAATATTTTCCGACCAAACGAATATTTTATGACAATTTGCTTACTTTGCAAAATTTATAAATATTACCCACAACTATAACATTATATTAAATCCACACCTTATTATTCAAAATAACATTTAGAGAAAAATTAATCTTTAATCATACAAGTTGGGGTCTTACAACCTCCCCTTCTTATAAAATTTCGTCCTCGAAAATGGTGTATGTACCTGGTATGTCGAAGAGGTGAGAATATATTGATTTCATTTCAGATTCTAACTCTCAGATCATTTCCTCAACATCGTGGTTTCTCCATAAAACTTTGACTTGAGGTATAACCTTGGAGCGTAGAATATGTTACTTCTTATCCAAGATTTTAACATGTACCTCTTTATACGTTAAATCTTCTGCTATCTCGCCTGGTTCTAGCTCAATAATGTGGTTCGGGTCTTCCACATATTTACATAACATAGATATATGAAAAACGTTATGAATATGAGACATACTAGGCGGTAAGGCGAGTCTATAGGCCATAGTTCCTACTCGATCGAGGATTTCAAATGGGCCAATGAATCGAGGATTGAGCTTTCCTCTCTTTTTAAATCTCGTAACTCTCTTCTTTGGAGTAACATGTAACAACACATGATCCCCAACATTGAATTCCACGTCCCTTCGATGAAGATCATCATAACTCTTTTGTCGATCTTGTGAGGTTTTTATATGTTACCGGATCATTTGAATCTTTTACGTAGTCATACGTACCAATTCTGGTCCTAAAAACGTTGCTTCACCCACCTCATCCTAACATACTGGAGAACGACACTTGCGTCCATACAATGACTCACATGGAACCATGCCTATACTTGCTTAATAACTGTTGTTGTAGGAGAATTCCACTAATGGAAAGAACTTATCCCAACTTCCTTTGAAGTTAAGGGCACAGAGTCTTAATAGATCTTCAAGAGTTCTAATAGTCATCTCCGACTGCCGAACTGAATCGTAAATCCGTGCCCATAGCTTTCTATAAACTGACCCAAAATCATGAAGTGAATCTTGGGTCTCGATCAGAAACTATGGATACTGACATACCATGCAGTCTTACAATCTTATTTATGTATATACGAGCAAGATGTTCAAGTGAATAAGTTTCTCGTATAGGTAAGAAATGAGCAGACTTGGTTAATCTATCGACAATGACTCAAATTGCATCTATACCTTGAGAAACCTTGGGAAGACCAGTAATGAAATCCATGGTAATGTGCTCCCACTTCTATTTTGGAATTTCAAGTAGTTGCAATGGACCTTTAGGCACTTGATGCTCTGCCTTGACACGTTAACAAGTTAGACACCTTGAGATAAACTCTGTGATCTCTTTTTTCATATTGCTCCACCAAAATATATGTCAAAGATCACGATACATTTTGATACTCACAGGATGGATTGCAAACGGTGTGTTGTGTACGCCTCCATCATGATTTTATACTTCAAATCAGAGTTGTTAGGAACACAAAGTTTGGAGTTGACTCGAAGTATTCCTTCTTCATCAATTCTTGCTTCTGGAATAACACCTTCTTACACTTTCTTCTTCATACGCATTAGCTCCAGGTCCGTAGCTTGAGCAACTTTAACTTTATCGATTAAAGTCGATTTTGCTCGTATATTTGACATCATCACATGGGTCCCTTGAGTCTTTAACTCTATCTCCATCCTTTGTAAGTCATACAAAATGGACCTTTGCGTTGATAATATCGCACTCGTACCCGCATATGATCTTCTACTCAACGCGTCAACTACCACGTTCGCTTTTCTAAGATGGTATTGAATGGTATGATCGTAATCTTTCAACAACTCGAGCCAATATCATTGCCGCATGTTGAGTTTCTTTTGGGTGAAAAAATACTTAAGGCTTTTATGATGCATATAGATTTTCACCCCATACAAGAATGCCTCCAGATCTTTAGTGTGAAAACAACAGCTGCCAACTCTAGATCGTGAGTAGGATAATTCCTCTCATATTCTTTGAGTTGTCGTGAGGCATAGGCTATGACTTTCCCATGTTGTATCAGAACACATCCTAACACTCTGCCTGAAGCATCACTATAAATGACAATTCCCTCCGAACCAGATGGTATTGTCAGAACAGGTGCTGAATTAAGTCTCCTCTTGAGTTCTTGAAAACTCTTCTCACGTTCCTCGCTCCAACTGAATTTTGTATTTTTTCGAGTCAGCTGAGTTAATGGAGTAACGATTCGAGAAAATTATTCCACGAATCTCCGATAATAACCAGCTAAGCTCAGAAAGCTATATACTTCGGTAACTGACTTAGGTTGTTCCCAACTTTGAATTGCTTCAATTTTTGCCAAGTCAACAGATATTCCATAATTTAATATCACGTGCCCAAGGAATACTACTTCCTCAAGTCAGAACTCGTATTTCTTCAACTTGGCATAAAGTTTGTTTTCACGAAGTTTTTGGAGTATCAGCCTCAAGTGTTGCTCATGATCTTCACGACTTTTGGAGTATATGTGGACGTCGTCAATAAAGACAACAACAAAATGATCCAAATATTTCTTGAATACTCGGTTCATCATATCCATGAAGGCAGCAGGAGCATTAGTCAATCCAAAAGACATGACTAGGAATTCGTAATGCCCGTACCGAGTTCTGAAAGCAGTCTTTGGAATGTCATCAGTTTTAATCTTTAACTGATGATATCCAGAACGAAGATCGATCTTTGATAAAGAATTTGGCTCCTTGCAACTGGTCAAACAGGTCATCAATGCGAGGCATCGGGTACCTATTTTTTACGGTGACATGATTCAACTCCCGATAATCAATACAAAGTTGTGTACTCCCATCTTTCTTCTTTACGAACAGAACAGGAGCACCCCAAGGAGATGTACTAGGACGAATGAAATCGATGTCTAACAATTCCTGCAGTTGGGTTTTTAATTCCCAAAGTTCAATAGGAGCCATTCGATATGGGGCTTTGGAAATGGGATTTGTACCGGGTTCAAGGTTGATACCAAACTCAATTTCACGCTCTGGGGGTAGGCCAGGAAGTTCTTCAAGGAATACGTCAGGAAGTTTATTAACAGTAGAAATATCATTCAAATCTAACGTATTTTTGTTTAAATCCATGACATGGGCTAAGAAAGCTTGACATCCGTTTTTCAATAAACGAATGACTTTATGGCTTGATATAACAGTGATTGACTTTAGTGGTTTGGTTGCTTGAATTCGCATAATAGCACTACAAAAAATAGTGATTTTGCAACAAACAGTTTTCGTTGCTAAATGTGCAAAATTTCGTTGCCAAATGCCATTTGCAACGATTTTTCGGTCGTTGGACATTTCGTTGTGCAATGAGTGTTGCTAATTGTCTAGCAACAAAAAAAATTTTCGTTGCAAAAAGTAATATATTTCTCAACGAAATTTTATTTTCGTGTAAAATCATAAATCATTTAATTAGCAACGAAATATTTTGTAGCAAATTTATTAAGAAATTTTTACTGAAAAATAATTTTCGTTGCAAAATACGCCTAATTGGCAACGAAAAGAATCTTTTTATTTTCCAACGAAGATAAAATTCGTTGCATTTAATACACATTTGCTAACGAAGTTTGCCGTTACTGAACAATATAGAAATTATTGCCTTAATTGGATTTTGTGGCTAATTGTGTACTCTTTGGTAACGATTTTTGTTGCTAAATGTACAAAATAAACCAGTTATATATTAATTTAAAATGAAATTTAGCGTTGCCGTTGGTTTTTATGGATAATTATGATGAATTAGCAACAATACTATTCGAAGGTGATTGTTTTTAGAGAGCAACAAAAATTATTGTCAATTAGCAACGACACTAAACGTTATCGTTTACTTTTCATGTGCTACGAAATTTATTATGATTTGCAATGATATAAATATTGCCTTTTCTTTTGTTTTGTAACGAATGTCAAAATTATTTTATAAACAAAAAAAATTATGTCTTAATAACCCCATAACAAATTATGACAGAAATACAAAAAATTAAAATATTATTAATTAAATAAAATCATCTGATACATGATCATTCATCATCTTTACAATCAAACTTCGTACGACTGAAAACTACAAAGCCTGTCTTAGTTGACACTATCTTCCATCAAGAGGTTAACACTAGTGCCATATATGAAAAAAAATCAAGAAAGAAATGTTTATAATAGAAAACAATGATTAAGCTTACACAAGAGTTTCAACCATGGTTCATCCTTCAGGTATTCTGCCAATATTAAAATAGCATCAACTACTACACCAATAAAGAGGTTAATTAAATAATTTAAAGATATAATTAAGAAATTTATAGACCTTTGAAAATCTCTTGTCCCTCAAGTCCTGAGGGTGCATTTTGTAAGGTCGTCAGCAGCACCTACAAAAGTAGTACAAAATAAAAAATAGTTGAATAATCTTGTGCAAAAAGCAATATTATGTTTACTTCTAAAATAAATTAGATGGTTCACAATGGTAAATCTATGATTAACCTTCATTGGAGAATACTTGGGAATAAAAGATGTAATGCAGTAAAAAAATTTATTTTAATAAAAATAAAGGGAGAAAGGAACCTTGACTCAGATCTATGGATCATGTAAGCCAAGATAAAAGACCATACTTCCAAAAATTTATCTAGTGTCTACAGTTATGTAGTTAAAGAAACAGATTGCTGAGAAAGAGAGACCGCAATCAGCCATTCATACTAAGGATTACATCTAACCGTCCATGTCCTGGCAACAATATTAAAAAAAAGTACAAAGATCAACATTGAGCATACAATATAAGAATTACATTTATATGCCGAAGTGATGCTTTAGTATTTGATTATTACTCCCTCCGTCCCAAAAATATGTTTGCTTTCTATGTAATTTTCATTGAAAATGGTACTCATTCTTCCGGATAGTGGGAGTACAAATTTTAATAAAAGCAGCCTTGCAACATTAGTCTATAATGCATACCAGTGTGTATGTCCAGGGAGCTTCAACTTTCGACTATTGTCCACAGGACCTATAATGTTATCTACAATCATGCTATTGCAATATTATTTGGTGGTGAGTTAAAAAAAAGTACCAAATTTTTCAGTGTGATTACCATAACATTTTTTTCTTTGATAAACCAGACTTTCATTAATATAATGATAATGGCAAACAAAACAACTTGAACGATAATTACAAGTATAGAGGCAAATATAATATATTATTCACAGATATTCATTTCATATGTTGAGCTGTTAATAGAAAATGGGAGCATTGGCATACCTGAAGAGGCTCATTTTCATCAGTAGTACCAAGTATCTCATGCACCAGGAGATCACGTTCACTAGGATCACCAAAAGTTAAACACTTCCCAACAACATTTGAGGCAAACTTCTGTTGGGTCATTTGAACTATATTCCCAGCTAATTCTTGGATTATAGTTGAACGTTCATGCGGTTTCCCATGCCCCAGCACATGCTGTAAAAGATAGCTTAATAGATGAAGAAGCAACAAAAAATGAATACAAGAGGCAGCATCATATCCCATGTAGGAATAACAATTGTCAAGATCATAATTAATATAATCAGGGTCCCTAAAGTTAAAATCACTACAAGAAAGATGAATACACAATTATCTTTTACTACACTATCCAGTTTTGTGTACGAGAAAACAACCATCCACCAATCTTTTCAATAATGATTCCAACTTTATTAAATTTTACACTAAAGAACATTATAGGAATTTGGTTAGTGCAAAGACATGCTCAGACAATTTGATCAAATCTATGAACATGTGGCCTGCACTTTTAGTATGTCTTGGCTTGTTTGAGTCGAATATAAATCAAACCATAAAGTACAGCTCCATGAGGAAGCTGACTACTAAGTATGCTTACCATCAGGTGAATTTTGGATATCGAAACATACTAAATATAATTGATAACATTCTAGTATCAGAAGTTGTGTATCCAAGAAGGTTTTATATGGTTTCCAAGGACAAACACAGTTTTGGAAGTATATACAAATCATCATGATATCATAGCTGCCAGAAGTAGCACATATGCATAAACACTGGAAATTCTAAAAATTGAATGCAAACCTGAACAACATAATTTCCATATTGATCCTGTGCCAACATGCTAACACATCCCATAATCTCATCCATCACCTTACTCTGTGTTTTTGGGTCCTCGCAGTGCTCAAGTACCCTCTACTGCGAGAAAGGCATCACCACAAAATACAAAATAATCATTGTGCTCAAATTACCAAGTCTAGAATTAAGAATGGAAAAGATGATAAAAAGAATCTCAACCTGTATCACATGACACCCATATGGATGTGTCGAAAGAGTCACAACTTGATTAAAGAATGTTGAGATAATGAATTGAATATGATCTTCAGGAACACATTCAATACATTTTGATGACATGGTTCCTATTCTGATCACGTTCACAGCGCATAATATGACCATTAAGCTCTCCAACCATCTCAATTTTCTGGTCCATATCAACTACTTCAATTGCCTGAATTGTATAACAAACCCACATTATCAATGAAAGCTTTCAACTGAATCCTTTATAAAACATGAAAGTCTAGATACTTGAAGTAGAGGTACTGCATGAGTGACTCCCACAATCAAGAGAAACATGTGAACACTTTTGAATCAAAATATAAAGCAATGATTGAATGGTTAAATAATCTCATAAAGGAAGACGATGATAATTGTTTTGTTTCTTTCTCTATTTGATAAAAAACACGCTTTTATTTCTCTTTTGCAATAGGATTGATGGTAATTATGTTCCAAATATTGTTTAGAAAGGTTATTAAGCTCCAATTTATAAAAGCCCTAGTTGTTGATTTATACTACTCTTCTCCCAAAGTGAAAGTTCAGTAAGTAAAATATATGTCGATTATAACAAATCAATACCAATGGATGGAGGCATAACATATACCATCGCATATGGTTCAACATCAAATGTAATAAACTAATAAAGATAAAACATACAACCTCTTCGACATGGATGTAGATAATAAAGAAAGAGAACCTTGTGCAAACATACAGCAACACAGTGACATTGCCATGAAATTGGGTTAGAAAGCTTTACCTTCTGGATTACTCGACAACCATACATCTGGTTCGATGCGAAGGCAGTGATTGCGATGGCGGCGTTCGGCGACGGCTTCTTCGGCTGAAGAGAAAGTGAAATTGCGAATTGGGAGAAGAAAGGTTAGATTTTGTGCTAGGGTTTGACGGGCAGAGGTGGTGTAAAGAGGGGATGTGCGGCGGAGGGAGCCAATTAGAACGTGTTATAGAGTCACGGTGGTTTTAGTTAGATATAGAGAGAGAATCCTAATTTGGAAGGAGAATTGGAAATTCGGAGGGGTTTTAGGTTTACCCTTTCTTAAACCTTATGAAACGAAGGGGGAAGTGATGATGAGTGAACTCTTTTGACTAAACAAAAAGGAAAATTAATTAATTAATTAGGGAAAATACTACTAATTAAAAGAAAAAAAAACTAAAAAATTTCAATGGCCAAACTAATGATTTTTGTTGTTTTCTAAAGACTTTATATAATTATTTATATGGATAAAAAAATTAGAATTTTTTTTTTTGTAATATTGGTATGGTGTTGAATCAAAGTTTGCACTATAGAGTTATCAAGAATGAGTTCTTTAGATAAAGTCAATATATAGATTGAACCCCAATATAATAATTCGATGGATCAATCCTTGGTGTGTTAAAAAGATTTTATTTTTAAACGAATATTTTTTAAAAAATAAAAATTTCAATGACTGTCGTTGGGAGTAAAGGCTCTCACATCTAATTTGGAAAAAACTACTGAACGACATTTGAAATGGCGTTGAATTTTTGGATATTTATTTTGGCTAAAAATCAGAAAGGCAACCAACGCCACTTTAAAAAATATTTTTTTTAAAAAACGAATTTTAAAAAAAATTAACTTAATTTTTTTTAAAATGATTTTATTTTTTAAAAGAAATTTGAAAAAAATAAAAATGTGATCCAATGCCAAACTAATCGGCATTGTAACTTTTTTAAAATTTATTTATAAAGCAAATTTGTAAAAACGAAAAGTATGATGTAACATCACTTTAACTGACGTTGAAATCTCTCTTTTTTTTTTTAATTTCTTTGATCTCTTGTACTTGTTTACAAACATCAATATTTTTTATGTTTATTCTCTGTCATCGGCGTTGGAAATGAAGGAGTATATAAGACTTCAACTATAAATAAATAAAAATAAAAATTCTAACGCCAATTAAAGTGACGTTGCATCTTACTTTTCTTTTTTACAAATTCATTTTTTTAAAAAAAATTAAATAAAATAGGGATAAAATTGATATTACATTAATATGGGTCAAACTAACTTATTAGGAATGACTTATAAGTCATTTTAAATAACTTTATTTTGTTTTAGTTCATAAAACATAATAAATTTTTCTTCATCTTTTTATGTTTCCTCTTAAAACTGATAGTATTATAATTTAATTTTATAATATATTTAAAAAAAAGGTAAAAGGAGAACTAGGAATAGCTAGGGGTATACCATTACTATTCTTCTTTTTATGTTTTATTTTTAGACTTAAAAATATATTCATGATTTAAGTTATTCCCTCCGTCTAAGAATAAAAGTTCTTATTATTTTATGTAATCTCAAGTTAAATATTTACTTATATTAAATAATTTATTTTTTTACAATAATTTATGCGTAATATACTTAGCATTAAATGTCATATTTTTATTATTTATAAATATTTACATAATATCACTAGTCATGTATAGAAAAATATGCAATTAGATAAGAATTTAAATATGAATAATTTTATCATTTGACATTTTTTTTAATTTGCATAAAATCAATCATCACTTTCATTCTCGGAGTGAGGGAGTACTTGTAAGTATATCCTACTTCTATCTAGAAATAGGAAACATTGGGAAGCGTAGATATAATAATCAGGTTTGATGAGGTTGGATTTATTTGGGTTGGAGGCCCGGAACTAACATGTTTGGCAATCAGTTGTCACGGGTACTATTTCAACAACCATAATCTATACCGTTAATCGCTGTACACACTCGAAATTTTCTGCATACCTGTTACTAACATTGCATGAGGGCAGAATCGCCTTTCAAGGATAACCTTGGAAGACAGCTCAGTTCAATCCCAAAGACAACCTTGGGATATTCAGTATTACCATCTCGGAGATAACCCCGAGACATCCAGCTCAGACCCGAAAATACCACCGGAAGTTTCAACCTCAATCCCGAAAATAACACCGAGAGTTTCAGCATCAATCTCGGAGATAACCCCGAGGAATGCAGTTCAAATACCAGAAATCACACCGGAGAAGACCATGTCATCTCGGAGATAACCCTAAGATACCCAGTCTTTGTCCCGGAAACAACACCGGGAAAGACAGCGTCGACCTCAAAAATAACCTCGAGGCATGCAGTTGCAGTTCCGGAGATAACTCCGAAAATGCTTGTTACAAACCCATGCAATCAGCTTTAAATACTCGGCAATGGCCCCGAGACACTCATTTTTAAATTTCGGAGATAACCTCGGGAAGTCAGGCACATCTCAGAAACAACACCGAGGATGGTCAAACACCTGCAGCAATCTAATCTCTGAGATAACCCTGAGCAACGATTGTTAAATCAGCTCAAGCCGGAGATAACCCCAGTGAAGGGCAAAATCGTCATCCTGCTATCCCAATCCTACTTTGCACTGTCTCAACATTCATACATACATACACAACAATGTCCTACAAGAACCAAAGAGCGCCAATCCCAAGTGACTACTGCACAAGACAGCACAACAAATAGAATTTGAAGCTTGAAGACCAAGGGCATGGTCCTATCTTCCTGACTTCGTACAACCTCTAATCCCATGTCATTGTGTAGCTCTCGACAACAGCATACCAAAAAAGGTCTTATACACCTCAATTGGATGCCCATATTGAAGTTCTGAAAGTTCGAGCGGATATCACGTTGCACGCGTGCACGTACTTCGAGACGGCAGGACCCGCAAAACCCGGGGCACCCCGGGCAGCCGCAGGTACATCTGCGGCTGCCACAGGTACACCTGTGGCTCCCCCCCTCTATAAATAGAGGGCTTGGGACAGCCATTTTGAAGAGAAAAAGAGAGGAAGCCCTGTCCAATTTGCTTTGTACACACTATAAACTGAGTGTTTTCTCATTTTAAACACTTATGAGCTCATATATTGTTATATTTTTACCGGCGGGAGCCGAGTGTTCCTCCATTTAAAGTCATTGAAGTCTTCTTTGGCAGTCCACTGTAAGCCTTCTTACACACTTTAAAGCCTTTCTCCACTACTGTGCACACACAGTTCTTCACGTTGAGAGTCGTGTAACGTGTGTATGCCGGAACTTCAGTCTGTGGCTTTTATTTCTTTATATATATATATATATATATATATATATATATATATATATATATAGCGACAAATCGCTGAAATGATAAACCGAGCCGGGATCGATATATATCATGTGCGTTTATCGCTTATATATATATATATATATATATATATATATATATATATATACATTTCTGTCAGGCCTGGAGTTTACTTCATGGCCTTTAACAGCTTTCTTTACATTTCGTCCCGCCTTGAGTTTACTTCAAGGTGGTTGATCATTTTATTGCTTTATTTATATTTTCAATCCCCCATGGAGGTGCTTCGTGGTGGTTGATTGATTTTTATTGCTTTCTTTACATTTCCAATTCCCCATGGAGGTGCTTCGTGGTGGTTTATTAGTTTTTAATGCTTTATTTATATTTACAATCCCCCATGGAGGTGCTTTGTGGTGGTTGATTGTCTGCACATATATATATTTATCGCTTTTATATATTTACATTTTCGATCACCCATGGATGTGCTTCGTGGTGGTTGATCATGTCTCTATATATATGTTTACCGCTTTTATATATTTACATTTTCGATCCCCCATGGAGGTGCTTCGTGGTAGTTGATCATGTTTGTATATATATATTTACAGCTTTTATATATATATATATAACTGCTTACTGCTTTCATATAAATTGCGACATCATGTGAGCCTAGGAATCATGTCATCACAGATTCAGTCTACTGAATCTAGATTCGGTTCCCATGATGGACATTTTTAGCTGTAAGCAGCTTGTAAATTATTCACGGTGTTTGAATTTCTTTAGATGGCTCTCATGTCCACAAGGAGTTCGGCACTGCTTTGTACATTATTTTCTCAAAGATGTTTCGCATCTCGAAAATAAAAGCAATCAAGCCGAACACATAATAAAATGGAAGTATCAAAGGCCTCAATTACTATTGAGCACAGGGTTTGAAAAACCTCTTTTTACAAAACATCATTGCTATATCTTGTTTAAAACTGAATTTTTACATAAATTCAAACCCTTTGTATATAGGTGCGAACGAGGCATAGCACTACTTCCAAATAATTGCACATTGATCCACACGCACACACACACACACACATATTCATATAACAGTTTCTTGAAAAGTGGCGGTCACCGTGGCAACACGGATGTCGGGGGGTGCCTAATACCTTCCCTCCGCATAAGCAAGTCCTCGAACCCTAATGAATCTCGGTTTCACAGACTCATTAAGCAGTGTCACATCACTGGGTCAATGTGCAAATATTTTCTTGGTTGTGTTGGTACAACCATTTAAAAAACCAACTAGCGACTCTTAAAGTCAAATCGTCGACATATAAATGTCGGACCTTTTCACAACTTGTTTTTCAAACAAATCTCACCTAACATGAGAACACCAAAGAACAAGAACAGAAAAGGGACAAATAAAATCCTGACATCGACAGGTGGCGACTCTGCTGGGGACAATGCCAGTAAGAGGACTTAAGCCGCTATTATAAGCTTTTCAAAACTGTTATATGCTTGTGTGTGGATGTTGCATTTACATTTGATGGATGTGTACGAATGCATTTAATTACTGTACTTAATGTTTTACACTATATCTGCTTGTGATATTAGTGCTTCGCACATGTCATCATTTTTATAAACGGTGAGACACGTTGTATGTGAATGTATGTTGTGTGGTTCCTCCATCAGGAGGCTATCCTGTCGGTGTTTGATTGCTGGACTCGTAGGAAGACTAATTTCAACGAGGCTCAGGAAAGGCACCACCCAAATTCGCTCCAGTTGAAAGACTGGATTAACTTCCCGTCGAATAAATTGCGATGATTTGGAAACCTTCATGCCAAAAAGCCGCGAGAGTAGCCTAAGATAGGTTAGCCTCTGATATACCAAATGCGGAGGAAAGTCTCTTCCTGCTCTATCATTTCAAAATTACTCGTAAAGTGAATTACTTGTAATTTCATTCCATATTAATCTCCATGTAATGAGAAATGTGAAGAAATATGTGTACATACATGTTATCCTGCATTACAAACAACTAACATCTGTTTTGTAAGATAATACTCCTAAAACGGATACATCATATAGCATGTAAACATTTATACATTCCCTAAAACTAAACTACGTTAGTTTTTCGCAGGGAAGCAATCGGACCTATTACCCGGTTAAAGCCCAAAAAGGCCACGAGCCTACAGCCAATTATGTCTTCATCTGACCAGGCTAATCTTAATCCTGTCTCCCGCGAAGAGTTCGACGAATTAAGTAAACAAATTACAGATTTGGTTGTTCTGCTTAAAGAACTACACCAATCTACTCTGGGTACAAGGATACCCATACATACAGAATCATCTACACAAGGTTCGGATAAAGCCATTCCAGTACCTTAGCTCCAGTTGGATACAACCAACAAAATTCATGATACCACCCATCTCAAAGAAGATCTAGACACTAGTGACATCAGAAAGAAGGTCCTTCAAATGGAAGAGTCCATCCGTTCTATCAAAGGGATTGGAGCACATGGGAGTGTTTCATATGCAGACCTTTTTATATTCCCTGGTGTGCATTATCCATGGGAGTTCAAGACTCCTGACTTTGAAAAGTATGATGGGTTAGGAGATCCTTACACACATTTGAAGGTATTCGTTGGAGAACTCGGATCTTATGCAGAGGACGAGAAGCTCAGAATGCAGCTCTTCCAAAAAAGTCTAACTGGAGAAGCCCGATCGTGGTACACCACATTAGACAATTTAAAGATCCATAACTGGGAGGAGCTAGTCCATGCCTTCCTCACTCAGTACAGCTTCCAGTCTCAGATGGCCCCTGACCGGTACCAAATTACTAAAGTCAGGAAACAAACCAATGAATCTTTCAGAGAGTATGCTCAAAGGTGGAGGCGCTTTGCTGCTCAAGTTGTTCCCTCTATGAATGAGTCAAAAATGGTTATGACCTTTATAGACATATAAGAAGCTCCCTTCTATGAGAGGGTGTTAGCTGGTATTGGCAAACCATTCTCTAAAATGATTAAGCATGGGGAGATGGCTGAGATGAGATTGAAGTCAGGAAAAATTCAAGACCTAGCTGCACTCAAAGCTGTTGCAGAACACATCCAGTCCAGAAATTATGGAAACAACCCCCGGAGGGTCCATAAAAAGAAAGAGGAGGATGTTTCCTTGATACTACAAGGTCAAAAAGGCAGTCAAAATATGCCTATCCAAAGGAGAAATTACACTCCCTTTCAAGCACAGTATTCAAACCCTCCATTATCTAAAGGTGGAGAAGTCAGACGCACTCGAGTGTTCACACCCCTGAGGGACTCGCTCGAGAACATTCTCAATCTTCTGACCACTCAGAAGAAAATTACTCATCTTCTTCCACCAGCCAACCCAAATGAGAGGGGTTTCAATGCTACTCGGAAGTGTGCTTATCATGCCGGGACACCGGGATATGATATTCAAGATTGCTGGGCCTTGAAACACAAGATCCAGGATTTGATCGATAGCGGTGAGATTGTGGTCACCAAGCCCGATCAACCCAATGTGCAAGACAACCCTCTTCCTCAACACAAAGAAGAAAAGTTCAATATGATTAATTGGAGCAATGGACAGAGTTCCAACTTTTATGGTGGATCTTCCCAGGCCAGCAAGGATGGTGCTGACAAGTGGGACCATGTAAAGTTCCAGTTTACGATGGAATGAAAAATGAATGCTCTGCGTGAGCAACTCAACCAATTGGCAGAACTGGTGGTCCATCAACATCAAGCCACCCGCCAATTATTTAGTCAGGAGCATGCCAGTCTCCTCCCTCTTGTTACAAACCCTCCACCACATACTCCAGAAAATGAAACACTGGAGGATAAAATTACAAAAAGAGCAAGTGCTAAAGCCCGTCGGGATTTTGCTCACAAAAGAGAATTTACATACCTAGGCCAACCGATGATGTTGATAAATGAAGGAAGAATCACAGCTCTGCTACCTCCAATCAGCCCGCATTCAAGACAGTTTGATTTCAATGGGGTGTGCCAATATCACTCTCAATCTCGCGGTCATAGCACAGAAGAATGTTGGGCTTTTCTCCACCTTATTCAGAATTTAATTGACAATGGTGTCCTACAGATGGCAGACGATGATGCTGTGATACTAAAAAGTGAGGACGCGTTTCCTACAAAGTGGAAGGAAGTCGTAGCAGTCATATCTTCTGAGACAGATGCAACTACTCCTTCACATACAATCCAACCAATTCAACTTAAAGGAGTTGACAATCCTTTGAAAGTGGCTGTGCCAAAGCCAATTATCTTGCCATTCAGGCCACAATATCCTATTGTCAGCCTAAAGAAAGTTCCATAGAATTATGCAGGGGCTGAAGGATCCACATCGCACATAACTACTGCAGTGTCGAAGGATAATCCACTGTATCTTCCCCAACGGGTGATGAAGCCTACCATCAAGTCAAATGGGAAGATTCCCATGGAGAAAGTGAAAGAATTTCTCCGTGCTATGGGCCATAATAAAGCCGACATAGTTTTAAGCTTAAGAGAAGCTCCACATCAAGTTTCCATATTGGACTTAGTGTTCTCTTTTGAAGATCACATGAAGGTCTTGCTCAGGGTTTTGGAAGAAGCCCAACTGCCTAAGTCAATAGATGTTGAGAAATTCCAGCATCTGGTGAAACACATTTTTAACAACAATGTGATATCTTTTACTGATGATGATATACCTCCCGAAGGGACCGGTCATTGCAAGTCGTTGCACATTACGATTTTGTCCTCCGAATATATGGTGGGGGGGGGAGTCTTGATAGATGGAGGTTCGTCTCTGAATATCTGCCCTTATGCCACTTTGGTGAATATGAACATCAATCTCAATTAGATCCGAAACAGCTATACGGTTATCAAAGCTTTTGATAGATCCCGATGAAACTCTGTCGGAGAGATTGAACTGCTAGTGGAGATTGGTCCACATACATTCTGTGTGTCTTTTCACGTTCTCAAAATAGATACAGGATACAACCTGCTTCTGGGAAGACTGTGGATTCACATGGCCGGGGCAGTCCCCTCCACTCTTTACCAACAACTTAAATACATTATCAACAATAGCTTAGTCACTGTCAATGCTGAGCCGGAATGTCCTGAACAAGGTGACATACCACTCATCATTTTCAATTCAGAAGTTGAGCCGGTCAGTTTTCATGCCCTGGAGGTGAGCAACACTCACTACCATCCTGTTGGGGCGCCACCTCTCATACCCCAAATTTCTTCCGAAGTAATGTCGGGCACTCAAGAAATGATATCGTTGGGATATCAACCTGGACAGGGGTTGGGCAAAGATCATCAAGGCATCAAACGTCCCATTCAATGTCCCAGTCAAACAGAGACAGTCGGACTAGGTTATACTGCTAGTTCCAGTCGCAGGAATCCTCATAAGCACAAACAGATTCCTTCAGCTTTAGCCACACGGCGATTATCTCCACCTACAATTCCTGAGTCTGTACGGTCTCCGGTAAAGGTGTCGGCCCATGTAATTAGAATTTTTAAAAATAAAAACTAAAAATATAAATAAAATACAAAAAATAGTAAAAGATAAATAAAAAACTGATTCAATATTTTTTTCAATAAATAAATGAATAAATTAAAATTTATTATTATTTCCAGGAAAAAAAATTAGAAAATATTTTAGAAATAAGTAAGAACTTTAGGGATTCAATCTTAATTATTTCTAAATTTTTTTTCTAAAAAGTAAGATTTCATCTATATTTTATGAAATTTTACTCATTTTTGAAAAAAATAAAATTTCTTAATTTTTTTCCTTAGAATAATAATTATCTTTATAACTTTTTAAAAATAATATTTTATTTTAAATATAAAAAATAAATAATATTTTAAAATATTAAATATAACTATTATTTTGAAGTTATTTAAAAATATATATTATTTAAAAATATTAAATATAATTATTATTTTAAAAATAATATTTTCTTTAAAATTATAAAGACAAAAAATATTTAAAAAATATTTTTTTGGAAAATATTAAATATAATTATTATTTAATTTTTTTAAAAAACTAATATTTTATATTTAAATATTAAAAATAATTATTTTTAAATAATTATTTTATTTTAAAATATTAAAATAATTATTATTTTAAAATATTAAATATAATGTTTTTTTAAATGTTAAATTAAATATAATTATTATTTTAAACTTATTTTAAAAATAATTTTATATTTTAAAATATTAAAATTTTGGGTTGGGTCAAACTGGGTCGAATTTGGTCAAAATAAGTCAAGTTGAGGTCAAATTGGGCTGAAAGAACAGAAACGCCACAAAATGTCACTTGAAGGACCTAACTGACGAAAATTGAATTTTAAAAATGACTTTGAATGTGAGTGATAACTTGAAGGGACAGAAGTATTATTCAGCCAATTTATTATAATACATAGGAGACTCATTTCATATTATCTTCTACGAAAGTGCTAATGGAAATTTTTTAAACCTAATTTTTTTTACCCTAGCTAAAGAAAGAAAGAAACAAGAAATCATAAGTGACCATCAAACACTTTTCTTCTACACTCCTAAAAATCCTAATGGTCATTCGAGTGCCGGATTAGTAGTTTAATCTGCTATGGTATACTTTAAGCTTCTAGTTATTTTATTTCCTCTTCAATTATTTTATTTCCTGTTACACCTTTGTTCAACATAACAATATCATATTTTTAACTAAAGAGTCCTTCTATGCAGATAGGCGTATTGGACAGGAAAATAGAACATTTTTTAATTTATTTTTTATTTTTTTTATTACAACTCTCAAAAAATGTATAGTATTTATTTTAACAGGAATTTTTACAAAATATAATATTTTAGGTATAATTTGGATACATATACAAAAACAGGATTATACAAATTATATTTAAAATATTATATTTTAAAAAATTCCTATTAAAATAAATATTATATATTTTTTGAGAGTCACAATAAAAAAAATAGAAAATATCCTATTTTCTTGTCCAATAAAACTTTCTGCCCATAGTTTTCCTTTCTGCCCATAGTTTTCCTTAAATAAAATATATACATTAAACATGTATCATATCACTTACATACGGAGCTAGACTTTATAATATATATAACAAATCGTTTTCACGTGGCGTAATTATTAGTTCAAAATTATACTTTTTGAGTTAATTTTTCACTACTTATTACACCTTATAATTAAGATACAATTCTACACTAATAATTATACTTCTAAGGAAAACTTTGCAAATTAACCAAACTCGGAACAAAAATACATGGGATATATATATATATATATATATATATATATATATATATATATATATATGATACATAATCAAAGTTGATTATGGTGTATTATATGACCAATCCATTGTAAAACGTAATTAGAATATCCCACAAAAGAAAAGTCTATCATTTTATAAATGTATTTTTAATTTTAGAACAAAAAAAATGTATGAAAGGGTCATAGTTGCAAAAACGTGATGTCAGGGGCGGTTCCAAGCTAGGGGCAGGGGGGGCATCTGTCCTCACTGAAATTTTAGGAATCATGGGTGCATGTTGTATAATGTCATATTAAAATATCAAATATCAATTATATATTTTCGTAAAATTATTTAGTCTTATTTTTTCTCTTGTGTATAACTAATAAATAATTGTACTCATTTATTTTTTTTCCTTAAAAAAAATTTGTTCGCTTTTTAACAATTACAATTTATTTGATTTCTGTATTTTTTCCCCAACATTTAACAAGAATAAATATTTTATTCAACTTAGCATCCCCTAAATTAATTTCCTCTCTAAAATTTTGTTAAATTTAATTTTAAATTTTTTTATTCAGTTTCTCTCTTTGATTTTTATACACATTTTATCTCTAACATTTATTTTCTATCGTGTCAATTTCTTTTACTATTTACTTATTATTTATATTTAAAAAAAATTCATTCACTGTCTCACTCTAAATTTTCTTTTTCTTTTTCTTTATACAAATTTAAGGCAGAGAGAATATATAAATAAATTTAGATTTTTTTTCCTTCTCTAATGCTTGATAGAGTAATTAGTATCTTCGTTCCAAATTAATAGAGAATCAATTTTGATATTAAGTTGAGGTATTTTCAGGTTTAAAATTGATATGGATTTTTTTTTATTTTGATATGATTATATTTTAATTGATATGAACAAATTAAGAAAAGAAAGGATAATGTGTATCCTCAAATCTATTTGTTACTAAAGTTGGATCTACTTTTGCTCTTTGCTACCGCAATTGTTGAAATGACATTTTTAGTCATGAATATGGTGAACAATGAATTCCGTAACCAAATGGGAGATGAATGAATGAATGACTGTTTATTAACTTACATTGAGCGTGAAATTTTTGCAACTATTAAAAATGAGATTATCATGCAACAATTTCAAACAATATTTCAACCAATTAAACCTCAAAAAATGTTATTGTAAATAATATTTAAAAATTATTTAATTATATTTCATGTTATTAAATTTTTATTCACAAGAGTGTTTTTTTTTTTTCTGATTTTAATTCCACTAAATTATAAACCTGGATCCGCCCATGGTGATGTTGTCAAGAAACAACTGTCAAAGGGTTTTTTCATGGTTTACTTGGTGATGGTGATAGTGGTGTTTTTAAATTGTATTCACTCTATTCGTGATAGGGACTATACACAAAACACAAAAAATATATGTAGTTCACCCAAATGGTAGGCTAATCCATGGTCAGTGGCAATCAATCTCACAAAAGTACAAATTTTACCCTGGACCCATGTCAATCACCTTCTGGCAGTTTTGCAAAAAAAACAAACTAAAACTGTGAAATTAATCTTTAAAATGTGCATAGAATCAACATGCAGAAGATAAGAGAGAACAAAATCTTTGTTAAATAGAAAACGGGAAATCCGCAAACAACGAACAAACTAGTGAAAGGCTGAAAGCAGTCGCAAAGCATTTTACACATTTTTCACATTAGCTCATGTAATTGATAAAGGATCTTGATAAAGACCAGGAAAATTGTCATATTATTATTTATTTAACTTATACACGTATTATATTTTATTAAATATAACTAAAAAGTTTTCAATCAAACAAACTAGAGGATAGCAGCATTTATGTTTAAAGATTTCTTAAAAACATTGTGCGGTGTGCCAAGTTTTCAGTGTCATCTTTATTCTGTTAGGATTAGAATTCTTTTTATTTTAAATGAAATAAAAATTTTATATTTTTTTATATATTTTTCGTCATATCTCTCTTATCATCGTTATATCGTTTAAAATAGAGAAGATCCATTTGGCTGACTAGAATGAAAGCAACAGGAGAGGAGAAAGAGATTAATAGTAGCTGGCAGGAAAGAGGGACATCCGGTGGATAGCTGGCACATTTTACGAGGCCTGAACAATTAAATTTGAGTAACTCACTCATCAACCTGTCCTGTCCTGTCCTGTCCTGTCCTGTCCTGTGAGGCTGCTGCTGTGGCCTATGAAGAAGAGAAGAGAGGGTTGACCACTTAAAGGTGCTGGAATGTGCATGCAGTACTGCAGTTGCAGCTGTTGCTGGGAACAATGGGGTCTAGCCCCTCACGGTCCTCATTCAAATATCTATTCATTTCACATTGTCACCTGATCACCCATAAATTTTAAAAAATAATAAATAATATAACGCCCGTAAAACCCACAAATAAAATAATAATAATAATAAATTATAGTCAAGTGACTTGGTGAGGAATTTAGAATCGATATTAGTTTGAAGCAATTTCAAAAAATTATAATCACTGCTGAATTGATACATAAAATCCGTGTTAATGATTTTATGAAAGAGTAGGTTGTTGATATTGTTATAATAGCAACTAAGACCCCATTCCTTATTTTATTTGTTATATTGTTATAACATATAAATATTCAGCGACATTTGCAGTTGTTTTAGTAATATTTTTTAGTTTTAACTACTTGCTCCCCCTTACGACACAAAATAATAAATTAAGACTCCATTCATTATATGTATTTTTTAATTCACTTTAATTTATATTTAGGGACATAAATATTATTTTTAGCAATAATTTTAACCACACAATTATTTGTAGTGGCGGAACCAGAAGGTTTTCCTAGAGGGATCAAAATATATCAGTAAAAAAAATTTATTTATTGACGTTTGAAGTGCTTCTTTCGGTTGTATGACTAAGAAGAGACAACTGTATCATGCGAGTCTGTATAGTTTGAAAACGTCTCCAAACTTGCTCGTTTTCAATTGTTGGAAAAATATAATAATTCAATGTGTTTGTAAAAATTGTGGGAATATAGAAATGAGCATATTTGATTGAATCTCTTCACAAAGATTTCTTGATTACATATTAACTAAAGGTTAATTTGGAGTTTTTCGGATAAGAATGCATTTAAAAATTGAGATGCTTATTATATCACCCATTAATTAATTAAAGGCTAATTTGGAGTTTCTAATGCATAAAATAAGAAATAAATTGTGTTTTCATGCGACTTTTAATTGATTTTGACTATGAGAGCATGTGCCTCAGAATTTTAAATTAAATTATATTAATTTAGAGTTTAAAAATATCTTAATTTGATTTTAAAAAGTTCATAATAATTTTATATTGAACAAAACAAAATCGCCTCTTTGTGATTTTTATTTGCAAACATTTTGTCATTATTTAGACACTTCAAATTTACGTTTCTCACTGCATTAAGATGTAGGACTTATAAGAAAAAAAATACAGAAAAAATATAAATATATATAAATATTATTTTTTCCTTCTAAACTAACTTTAGTATCAGTCTAGCATTACTCCGCTAGTGATTATTTGTAAAAAATTATATTGTATCACTAATTTGCAATAAATTTAATTGTGTCGTTAAAAAGCCTGCCTTAGATGACCCCTCTCTCTCTTCCTCCCCGTATAACCAAGCCTTCTTTTGTTGAATAAATAGAAGGTTTGATGACATCTAATAATGCAATTATTTAACCAATAAAGAAAACACAATAATGCAGTTTACTTTTTAAATATTAATTAGATAATTTTGTCCCACAAAGATTGTATTTTTTTTAATTACGTTTTACAGTTCTACTTTAATAATTTATCCTATAAATATTTTACCAAAATATAATGACGGTATTCTTGAAAATAAATCCATAAACTTTTAAATATCTCAAATTAATAATCTACTCGACTTAGAATTACATGTAAGCATCAAATGTGACATCTTTGTGCACTACTTCAAAGCAAAGTACCTGTAAAGCAATTTTTTTTTTATTGTATAGAAATTTTATATATTATCCTACCTGAGATTTGGCGACAAGAAATTAAGCTATCTATGTCTTCATTTGTAAATTTCTATATTAGCTTTTGGCATTTCAGATTAGGCTTAAATCTATTTTGCTGATTCATATAATTAAAATAGATCAAATAAATCTTTGAAAAACATCAATACATAAATTTGGACTTAACCTCTACTCTCTATTTTGCAGTTTGGGTTCTAATGTCACTTTAAAGTACTCCCTTAATTCAGCAAAAAAGAATCTCAGTTTAACCTTTTAAGGTCAATTACTGAATCCTACAATTCAAAATAAATACGATCTTATTATTAGTTAATAAAATTATATTTATTGGAAACTTTCTTCAAAGTTTATGAATTACAAAACTAGTTGTTATCAAAACTTATATCAATTTTTAAAATTTAAAATATCACAAAATGACTTGGCCAAAAAATGAGATTTTCTACTTGTAGAACTGGGAGTATTGACTACATTACGACTCTAGTTTAAAGTTTTTACAAAATAATTTGAATAATTAAATTTTCTTCTAGGCCTATAATTTAACTATCTTGATATTAAATTTAATCTACCATGCTTTACTGTATAATAAACCGACTGTATTTAGTATTTTTCATGTTTCTTTCAATATAATTTAAAAAATTTCACACAATACGATCCATAATTTGATAATTATGATTATTAAAAGGAAAGCGTCACCTTTGGCCAGTGAAGCATCATCTACCCGCTCGAGCTTATTGCCTAATTTTCACTAAATAGTGTTCAAATATATTTCATGCGTTTGAGCCATTTTTAAATAAGTCTCGTCTGTAATATTAAATTACAGATGTCAAATTTGTTTTTTATTTTTTTTAATTTTGTTAGTCTCTTCCAGTTACATGGATTCAAACACTACAAACTTAGTTTCCTCCTCTAAAACTATTTCAGCTTGAGCCACAATATCAAATTCAGAACCAAATTGGTTTCTTGAATATATTAATTCTGGAGCCAATTGCTGACCACGAAAGTCAAATAAAGAACTTCTTATGCGTAGGTTGAATTTTAGAAGATGCCTCTTTTTTTTTTTTTTTACAAACTTGAATCATTAGACTCATCAGAAATTAGATCTTCCATTATTACCCTTGAATTTTACTCAATAATATAGAGATGTTAAAAGAAACTCATCTCTATCCTTTGACATCTCTATTATTTGGCATCTCTATTAATACTGTGGAGTCTGGAAAACTTACAAAGATTGAATTTTTGGCATCTGCAGTTTAATATTGCGGAGTCTAAAAAACTAAATAAAATTGAATTTGGCATCCGCAATTTAATGCCCTATTTAAAAAGGACGTCGTTTCCCAGTTGGTCTCATCCTAGCGTCTGCAGTTTAATACTGTGGACGAGACCAATTGAGAAACGATGTCATTTTTAAATAAGTCTCGTCCGCAGTATTAAACTGCGGATACCAAATTCAAAAAAAAATTAGTTTTTCAGGCTCCGTAGTATTTAAACTACAAATGCCAAAAAATAGATATAGGTTTTCTTTAGCATCTCTATATTATTGAGGAGGAAAATTCAAGGTTAAAAATGGGAGATCTAATTTATGACGAGTCTAATTCAACTTTGTAACAAAAAAGAGGCATCTTCTAAAATTCACCCTCAGTATCTGGAGTTCTTTATTTGACTTCCGTGGTCAGCAATTGGCTCCAGAATTAATACATTCAGCCACTAAGGAAATTGAATTCCAATATAGGTTTGAGGAAAATCAAAAAAATAGTTATTATCAAGAAACCAATTTGGGTTCTGAATTTGATATTGTGGCTCAAACTGAAACAGTTTCAGAGGAGGAAACCAAGTTTGCAGTGTTTGAATTCATGGAAATGAAAGAGACTAAGAAAACTTTAAAAATTGAATTTGGTATCCGCAGTTTAATACTGCGGATGAGAGACTTGTATAAGGTGGGGTATTTTAGACATTTGCTCCGTCTAAAGTATTAAACTGCGCAATACTGAAAATTAAACTGTGGACAGAAACTCTATTAAACCGTTGAATTATCGGATGAATGCTCACGATCTGTTCTAAGAATAACCTTAACCTGATTTTAAGCTCCATACCCCCAATTTGTTAAGCAATGAGTTCTATATAAGTAACTGTTTTACAAGCTTAACAGACATCTAAACTATGGGACTTGAAAATGTTCTACACATGAATGAAGGCAATGGGGAATCTAGCTATGCTAATAACTCAACCCTCCAGGTCTCGTTCTCTATCTCATATATCTTTCTCTAGCATGGGAAAGTGTTTATTACATGCATGGTACATTAATTTTCGTTCATGTAATATTTTTATTTTATTGTCACCTAAAGAATTAATTTTATAATTTCGATTTCTCAGAAAGCAGTGATATTGAAGGCGCAACCATTTTTGGAGAAAACCGTCAAGGAAATCATGTGTAGTGCTATCGACAAATTCCCTCAATGTTTAAAGATAGTTGATTTGGGTTGCTCCTCAGGGCAAAACAGCCTCTTTGTCATGTCGAAAATAATAGACAATGCTCATGCAGTTTGCGAGGAAAAAAATGTCCAAGTACCAGAGTTTCAAGTGTTTCTAAATGATCTTCCAACTAATGATTTTAATACCATGTTCAAATTGCTACCACCATATTTCTATGAAAAGCTAAAGAAAGAGAAAGGTGACAATTTCCGGCCTTGTTTTGTAGCCGGAGTGCCGGGTTCTTTCTATGAGAGGCTATTTCCAACCGCTAGCCTTCACTTTGTTCATTCCTCTATTAGTGGTCACTGGCTTTCTCAGGTTAGTTCGAGTACTCATGAGTCTCTAGAAGTTGCTACTCTATCTTCTAGTATTTATAATTCAGGAAATATTATAGGGACATAAGTGTTATTCACTTAATTTGTGTAGTTATTGATATATATGATAAATTACATACATATTTACGTTACCAATAAAATGTTATTAGCCTAAGTTGTGCAATTTCTAATGTAACAAATTACGTCCTTCTTTCGGTTACCAAATCATGAACCTTCAATTTTCAGTTAATTTGAATAATACCCTTGACATATCAGTGAGTGCACAAATGAAGTTCACTTAACGCATTTCTATTTTTCTTGCGAGTATGGAGTTCTTAATTCATTAACACAAATCATTTATGAAGCTTCCCACCAGCCTGTTTGTGTGAGAAAGACTATAACTAATATAGCCTGACAAAGCTTATAGGTTCCTGAAATACTAGAGAGCAACAAGGGGAATGTCTACATAGCAAAATCAAGTCCTCCAAATGTTTATGAGGCCTACATGAAGCAATTTGTACGAGATTTCTCAACATTTTTACGTGTACGATCCGAGGAAATAATTGCTAATGGCCGTATGTTAATTACATTCTGCGGCAGAAAGAGTGCAGATCCCACAAGTGAGGATAGCTGCTTCCTTTGGAATATGTTAGCAAAATCACTTTTCGAAATGGTGGATCAGGTCCGATTCAATTTTATTAGTCCAATTAATTACAATGATAAAATTTAGATAACCACTTGCTGTTTTTTCAAATCTCACATTATCACATTGTTTAAAGTTAAACACATAAACCCTTGTAGTGGGCAGGCTAAGTGAAACTATTAACTTTTACATCCAAAAAGACCCCTAATTCCTAATTTGTGATTTACTTTGAACTTTTTTATGAACACGGCTACTATATGAAAAACCTTTGTACATTAATTTCAAAGTAAAACACAAAGAGAATGGGTCTTGGATGAAAAAATTAACAGTTTCACTAAACTTCACAACTATAGGTTTTTGCGACTGTTGTTGGACAAAATGTGGTCATATAGAATTTTGTCAAAACTTCAGGTGGTGATCTGAGTTTTTCCGAAATTAGAAATATGATCAATATATTATAGATGAACATATGATTAAATAGTTTGCATAACTAAAATATTATTATTTTATATTAGGGTTTACTTGGTGAAGCAGACAGTAATTCATTCAATATCCCTATGTATTTTCCCAGCAAGGATGAACTAAAGGCAATAATTGTGATGGATGGTTCCTTTAACCTTGACAGCCTAGAATCCTTTGAACTTAATTGGGACGTTCGCAAGGAAATTGATGACAGACAATTGGGCGTTAATAAGGACAGCAGTGGCATGTTCTTGGCCAAAACTATTAGAGCCAGTACAGAACCATTACTGGTTAGTCATTTTGGAAACTCTTTCATTGATAACATATTTGAGAGCTATGCAAGGCATGCGGATGAGCATCTCTCCAGGGAGAAACCAAAGTTCTTCAATATTGTGATTTCCTTGATAAAGAAGTGATTTTGTAGGAGTCTAAACCAAGTTTCAGATTGTTTATTTTATTAATGTTATGTGGGCACTATATATTTGGGCATGTTTAGTATTGGACCATATTATAAAATGTTCGTATTAGTAGTCATATTCGCTGTTTTGGGATAAATTTTCGTACCTGAATTTATAAGATTATAATGAACTCATAAAGTTGTTAATGCATGCTTGTGATGATTCTTAATCATTGTTATGATCAAAGCTAGTAAGAAAACCAAGTTAGGGTCTATTTTTCAAACCTAAAGTAAGTTTTGATAGGTCAAAATTGGTTAGATGATTAAACAAAGTGAGATGATAATAAAAGTAACCTTAGGCAACTAAAATAGACATGCCTAGACTGTCCAAGTAGCCAAAACTGAAAGAAATTTAAGTGTCAAAATCAGTTTTGGGGAAAAAGTGTTAAACTATCCAGTTTGAGCCTCAGTTAAAGTAGACCTAATTGATATATATGAGACACCTAAACCCTTATTAAAATACCTTGGTATGTGGTCTAGAATTAGGGCCAGATGGTAGAGCCAAGAGTTTAACCAAGAAATTTCAATAAATAATCAAAGTAGGCAGTAAACTCAATTCTACAACAGTTGGGTAGTAGAGTGAACTCTGAAAATCGTAGAGTCAAAATAGTAGAGTGAAAATCGTAGAGTGAACTCTGAAAACCGTATAGTGAAAACAGTAGAGTGAAAATAGTAGAGTGCAGATAGTAGAGTGAAAATGGGTAAACACCCTAGTTTGTGCCCAGTTTTGGTTACTTCCATAACTGAATTTAAGAAACAAAACTCATGAAAAATTATTATAATATATGATCTAAATGCTTGCACAAATAAAAGATCAAATGGGCTAACCCATAAAATCCAAAAGCATCATCAAAGTGGCCTAAAAATTTACTTCTGCTGCAGTGGGTAGTAGAGTGGAAATGTAAAATTTCTATTTTGAGGCACTATCTTTAGAAGCCTTAAGAGGTGGTTTCAGTTGACTCACTATGGAATTAAATACTATGATGTGTAGTCTAAAAGCTTGTTCAAACATAGAAGTCAAAAGCTCATTACAAAGATTCATAAAAATCTCTAAAGTACCCTAGAAAATCATATAATTTTCTATTTTTGAACTATGATGGAATAATGAGATTTGATTCCTAGAAATGTCACAACATAACGTAAGATGATATTTGAAGTGTATAATGACCAATGATTTGTATCATGTTATGGTTGGACCAAAATGAGTATATTTGATAATGTATAAGAAATAAGTATGCAATATATACCATGTGTGTATGATCACGAAGTGATGAACGAAAGCTATATGCCTAATCTAAGTCTAAGGAACTTAGATGAGTAATGTTTAGCCAAATATGATATGCTGTAGTAGTGTGATACAAGCACAGTAAACTACAAGTGCGATAAGCTAGCACATGTAACGATAAAAAGGGAAATAAAACTGAGTTATATAAATAACGAAGTTGAATTAAAAGTGGTACAAGGAAAATATAAGTTAAAGTAGGTTATTAAAGTAAGGTTAACCATGAGATCAAGTATTGATTGTGTTTATTATCAATCTCACATACCGAGTAGGTCATGCAGAGGAACACGACATGTTAGCGTAATGGTAAAACGTTGATACAGACAAGTTTTTCAGAACTTGTTTTTATATGTGAACTTGTTAATTGTAATGTCTACATAGTCCCTGTATTATATGTACTCCTTGTGAATAAATTGAGATGTGCAGTATGTGTTATACTGTGATATAAATTTATTGAATCAAGTTAATGATTGATGTGGATTGAGTTATGGAAACTTACTATATTCATGATATGAGGTATATGATAAGCATGAAGCAGGTATAATTGCTAAGTATGAGCATCATGATGCCTGAATAAATGCAATGTATGAAAAATATGAATTATGAATAAACTACGAAGTATGAATAATTTAAGTTGTGTTTAAAATATGAACTATGTGTTATGTGATAACTGTTAAACTTGCTGGGTAACGTAGTTGCTCACCCTTGCTATAAATAATTATTTTCAACTAAACCAAAGCGGATCGAAGGATTCGGGATAGACAAAAGAAAAAGGAAGAAGTACTTATTGAAGTTGTTCTTATAGCTCTAGCTATGCTAGATAGCGTTCAAATGACATATTGTAATTGCATAGTCAAATAACATTGTATAGAAGAAAAGTTAATGTGACGCCCCCAAATTCAGACCGCCACTTGGTCACTCGAATTGGGTTCGTCACATTCTCATGGTATAACCATAATAACTACAATTACACATTCACAACGAAAGATCTAATTTAGAATAATATACAATGATTTATTATAATTATTCTCCCAAGTCTCGCAACCTACAGTGCTTAATAGATTACATAATAATATCGAATAAAGACTTATTACATAATCCTACATAAGCTTAAACATAGTCTGAAAACAGTCTTAATACAACATAATAGATTTAAACATAAAGGGACAAGCTAGTCGGTAGCCTTGCCATTGCCCTTGTCTTTCCCAGATACATTTTCCTGTTCCGCCTTAACTGAAAGGCTTTAAATAAGCAAGGATGAGCACAAATTGCCCAGCAAGTAATATACAACAAGGGTAAAGAGTTTTATAACACGAGTTTGAAATATCGAAGTATCATCTCTAAGATAGTTCAGAGTTTCAGAATAATATCATGAATAATGAATATCAACAATTCTTGGAATAAGAACCATAATTCAATATAAATCAACAGATTTATATGAATTCAAAGACTATCAATGTATCCAACTGGATAAATAATTTAAACTGAGCAGTCACTAAGGACTATTGAACATCTACTAGAATTATCAATATTAAACTGATAACCACAATTCAAGTACTATAGATGATCAATCTACAATACTACATGTTATGCATAACACCATAGTATTAATAATTTACTCATGTGTTGGGGTTTCCAACAACATACACTCCCCTTACCATAAGGGTTGTTCAACTCAGTTTTCGAGATTTTCGCACCAATCAATTGGTTTGGACAGTTTTATAAACATGTACATAGTCCAGCCGAATCAATGACATAGATCCTTTCACAATATCCCAGAACAATACCAAGTTCAACATGAATAATAGTTTTCTCAAGAATTTTCATAATAGCTCATTTGAACGAGTAAATAAGGTAACTTGCATTCAAAGAGATAAGGTTTGCTTACAACATTCGTCGAATAAAGTAATGCAAGAATACTTTGCACAATGTAAAGGATAGTTTAGATACTTGCCTTAAGCGTAGTTTATCCACTTTAAGAAATCAACACTTTTGAATCCTATTTATAACATATTATATGTTCAAGATGTTCATTGGCTAACACAGTCTTTAATCAAGCTTGACATGATTCAAGTATGCACATATGGTACAAAATCAGATCATAGATTCATCATGAATCAAATACCTAGTTATTTCATAAGTAAATTAAGAATGCTCAAGGTTAAGTCCTTTTTACCCATAGACCATCCTATTATGAGGCAAACACCATTATATCACGTAAGCATCACTTATATACATGTATCAGTAGGTTTTAAACCACCTCTAGCAATATAAGCATCATACACGTCAACTGACCCAAGATCAGACTTCAAACTAACCAGGTTCTGATTTCAGACTAGCGCAGCTGCGCCATGGCTAAGCCTAGGACCGGCGCAGTTGCGCCGTCCTCTAGCTAAGCCAAGACTCAACTATTGCCTTGTGGTTTCTGTCCAGCTTGAACACAACAATCATATATAATATATTTTGTCATGTTAAAGGTCTTTTCATGCTTCTCAAGTCAATCTAGGTTCCTTCTTTCATAATAAAATTCTAAATTGATCATTTTAACAATTTAAGGTCATTCAAGGTCATGAAACCACCAAGTCTATCATGTTTGCTCTCTAAACATAAAAGATAGTTATAAGACTCATATTAGGCATGCTTGTGAGTATTCATAACACATATGTGAAATTAGCACTGCTTTAGTTGAAAATATGTTTCGTTCATGCTTTACTTGAAATATAATACACAAGCATGATGTATATACATTTATACTACATGATTGAGTCTAAAAGTATTACCAACATGTTTATAAATGTCAGATTCTATCTTTCAAAGTAGTGTGTTAACATTCACTTCAAAAGTCGTATTTTCATTTATGAAGATTACTAATACGTTCCACATGATCATGCTCTCTTATGAATCATATAAACATAAGTTAATGGGCTATTCATGCATTTCTAAATCATATCAACATGCTTGCAAAGTCAGTATACATACATGTCATTCATACTCATCAAGTTCGTTTCTAAAGTCATAAATCCATTTTAAACTATACAACTTCGTTAAACATGTATGATAGTCTAAACATACTCACATTGGGTTAATATATCTATATATACCCATTACACATGCTTGCATGCTAGTATAAATCATAGTATTATAGCAGATTGTAAAACAGGAGCTCCAACTGAACTCAGGGGCCGGCGCAGCTACGCTGTGCCTCAGTGTTAATCCGGCGCAGCTGTGCCGTGCCTGGTTTGAGCCAGGAACAGTCTACTTTGGCAGAAAACTAGCCCAAACACAGAAATCACTCATAAATTCGTTTCTAAACAATCATGTATCAGTTTAAACATGCTTATATGATCATATAACAACTATATGAACATTACCCAACCTCATTATCATCCAATTCTATAAAATCAAGAAATTGAAATTCAAGAACTCTATTTTGACAGAGAATGAAATTGGAAAGCAATGAATGGGGTTATACCTCTGCAATATGAAGGAACTTGCTCTTAATGAACTCCCAATGTCCTAGAATACTTGTATGCTCTCAACCTCAACCTTAATGGAATTCTCAGCAATGGAAAAATGGAAGGAGAGCTCATACTTATAGGAAAATCAATACTCAGACAATGAAATTTTCCACTAAATCAAACTCATGGATGAAAGGATTGCATGAAGGTTAAGAAGGAGTTGTTGGATGTTAGTTGGATTTCATCATGACCACCACTCCCCCATAATCATCAGCTAAGAAACTTGGAAGAAGAAAAGAGGAATAGGCCTTAGCCTTTTTGCTACACACGTGACTAAGAAATGAGGGCAATTGGACACTTATTTTGGGACAATTTCCAAATACTCAGTATTCTTGCAACATTAGACCATATACTTATACACAACTCTTATTCTTATGCTATATTGTATACAATGTGACTTAACATTTCAAGGTAGTAGATGTTATGCAACATACATATAATCCATGTACATTTTATTTTAATGTATACCTACCTACACATTATCACATAGATATTTCATAATGTATTTATAACATATAGTTCCAATATGCTTAATCACAGTGCTTCATGCAATATAGTTTTATAAGACTTAATATATAGTCACATAAATGTCACACTGCACTATATATTATAGTTGTATTATTGCTCACATGCACATAACTGTCAATATAATCTTATTATATTAAACTTACTTATTTATGTCAAATGAATAAATGATTCACTTCCTTGATTAATTACCACCAATATTAATTAATCCATTCTTCCTTGATTAATGTATTTATAGATCTCCATAATCATTAATTATCTATATAATCCTTATTATATTTATAGATATATTGCAAATAATAATAATAATCACATATTATTAATTAATTACCAAGTAATCAATATTCTACCACAATTAATTATTATTAATTAATGGTTTACTTAATAATTCATTCGTCAAACATAACGTACTTTATTTCATGGTTTATCAATGTCACACATATAACATTAATATCCCAATTCAGTGCTACATTAGAAAGTAACCAACTCTAACTAATCTCTGGCTCAGCTGCGCCAGTTTGTACTGTTGGGACGGCACAGTTGCGCTGTACCCTGACAGTGCCAAGACTGGTTTAGCTTCAAGCTCGTGCCAATTTTCATCGCTAAACTCGTTTTATACGACATAAATTAATATCCACATGAGTGATATTACCAGTCTAAGAGCGTACTCATTATTTACATGAAATTACATGATCAACCCGATTAATCTTCCTAATTCCCGTTTTAACTCGCTTAGTGAATTTCCTTGTTTCACATTATGCCACACAAGGATTTCACAATTCTCATTGTCAAATCACATTTCTTAATACGCATTGATCTAATACGAATCAATTGAATTAACTAACTCACAAAACAATAACACTTGTATTCACATAAATATTATTTCCATTAATATATTCATTTAATAATACGTGAAAATTCTCGGGTATTACATCATCCCCCCTTATAAAAATTTCATCCCGGAATTGCTATACGGTTACACAAATAGATGGAGATAATCCCTCATCATCCTATCTTCTAACTCCCACGTAGCCTCCTCGACATCGTGGTTACGCCAAAGTACTTTTACAGAGGAAATAACTTTATTTCTCAAAGTTTGCTCTTTCCTATCAAGAATTTGGACATGAATTTCTTCGTATGCTAAGTTCTTCTCCACTTGAATGGGTTCATAAGAAATCACGTGCTTTTAGTCAAGCTTGTACGGACGCAACACGGATATGTGAAACACGTTATGGATGTGCTCCAACTCAGGTCATAGTGTAACTTTGTATGCTACTTCGCCTACTCGCTTTAGTATCTCGAACGGTCCTATGAATCTTGGACTCAGTTTCCCTTTCTTGCCAAAATGGATCTTTCCCTTCCATGGAGATACCTTCATGGATACAAAACTGCCGACTTCAAAATCTCGGTATTGCTGATACGAATCCGCGTACTTTTTCTGGCGATCTTGAGCTGCCACTAGTCTGGCCCTTATTACTTTTACCACGTCCGTGGTTTGTTGTACTAACTCTGGTTCGAGTATTTGTCGCTCTCCAACTTCGTCCTAACATAATGGCGTTCTACACTTCCTTCCGTAAAGAGCTTCGTACGGTGGCATGCCGATACTCGCATGGTAACTATTATTATATGCAAATTCGACTAAGGGTAGGTGGTCGTCCCAATTTTCCTTGAAGTCCATAACGTAAGTTCTAAGCATGTCCTCTAGCATTTGTATTGTTCCCTCACTTTGTCCGTCTGTCTGAGGATGATAAACAGTACTTAACCTTAACTGTGTTCCCATCCTCTCTTGCGAACTTTTTCAGAATTTTGACGTGAAACACGGGTCTCGGTCAGAAACAATCGATACCGGCACTCCATGTCGTGAAACAATTTCCTTTACGTACAGACTTGCTAACTGATTTAAACTGTAGCGGATCTTGATTGGTAGAAAATGTGTGATCTTGGTAAGTCGATCCACGATAACCCAAATGGCATCCAAACCTTTCTGTGTGACTGGAAGTCCTACCACAAAATCCATCGTAATATGCTCCCATTTCTACTCCGGTATTTCCAACGATTGTAGCAACCCACTCGACCGTTGATGCTTTGCTTTTACGCGTTGACAAGTCAAACATCTACTAACACACTCTACGACTTCCCGTTTCAAATTGGGCCACAAAAAATATTTTCTCAAGTCTCGATACATTTTATTGTGTGCCTCATGCAAAATCTCTTCTCTTAACTCGGTTACCGCCTGTACCCACACTCTATCTTCGAATCTTAAGATACCATTTTTATCTATTTAAAATTTTTCTTCCTCATTTTCCGTGATCCTCTTCCTGATTTTCTCACATTCTCCTTCTTTCTCCTGTGCTTCCTTTACTCTATCCAACAATGTCGGACAAGCTTCCATTACAAACAACTTTTCTTCAGACCTCTCGGGTCCCTTTACCTCTATTTCCAACCTCTACATATCTCTTATTAACTCCTCCTGAGTTGTCAATTGAAACAATTTCTCCCTCCCTTTCCTGCTCAAAGCGTCGGTAACTACGTTTGCCTTCCCTGGGTGATAAAGAATATCACAGACATAATATTTGACCAATTCTAACCACCTTCTCTGACGCATATTCAACTCTTTCTGTGTGAAGATATATTTTAGACTTTTGTGGTCCATGTATATCTCACATTTCTCTCCGTACAAATTGTGTCTCCATATCTTTAACGCAAAAACTACTGCCGCTAACTCTAAGTCATGAGTAGGGTATCGTTTTTCGTAATCCTTCAATTGTCATGACGTATACGCAATGACTTTGCCATGCTGCATCAGCACACAGCCCAGTCCTCTATGTGATGCATCACTATACACCACAAATCCTCCCGTATCATCTGGTAATGATAATACAGGCGCCTCACTTAACCTCTTCTTCAACTCTTGAAAACTTTCCTTGCATTTGTCGGTCCATACAAATTTTACTATCTTTATCATCAGATTAGTCAATGGGGTCGCTATCTTAGAAAAATCTTAGATGAATCTTCGATAGTACCCAGCTAACCCTAAGAAACTTCTCACATCCGTCAGTGTTCTCGGTTGTTCCCAACTACTTACCGCTTTGACCTTTTTGGGGTCTACTGAGATTCCATTCTCATCCACCACGTGGCCTAAGAATTGAACCTTCTTCATCCAAAATTTGCACTTTGAAAATTTCGCATACATCTTCTCCTTTCGTAGTGCCTTTAAAACAATCTTCAGATGTTCGGCGTGTTCTTCCTCTGTCTTTGAGTAGATCAAAATGTCGTCGATGAAAACTACTACGAATTTATCTAAGAATGGCTTGAAGACGCGGTTCATCAAGTCCATAAATGCTACCAGAGCATTAGTTAAACCAAATGACATTGCCAAAAACTCGTAATGTCCATAACGGGTTCGAAACGCAGTCTTTGGTATGTCCTCATCCAGCAATTTTAGTTGGTGATATCTTGTTTATAAGTCGATCTTCAAAAGACATTTCGCTCCCTTCAATTGATCAAATAAGTCGTCTATCCTTGGTAATGGATATCTGTTCTTGATCGTTACTCTGTTCAATTCTCGAGAATCGATACAGAGCCTCATTGATCCGCCCTTTTTCTTAACGAATAGCACTAGTGCTCCCCAAGGAGACACACTCAGTCAAATGTAACCCTTATCCAATAACTCTTGAAGTTGTATCATCAATTCCTTCATTTCTACTGGCGCCATACGGTATGGAGCTTTCGAAATCGGTGCCGTTCCCGGTGCTAAGTCTATTACGAATTCGATTTCTCTGTCTGGTAGAAGACCAGGCAGATCGTCCGAAAACACATCACGAAATTCATTAACTACGAATATGTCTTTAATTTCTACTCCCTTTTTTCGAGTATTTACGATGTAAGCTAAATAACCTACACATCCTTTTCTTAACAATTTTTTGGCCTACATCATCGTAACGCAACACGATTGCTTAAGCGATGAGCTACCATGAAACACTACCTTAGACTTACTCGGAGTCTGAAGGTTTACACACTTGTTCTGGCAATCAATTATCACCGCATAATTATATAACCAATCCATTCCCAGTATTATGTCAAATTCTCCCAGTCTAATAGGAATCAAGTCTACGCTCAGTTCATGTTCTCTAATGTTTGCGCGATAATTTCGATAAATGTATTCTACATGGATTATTTCCTTATTCGCAACTTCTACGCTCATGGAATCTTCTAAACGTTCTCGGTGTGTACTAAGTTTACTAGCAAATTCTTCATATACAAAAGAACAGGTCGCACCTGAATCAAATAATACATAAGCATTTATATTATTAATTGGCCTCCGCCAGCTCCACCACTTCCTTTCTTCGGGCAATCCTTTATCTGGTGCTCTGTTGATCCATAAGCAAAACATCCTTTGATCTTCTTTGGCTTTGGGCAATTTGACGATATGTGCCCCTCTTGGCTGCAATTATAGAAAGTGCTCTTTCCCTTCCAGCACTCCCCCTGATGACTTCTTCCACACTTGTTACAAGCTTCGGTCCTTTTCTTGAAGTTTTCCTGGTGACTTCCACCTTGATTATTGTTTCTGTTGTTGTTGTTGTTATTTTCCCACTTCCTCTTTCCAGAATTACTTCCTCCGCTACTGCTTCCTCCGCGATGCTCACTACTAGTGTTCTTGTTCTTCTTCTCCTTATGATATAAACTTAAGGCCTTACTACCACCTTCCACAATGACTGCCTTTTCTAACAAGGTCGTAAAGGAATCAATCTGGAAGACTAATACCTTATTATACAACCACGACTTCTGTAACGACCCCAAAATTCATACAATTAAATTCTCGATTTTAGTCGTTAATAATATATTCAACCTCAAATTTTACACCATTAAATGATGATACAACCATTAAAAATTTGCGGAATAATTAAAATTTTTTATTACAAACTATCCTTCCTAAAACCTTCAACCTTTACATCTAAATATCTCAGAATCAGTTTAATACTACAATAGTTTACATCGTAAAACGATATTACAATTCAACATTAATACATCATTCGGAACCTTAAACATGACTCCAATAATACTAATACAACCAAAGTGTACAAATCTTCAAGTATCACATCTGATTCATGTCTTTCAAGTAACACATAACTTTACCTCGAAATCTTGACCTGCAAAAATGGTTATTTGCAAGGTTGAGCTCGACAGCCCAGCAAAATCTAACAGTTTTCATGCATCACATAGCACATAATAACATGCTCAACATATATTTCATAAACATTGGACTAACATATCATACATGTTACAGTTCATATAACAAGTATAAAGATTGAGTTCCTTACTCAATCAGCATGCTTTACTCAATCAACGTAGTCATAAGTTGACTTTAACGTTTCATGCTTTCAACATAAATATAACACAGCATGTTATTTGCAATAAAGACTTAAGACAATTAATCATCAAATTCACGTAGCAAATAGGAACTGAAAGACTTGCCTGATTCGTAGTTTATGAACTATGACTTAACTGCTTATTGCTTATCTGCACTTTGTGCATTCCTGCACAGTTATATCATTAGTCACATTAATTATTAGTCACATAATAACGTATAGTAGCTATAATGTAAACTTTACTCTACATCTCATAACCCTTCTTACTAATCAATACACAATGTACTAATATCCTTTTTCCAACATAACACTCATTTCTAGTTAAACTTGTTATTTCAGTACAAATCTTACATTACCATATATATTTCAGAATTTCCAAGTGTTAACATCACAACACTTATTTAACATTCATTGTATAAACTAAGTTACGCATAACACGTTTGTAACTTACTAATCATTTTTACAACTTTGAATTTACAATCTACCTAACATGACTCTGTTTAACCTTGTTGTTACATGATTCTCACAATAACCTAACATTAAGCTAAGTTACATTGAACGTCCAAAGTCTGCATAATTAGCAGACTTCACTGTCTGTGACAGGGCGCGACCGTGCCAGTTTTATACTGGATTGCAGCGCGCCCGAGCCAAGAGGCAGCGCGCCCGCGCGATGCATCAACTTCAGTTTTGCAGAACGTGATTCAACACAGTTTTTAGGCCAACTAACACGAATTTCACCCACAAAACAGTGAAATTAACATATAAAATAAATATAACACTATCATAAACATGATTGCTAACATATTCAACCACTTAGCATAATTTAACAACACTTTTAACTATTTTAATTTCTCAAATTTCTCATTTTCATATGAAAACTCCATTTTTTGACATCTATCACGAAAATCAACACTGTGATTTCAATTCTTGTCCAAATTACTTCGTTCAAATTACGTTATCTTCGTTTCTTAATGAACTAGCATAAACAAGCTTCAATTTGTAGTTTAGCATACGAATTGACCATCAAAATTGATACATACCCAAGCCATATGACAAATATATACGCTGTCATGATTTTTCTACTATTATACGAAATTAGCATGTAATTTCCTTATTTAAACACAAACTCTAATCATCATAAGCACCTATAATCACAAGTAACCCATTGTATAGTAACAATTCAATAAATTTGAAATTCACAGAATACATAAAATTTTTGCCGTAAACTCATATATATATATATATATATATATATATATATATATATATATATATATATATATATATAATATGGAGATTATGAAAAATACCTTTTGTTCCTTAAGAAATCCTTTGCAATTGTAGACAATTCTCTCAAGTTTCACTCTCAAGTTCTCTTCTCTGAATTCTCAGTATACTAGTTAGGCATAGCACTAAGGTTAAGCGTAAACCAACGTAAAAAATAAAACTGATAACCTTAATACGCCAAACTTAATAAAATGTCCGTTACAAAATAATATATATATATATTATAAATATACTATATTTATTATTTTAATTTATTTTAGTTATATTATTATAATTTAAAATTCAAAAGTCATAAGGCTCCATTTGGTAAAACTCTTTAAAAATTAAACACTTAATATTTTAAGTCTTGTTTGGCAAAAACTAAATTAACTCCATTAATTTATTTTAATAAACAATTTAGTTTATAATTTATAATCACATATTATTTATTTGGATCTCCATATCCAACATTAATCAATTAAATTAGTTACACACTATATTTTAATTAAATATACCATTTAAACAAATAACACAAAATTATAATTTCATTATAATTTTATTTAATAATTTAATACACCAATTTAAATTATTAAATTTAACAACAATATAACCTCTCATGTTATATTACAACTTTCTAAATTACAAATTAATTTAATTTAGAATAGTATCTAACAAATTTAATTCATAAATATTTACTAATAATAACCACATCAATAAAATATTTATTTCATCAATTTAAACAATAAATATATCAAATAAATATTTATATAATTCAATAAATATTTATTATTACAATTTGAAATTTTGGATTGTTACATCCTTTCCTCCTTACAAGGATTCTGTCCCTAGAATCACAACTCTCTAAATTATAAATTAATTTAATTTATAATATTATCTAGTCATAAATATTTACTAATAATAACCACATCAACAAAATATTTATTTTATTTAATAAATATTTTAAATTACAATTACTAAAATCTTGGATTGTCACATTCTTCCCTCCTTATAAAGATTCTATCCCCATAATCGAAAATACAGATTAAAGAAATAACTCGGGGTACTATTAAACCTCACTTTCCTAATATATGAATATATATTTCTTTTCAAACTAAATCACATATGTCAAAATATACAACACATACATATACATACTCAAATTCAAAACATCTCATAATAAGAATTTTAATTACTAAATTCCTATTTTAATAGCTTATAAAAATTCGGGTTGTCACATCCTTCTTCCTTTATAAGAATTCCGTCCTCGGAATTAGCGAAATCTCCCTTACTCGGTTTTCACCAAATCTCTTTTCAAAATTTATCGTTGAATATCTTCAACACATTACCTTAATATAAGTTTTATATTTCTTACCCCCACCATTCTTGATAATAAATTTTTGTAAATTTTATTTCATAACTTTCACTTGAACTCAATTATATTTTGAGTATTATATATTCTATAACCCATTCATTTCCTTTTTCTAAGGATCATTATCATATACTCAACTCATAAACACTCTCGGGATATTACATTCACCCATTCTTCTAAGAATTTCGTCCTCGAAATTTTTATTTATTAATCTTTATTCATTCAATCTATCAAAATAGATTTTACGCTAATACTTTATTCATTCATTGGGTTTTATAATCACTTCTTTCCACAAAGATCTTTATACAATTATTAACTTTTCTATTAAAAGTTTTACATTATTTTTTGATAACTCATCTCCTTCTCATTTCAAAATTTCTTTTCTAAGGAATACTTTCCTTTCCATATTCACTTCAGAATAACATGAATCCTCCACAATTGCCTAATAATTGGGAAGCAGTATGAATAACTCATGATTTTAATAGATTATCCAATCATGCTGAAGGGTCACAAGACCTTGAACTACGTCCCCAGGTTATCAAATACATCTCGACTTGAACCTTTAACAGTCATAAGACTATATGGACCTCCGTACTTAAGGTGTTAAGCCCTTCGTATAATGTATTGTGCACAAACATTTCAGCGCAAAATGTAAACTAAGCGTAACCTCTAATAAAAGAGTTATTCATCTCAGAATTTAGAGTGCAAGCATTCAACTGAGGGTCTAATGACCACGAACCATGTCCACGGTTATAAGTAATCTTTCAACTTTAACTTTAACAGTCATAAGACTATAAGGACTCCACGTACTTAGAGGGATCAATCCTTCGTACAATGTATTATGCACAAATATTTCAACGCAAAGTATAAACTAAGCGTAACCCCTAATAATAGGGTTGTTCATCTCAGCTTTTCAACATCTGAAACCGCACCAAAACAATTTGGTTTGGCATAACTTCTCAAGAAACTCTTGAATTTCATGAACATTTTTCAATATTCGTCTAGCTGAATCAAATAGCATAGACCTCTACAATAATTCGGACATCAACTGAAATATACATATACATACATATATATTCTCATATCGTAAAGAAATCTCAAATTTTTTTTATGACGTCATAATACCGCATTGTGTTTACAGTCCGTTGAGGATTCCGTCATTTGGTGATTTTATCATACTACATCATACCATAGTGGGCTGACGATCATTAGATCACATCCAACACTAAGTAATACTGCATTGATGACTCCATCATTTTTATCATTTCTACACCAGGTTCCATGATGCATTGATGATATATAAAATACATTTTGATATATTTCAAATCATTTTGGTCTAACCGAAGCAATTAGCATAGACATACGAATAACGGTGTTGTTGTTAAAACTCATTGGTTCCATCATTTGATCCAATGTTTTTCAAGAAAAAATAGAAGTGTAAACATCAGCACGAAGTCAATAAATTTTGAAAGTCTAGCATAGCTAGTAGATTTAGAATATCCAAGTATCCATCAACTTCAATCTTTACTTCATTACTTAATTACTTAACCATTCTATCAATCTTCAACTTCATCAATGCTCTCTATACTATAACCATTTTCTATCCAAAATAGTTCATCAAACTTATCACACTTTGGAAATCCTGGAACTTGCCACAATAATATGAGTTTAAGAACTTGTCCTAGTCAGACCATAGGCGTCCATTCGCTAAGGGGTTCAAAACATACCATATTATTATGAGTCACGAACTTACCATATGCATTAGTTTTAAGAACCGCACCTAATCCCAATAACATCTGACTAATCTTAATAGTTTCTAAGTATCAAACATACACAGGAGAAAAGAATCACCTTTTCACCACATATACATTGATGGCGCGACACCAACATTCCAATGATTATCAATGTGATAAACTGAGCGCAAGCACAAAACCCTCGCCCATACAAATATTTGTACAACTCAGTCATCACCTGAGTCCTCAATTGAAATTCCACCTAACTCTATCTTACTTTGAACTTGCTTTTTGCTCGATACGAGTTACTCGTATCACATCATTTATAACTCCTCGCAAGTTTATCTCGTACTATATCATAGTACAACATCTTCATAGCATCAAGCTATAATTATTCAAACATTACAGACCATCTTTCTTCTATAACTTAAAAAGATCACGTCGTGATCTTATTCTATAATCATCTCCCTTAAAATTCTTTTCTTAACTCGTGATCATTTTGTTTTACGATCCCTTTTCTTTCCTTTCATTTACGACATTATTCATTATCTTGGCTATTGGAGTTAGGGAACTCCCATTCTTATCTTTATATCTCTTCAAGATTCTTATTTGAATTTCTTTGTTAATATAACAATTCTTCCTTTAAGAATTTCTAACTTCATTTACTTTGCTCAACATTTCATTCTAGTTCCACATTTTCATCACACGTATCCATTTTCTACACTTGATACACATTAAGTCTCTAACAGTTTTAATATGGTACGCTGAGTGGTTTCCCACGAACAACCAACAAACTAAGTTCCGAGTTGCTAGTTCGTATATACCTCCGCTCTATGAAGGAATCGTTTAGCCCAGATACCATACATCAACTACTAAAGAGTACAACTGTACCATACTTAACTATAACATTTATTCTTAACTTCCTTACCAATCTCTTCTTATAGACATTGTCTATTTGTTATCACCTTACAACCTAATTATTGGAGTTGGGTAACCCCACGTTCATATTCCTTATAACTCTGCGAGATTCTTCTTTGAATCATCTTACGCATGTTTTAAATCCCTTCTTTATAAATTTCTTAAATTACATCTTATTATTTAAACTCTATTTGAGCTTATTCTTTCATTATCTTCACCTTCCATCTCTAAGGTTATAGCCTAAGGTACTCCTACCTAAGGTTTAAAACCTACAGCTTTGATCCAACTATAACGACCCCAAAATTCATACAATTAAATTTTCGATTTCAGTCGTTAATAATACAACCATTAAAAATTTGCGAAATAATTAAAATTTTCTATTACAAACTATCCTTCCCAAAACCTTCAACCTTTACATCTAAATATCTCAGAATCAGTTTAATACTACAATAGTTTACATCGCGAAACGATATTACAATTCAATATTAATACATCATTCAAAACCTTAAACATGACTCCAATAATACTAATACAACCAAAGTGTACAAATCTTCAAGTATCACATCTGATTCATATCTTTCAAGTAACACATAACTTTACCTCGAAATCTTGACCTGCAAAAATGGTTATTTGCAAGGTTGAGCTCGACAGCCCAACAAAATCTAACAGTTTTCATGCATCACATAGCACATAATAACATGCTCAACATACATTTCATAAACATTGGACTAACATATCATACATGCTACAGTTCATATAACAAGTATAAAGATTGAGTTCCTTACTCAATCAGCATGATTTACTCAATCAACGTAGTCATAAGTTGACTTTAACGTTTCATGCTTTCAACATAAATATAACACAAAATGTTATTTGCAATAAAGACTTAAGACAGTTAATCATCAAATTCACATAGCAAATAGGAACTGAAAGACTTGCCTGATTTGTAGTTTATGAACTACGACTTAACTGCTTATCGCTTATCTGCACTTCGTGTATTTCTACACAGTTATATTATTATTCACATTAACTATTAGTCACATAATAACGTATAGTAACTATAATGTAAACTTTACTTTACATCTCATAACCCTTCTTACTAATCAATACACAATGTACTAATATCCTTTTTCTAACATAACATTTATTTCTAGTTAAACTTGTTATTTCGGTACAAGTCTTACATTACCATATATATTTCAGAATTCCCAAGTGTTAACATCACAACACTTATCTAATATTCATTGTATAAACTAAGTTACGCATAACACGTTCGTAACTTACTAATCACTTTTACAACTTTGAATTTACAATCCACCTAACATGACTCTGTTTAACCTTGTTGTTATATGATTCTCACATTAACCTAACATTAAGCTAAGTTACATTGAACGTCCAAAGTCAGCATAATTAGCAGACTTCACTGTCTGTGACAGGGTACTGGCGCGGCCGCGCCAGTTTTATACTGGATTGCAGCGCCCCCACGTGTCAGCGCGCCCACGCGATGCATCAGTTTCAGTTTTGCAGAACGTGATTCGACACAGTTTTTAGGCCAACTAACACGAATTTCACCCACCAAATAGTGAAATTAACATATAAAATAAATATAGCACTATCATAAACATGATTTCTAATATATTCAACCACTTAGCACAATTTAACAACACTTTTAACTATTTTAATTTCTCAAATTTCTCATTTTCATATGAAAACTCCATTTTTGACATCCTTCACGAAAATCAACCCTGTGATTTCAATTCTTGTCCAAATTACTTCGTTCAAATTATGTTATCTTCGTTTCTTAATGAACTTGCATAAACAAGCTTTAATTTGCAGTTTAGCATACGAATTGACCATCAAAATTAATACATACCCAAGCCATATGGCAAATATATACACTGTCATGATTTTTCTACTATTATTTGAAATTAACATGCAATTTCCTTATTTAAACACAAACTCTAATCATCATAAACACCTATAATCACAAGTAACCCATTGTATAGCAACAATTCAACAAATTTGAAATTCACAGAATACATAAAATTTTTGCCGTAAACTCATATATGCATTTACATATATATATATATATATATATATATATATATATATATATATATATATATATATATATATATATATAATATAGAGATTATGGAAAATATCTTTTGTTCCTTAAGAAATCCTTTGCAATTGTAGACAATTCTCTCCGAGTTTCACTCTCAAGTTCTCTTCTCTGAATTCTCAGTATACTAGTTAGGCATAGCACTAAGGTTAAGCGTAAACCAACGTAAGAAATAAAACTGATAACCTTAATACGCCAAACTTAATAAAATGCCAGTTACAAAACAACATATATATTATAAATATACTATATTTATTATTTTAATTTATTTTAGTTATATTATTATAATTTAAAATTAAAAAGAAATCCAAAAGCCATAAGGCTCCGTTTGGCAAAACTCTTTAAAAATTAAATGCTTAATATTTTAAGCCTTGTTTGGCAAAAATTAAATCAACTCCGTTAATTTATTTTAATAAATAATTTAGTTTATAATTTATAATCACATATTATTTATTTGAATCTCCATATCTAACATTAATCAATTAAATTAGTTACACACTATATTTTAATTAAATATACCATTTAAACAAATAACACAAAATTATAATTTCATTATAATTTTATTTAATAATTTAATACACCAATTTAAATTATTAAATTTAACAACAATATAACCTCTCATGATATATATTACAACTTTCTAAATTATAAATTAATTTAATTTAGAATATTATCTAATAAATTTAATTCATAAATATTTACTAATAATAACCACATCAATAAAATATTTATTTCATCAATTTAAACAATAAATATATCAATTAACTATTTATATAATTCAATAAATATTTATTATTACAATTTGAAATTTCGGATTGTTATATCCTTCCCTCCTTACAAGGATTCTGTCCCCAGAATCACAACTCTCTAAATTATAAATTAATTTAATTTATAATATTATCTAGTCATAAATATTTACTAATAATAACCACATCAATAAAATATTTATTTCATTTAATAAATATTTTAAATTACAATTACTAAAATCTTGGATTGTCACTGCTTCAACCCTTGCTCAAAGCGTCTTGCCTTCCTTTCCTCATCCCCAACTTGGTGATCCGCAAATCGCGCTAGTTCATTAAACTTAGTTGCGTATTGCGCCACCATCATATCTCCTTGCTTTAACTCTAGGAACTTCACTTCCATTCTACTCTTCATACTTTTCGAAAAATAGTTCTCGAAGAACAACGTTGTAAACCTCTCCCATGTTATCGTTCGTTCCCCCGCTCTCTGTTGATTAGTTTCCCACCAATAGTTCACTTCACCCTCATCATGTATGTGGCAAATACTGTCTTTTGGTCTTCACCCACGCGAGCTATAGTGAAGGCCTTCTCGATCTCCTTGATCCAGGTTTGCACAACTATCGGGTCAGTGGTTCTCGTGAACTCTGGGGGTCCTACACTCTTAAAATTTTTGAAGGTTGTTACTAGGACAGCTTGGGGAACGGGCGGTACGAGTTCGTTTCTTCCCCTCAGAGCTTCTCCCAATAAATCTACAAGTCTCTGTATCGGATCTACAGGTCCTCTCTCATCATTAACTGACTCTTCTGGGACAGTTATTCTACGTCTGGGCGACATTTTCTGCATCACAAAATTTTTCATTTTATTATCTAATTATCATATTTTGACATTTCTCAAATGAAAGGAACTAAAAGTTTATAACACGTTTCTGAAATAAGATCATTTATATTCATATGCCAAATGGTTACAATACATGTTCTTCCTAGCATACTGCTATAAATGATAACACATGTTCCCTAATATCACAAAAGACAGGGACAACACTAGCTTACTAGCCCTCTAACACTTTTCAAAAGTTGGGGTTACCATCATCTCGCCTCTTACACAAAAGAATGAGATTACAACAACATATTAACAACACATAATTAATATACTACAATACTGAGCTTTTTCCTTTAGACTCAATCTAACATCCCACGCTCCACGTCGCTTTGATATTCCTTCTGCGTAATGTGTGCCACCATATCCCGACTTATGGTATGTCGGGTCTGTCCTTGCTCAGCTGGGTAGTGATTTATCCCATCGATCAATCTCTCCATGGCCGTGTGTAGAGCATAGCCCATCTTGTTCATCTTCCTTCTTTTTCACCATACCTCGTCTTCTAGATCATCCACCCTGTCATTGGCTTCCTCCCACTTCTCCTCAAAGTGAATCCTATCCATCACCTCCATCTCTAACTGAGTTCGGAGAGCCTCCTTCTTCGTCCTCTCACTTAAAACCCTCTGCTCCATTTCTTCTAGCTTCCCTGCTAGCTCAACGTTCCTCGCCACCGATCGGTGAAATGAAGTCCCCATCTGGATCCCTGCCTCCTTACGGTGAGCAATTTCTACCTCCATCTCCTGCATCACTAGTTGCCTCTCAAGAGTCTTAGTCTCTATTTCCTCGACTCTACATCCTAATTCCAAAATCTGTTCTTCGTACTCTCCCAACATCTAATCCTCGAAAGTAGACTCGTCGGAGTCCTCCATGGGCTTGGATTCCTCCTCCACGGGCTCCTCCTCCGAGTCAGACTCCTTAGGTAGAGGCTCTATCTCCTCCTCCTCGTCATCATCATCAATAGGGGCAACTACCGATATAGGTTCTGCTATCAAAGGTTCCTCATAGATTACGTGGATATCACGCGGCACCTCCTCTACTACTCGGCTAGGTCCTCCCATGTCAGTCATCCTACAATCACCAACATAAGATAAGACAAACAACAACTCCATCAGAATGTTAAACAACATAATTTCATTGTATAGAATGAAGTTACATTTCATAACACACTAAGTCTCTCAAGGAAAACTCTACATGAGTTTTATCCCCTTCCTAACTTCTAAGTTTTCCTATGTTATAATCTAAGGACTCTCGTTCCTAAAGTTTATAACTATAGCTTTGATACCAACCTGTGACGCCCCCAAATTCGGACCGCCACTTGGTCACTCGAATTCGGTTCGTCGCGTTCTCATGGTATTACCATAATAACTAAAATTACACATTCACAACGAAAGATCTAATTTAGAATAATATACAATGATTTATTATAATTAATCCCCAAGTCTCGCAACCTACAATGCTTAATAGATTACATAATAATATCGAATAAAGACTTATTACATAAGCTTAAACATAGTCTGAAAACAGTTTTAATACAACATAATAGATTTAAACATAAAGGGACAAGCTAGTCGGTAGCCTTGCCCTTGCCCTTGTCTTTCCCAGATACACTTCCCTGTTCTGCCTTAATTGAAAGGTTTTAAATAAGCAAGGATGAGCACAAATTACCCAGCAAGTAATATACAACAAGGGTAAAGAGTTTTATAACACGAGTTTGAAATATCGAAGTATCATCTCTAAGATAGTTCAGAGTTTCAGAATAATATCATGAATAATGAATATCAACAATTCTTGGAATAAGAACCATAATTCAATATAAATCAACAGATATATATAAATTCAAAGACTATCAATGTATCCAACTGGATAAATAATTTATACTGAGTAGTCACTAAGGACTATTAAACATCTACTAGAATTACCAATATTAAATTGATAACCCACAATTCAAGTACTATAGATGATCAATCTACAATACTACATGTTATGCATAACACCACAGTAATAATTTACTCATGTGTTGGGGTTTCCAACAATATACACTCCCCTTACCATAAGGGTTGTTCAACTCAGTTTTTGAGATTTTTGCACCAATCAATTGGTTTGGACAGTTTTTTAAACATGCACATAGTCTAGCCGAATCAATGACATAGACCCTTTCACAATATCCCAGAACAATACCAAGTTCAACATGAATAATAGTTTTCTCAAGAATTTTCATAATAGCTCATTTGAACGAGTAAATAAGGTAATTTGCATTCAAAGAGATAAGGTTTGCTTACGACATTCATCGAATAAAGTAATGTAAGAATACTTTGCACAATGTAAAGGATAGTTTAGATACTTGCCTTAAGCGTAGTTTATCCACGTTAAGAAATCAATACTGTAACGACCCCGAAATAGGTCCATTCCACCCAACCCATTCTGAGTCGTCAAATACATGGTACAGAAAATAACTACAACTTTATTACAACAATTGTCGTGCAAAATACAACAACACATATGCTGTGAGTTTGGATACAAATATATACCAAATGTGACTCATGTTCCAACCGTGGACATCACCTCACAATAACACCTTACATAAAGGTATAGTCAAAAACTGTTTTAGAAATTAGAATCTTTGGGAAGTGCTCAAGGAAACCTTCGTACATGGGAGGCCACGCATCTAGGTTATGATAGATATCATATGGCCACAGAATTATCCTTGGTTGACCCAATAGACCCCAAAGAAAAACGAGAAAATTACTATCATATTCTTCCCAATGGTGAGTCTTCTCTTGACTTATCATTATCTCCACTGTCTCTAATTGAGAATTATACTTCAAACAAACACCAAGATTATATAGGTAGTGCCCATAGATATACTCAGCAAGTGGATGAGCACAACCCTGTCTTATGATGACACGAGGTTGTATGTCATTAGACATCTTGTATGATAGTGACAAAACACCCTTCCAACGTTGGGTTCGCCTCACCCTATTTTCTTCACCAAATATAACTACTAAATGATGACCACCGTTCTATTCCCTTGTTACCCCCGCTCGACCCAGCTACACTCTTATTACCTGAAAGGAATTGTGAAGCAAAAGGGTGAGCACAACTAGCTCAGTAAAGAATATCATGACTAAAGATAATTCAATTATCAATAGCCTTCATCAACAATAAATCAGAGATTTAGAACATATGGTAAATGATAAAAATTTCAACCATAGTTGCAGCGGAACGAGCAATCCATTAGAAGAGTCAAATAGACTATAAAGTCTATTATCTTCTCCATGTTAAAAATCCACCAACAATGTTTTATCCCTGTAACATCAATCAACAATTTTGGTCCACAATCATATGAATAACTCATAATCATAACTGTAGTTCTAAATTCCTCTTCTCATCCAGGACGATGATAATTTTCATCACCTATCTTTACCTGAAACATCAAAGATCATGGTTACACCAAATCACATTTCCTGTTCATAATCATACTAATAACTTCATCTTTGCACTACGTCCAAAGATATTCATTTGTATCACCAGTTGGTCATGTTTATCTCAACATCTGTTCATCTTTGCACTACTGGCCAAAGATATTCAACAACATGTCATCTTTGCACTACGGGCCAAAGATATTCATCAACAATTCATCTTTGCACTACAGGCCAAAGATATTCATCAATATTTCATCTTTGCACTACAGGCCAAAGATATTAATATCTCAAAGAAATATATAATCATTTCAGAATTTATATAAATAATAATTATAACCATGTTGATTAATTCACCTTTGCACTTAAGCTAAAGATATTCACTTATAAATTCAATGGTCATGATCATACCAGTCACAATTCAACTTTGCACTACAGGCCAAAGAGAACCCTAGTCATGATCATACCAATAATCTACCCATCTTTACACTCTAGAGAAAGAGAATTTTAACATTAGAGTTATAAAAATGTTATATATGATAATAAAATCAATATAATCAACATATAGATTTAATCTTAAGAGTAATATTCATAACTTAACTATAATTTGGTTAGAAAAAGAAACCAATTTTTATCGTGAATAGTAACTCGTGAATAGTAACTCATGAATAGTAACTCGTGAATAGTAACTCATAAATAGTAAACTCGACACAAAAAGGTAGAAATTCCACAATAAAATCCATACCAGTATTTCGGTATAATGATATTGAAAGAATAATATTTCTTAAGCTTATAAACAATTTATTTAAATTGTTTACACTTTACTAAATAATGCATTTAATCATTCTAAAATACCAAACTCATAAGATTTTATCACCAATAATCAAAATCCTCATCAAAAATCTGTATATACCTCATATAGGATTCTCAAGCCATAAAATCCTATTTTCCAATTTTCTTACTTCACATAACATATTTAATTCATTTACTCATAACTAGTCTATTTTTATGAAAAATATCAAATCAGTTCCAAAAATATTTCTTTTCTGGGATTTAGCATAATATAGTCCAATATTGAACATATATTTTTTTCAGAATTTTTAAAACTCATTTACTATTTTTCATATGGCCAAAACCACCGAATATTTAGACATTTATCAAAAATTATACTTTTGTCCAAAAATTCTGAAATTTACAGAGTATACTTCTATCATACACATGTACTCCCAATAAAAATTTCATCAATTTTGGAGTTAACCACAAGGAATTATAATCGGTTACTTTTAAAATAGTCTTTTCTCATAAAATTCATAACTCTCAATCTATACATCCAAAAATCACCATTTTTTGACACAATCAAGAAAACTCATCAAAATATCATTTCAAATTTTTCCAGAATTTTTGAAGATCAGAAAAATTACGAAACTGAAAATCATAACAACCCTTAAAATTCATTACTATCCCTTACCTCAAAAGAGCAGTACTTCTGACTGGATATCGGATATGATGCTGAAGGAAACTTGCACTAATGAATAGCAACTCACCAAGTATCTAAAAATTCACAAAATATACTTCATAATATAGAGAGAGAAAGAGAGAAAGCTTATGTTTCTGGTGTGATTTTCAATTCTAACTTAGCCCTCTATTTATAGGAAAATTTTGGTAGGTTTGACCTGCAACCTGATGGCTTTACCTGCTACTATTCCTACCCACCACATTTGAAATATAATTCAGCACAATTTTTCACCAACCACAAGTGGGGCCCACCAATTCTAGAATTTTCTACCAAAATGATAAACTCCGAAAATTCAACAATTTCTGAACCAGTCATCTCGTAAAATTCATAATAAATCATACGTTCATTTTTAACGGTTCAAAATTTGTGGGCATATACTCAACTTATATATGTATAACATATCCAAAAATTACCACGATCCAACGGTCGGATTAAAAATTATAACCCCCGCAAAATATCTCAAAAAACCCTGATTTTTAATACCTCCATTCCGACAAAAATACGGATAAAAATCTCAACATTAACTCCTTCATTTTTAACCACAAAAATATATCCCTCATTTATATCCACATAAAATAAATATTTTCTTATCATATGAATCAATAATTAATTATTCATAAATAATATTACAGAATCACATTTATGACAACCAGGCCGTTCCCAGGAAAGAGGGGGCTTTCCAATAAGGATTTCTCCTTACTGGCGCGCAATTAGATGACCAAACCTCTCCTTAGACAGAACTTTCTAGACATTGCCAATAATGCTATCTAATAATACTATTCAAATAATATGAATTATTGATCTGATAATGGGAAATACTGTGCAGCAACAATTATTGAACAACAATAATACAAAATTTCAACGTAGCAATTATTGAATCAATAAAATAAAATATTGAACAGTAATTACTGTAACAATTATTGAGTAGTGCCTTCTTACGTAAGAATCAATAATTTCAAAAATACTATGCAATACCGTGTGCTACTGTGCAATAACGCGTATTACTGTATTTTAACCACCGGGTATTCCAACAGTGTTAACGGTAACAACTACGCCGTTATTTGTAAAAATTCAAATTTGTCGTTTTCTTCACCCGATAGTTATTCTGTTATGGGGCCCACAAATGGCTGCGCCGTCGTATGAATATTCTCCGACAGAAAGAATATTCCACGACCAAACGAATATTCCCCGACAACAATGATTATTTTATAACCACTTGCTTATTTTGAAAAAAAATCATATTTCACTCATAACTTTAAATTTTTATCAATTTAACCATTTACTGAATAGTAATTATAAGAAAAATTGAATACTTTTATTTCATAAAATTCGGGGTCTTACAATCTCCCCTCCTTATGAAATTTCGTCCCCGAAATTTACGTACCTGGTATTTCGAAGAGTTGAGAATACCTTGCTTCTATTTCAGATTCTATCTCTCAGATCATCATGATTTCTCCATTGCTCATCTCCCATGATAATTTCATTTGGGTTCCTCATTTGTTGAGAAGTCATGACAACTGCCATCCCTCGAACTACTCGGCTTTGACTTGTCTGGAGTAGCATTTGGCGTCATCATTACCGTTGGAATATACCTTTCTATAGGACATATTCCTCCCTCAACTGCCTCTTCGTACTCCTCATTCATGATCTGAATCATAAATCTTCGATCCATATCGGATTCAGGTTGACCGCTATGTATAGGGTAATTCAAAACTCGATGTTGGGTTCTCCCAATTGCTTTCCAAAAAGAGAAATTCATATCATCTATTTTAGCCTTCTTAGATCGAACATCTCTTTCCACAATATCCACGTGTCGTGCGGCTTTTGTCCATGCATCACTTATTCTCACTCGTTCAGTTTTTTCTTCTCTCAGCTCAGATTCTATTTTTATCATCTTATACTCTGCCAAAGAATGCTTCTGTTCAAGCATCACATATCGGGTAACACAAGCTTGAATTATTGCATCCTTTTGTTCCACGACCGTCTGTCGTTCTTCTGCCTGCTCTTCTAACTCATGAATACGATTTTGAAATTCTACATTTTGATCATCTAATACCTCTAATAAACTCTCCTCTGGTACTTCTTCTTCCTCTTCTTCCTCAGTCTCAGCTGTTACCTCTGCGACTATCTCGGGTGTAACTATCAATTCTTCACTCACCACATGGATATCTCTAATTCCTTCTTCGTCTGACATCACATTATCACGGTTAGTGATTAGAGGTATCCCCACAGTCTCATTCACTCCATTTTTAGCATTCTCAGCTGCCATTCTCAAATACTGCCATAAAACAAGGGTTAATTAAACAAATTAACATATCACATAATATCCCAATATTATGACTGACCAACAAATAAGCTTAGGTAGGACACACTAGCGAAGGATTTACTCATCTCTCCCCTCCTAGTTGTATTCCCCGATCTCCGCCAGAGATCATATCCCTAAGCTCTGATACCACCTGTAACGACCCCAAAATAGGTCCATTCCACCCAACCCATTCTGAGTCGTCAAATACATGGTACAGAAAATAACTACAACTTTATTACAACAATTGTCGTGCAAAATACAACAACACATATGCTGTGAGTTTGGATACAAATATATACCAAATGTGACTCATGTTCCAACCGTGGACATCACCTCACAATAACACCTTACATAAAGGTATAGTCAAAAACTGTTTTAGAAATTAGAATCTTTGGGAAGTGCTCAAGGAAACCTTCGTACATGGGAGGCCACGCGTCTAGGTTATGATAGATATCATATGGCCACAAAATTATCCTTGGTTGACCCAATAGACCCCAAAGAAAAACGAGAAGATTACTATCATATTCTTCCCAATGGTGAGTCTTCTCTTGACTTATCATTATCTCCACTGTCTCTAATTGAGAATTATACTTCAAACAAACACCAAGATTATATAGGTAGTGCCCATAGATATACTCAGCAAGTGGATGAGCACAACCCTGTCTTATGATGACACGAGGTTGTATGTCATTAGACATCTTGTATGATAGTGACAAAACACCCTTCCAACGTTGGGTTCACCTCACCCTATTTTCTTCACCAAATATAACTACTAAATGATGACCACCGTTCTATTCCCTTGTTACCCCCGCTCGACCCAGCTACACTCTTATTACCTGAAAGGAATTGTGAAGCAAAAGGGTGAGCACAACTAGCTCAGTAAAGAATATCATGACTAAAGATAATTCAATTATCAATAGCCTTCATCAACAATAAATCAGAGATTTAGAACATATGGTAAATGATAAAAATTTCAACCATAGTTGCAGCGGAACGAGCAATCCATTAGAAGAGTCAAATAGACTATAAAGTCTATTATCTTCTCCATGTTAAAAATCCACCAACAATGTTTTATCCCTGTAACATCAATCAACAATTCTGGTCCACAATCATATGAATAACTCATAATCATAACTGTAGTTCTAAATTCCTCTTCTCATCCAGGACGAAGATAATTTTCATCACCTATCTTTACCTGAAACATCAAAGATCATGGTTACACCAAATCACATTTCCTGTTCATAATCATACTAATAACTTCATCTTTGCACTACGGCCAAAGATATTCATTTGTATCACCAGTTGGTCATGTTTATCTCAACATCTGTTCATCTTTGCACTACTGGCCAAAGATATTCAACAACATGTCATCTTTGCACTACGGGCCAAAGATATTCATCAACAATTCATCTTTGCACTACAGGCCAAAGATATTCATCAATATTTCATCTTTGCACTACAGGCCAAAGATATTAATATCTCAAAGAAATATATAATCATTTCAGAATTTATATAAACAATAATTATAACCATGTTGATCAATTCACCTTTGCACTTAAGCTAAAGATATTCACTTATAAATTCAATGGTCATGATCATACCAGTCACAATTCAACTTTGCACTACAGGCCAAAGAGAACCCTAGTCATGATCATACCAATAATCTACCCATCTTTACACTCAAGTGAAAGAGAATTTCAACATCAGGGTTATAAAAATGTTATATATGATAATAAAATTAATATAATCAACATATAGATTTAATCTCAAGAGTAATATTCATAACTCAACTATAATTTGGTTAGAAAAAGAAACCAATTTTTATCGTGAATAGTAACTCGTGAATAGTAACTCATGAATAGTAACTCGTGAATAGTAACTCATAAATAGTAAACTCGACACAAAAAGGTAGAAATTCCACAATAAAATCCATACCAATATTTCGGTATAATGATATTGAAAGAATAATATTTCTTAAGCTTATAAACAATTTATTTAAATTGTTTACACTTTACTAAATAATGCATTTAATCATTCTAAAATACCAAACTCATAAATTTTATCATCAATAATCAAAACCCTCATCAAAAATCTGCATATACCTCATATAGGATTCTCAAGCCATAAAATCCTATTTTCCAATTTTCTTACTTCACATAACATATTTAATTCATTTACTCATAACTAGTCCATTTTCATGAAAAATACCAAATCAGTTCCAAAAATATTTTTTTCTGGGATTTAGCATAATATAGTCCCATATTGAACATATATTTTTCTCAGAATTTTTAAAAGTCATTTACTATTTTTCATATGGCCAAACCACCGAATATTTAGACATTTATCAAAAATTATACTTTTGTCCAAAAATTCTGAAATTTACAGAGTATACTTCTATCATATACATGTACTCCCAATAAAAATTTCATCAATTTTGGAGTTAACCACAAGGAATTATAAGCGGTTACTTTTAAAATAGTCTTTTCTCATAAAATTCATAACTCTCAATCTATACATCCAAAAATCACCATTTTTGGACACAATCAAGAAAACTCATCAATTAATCATTTCAAAATTTTCCAAAATTTTTGAAGATCAGAAAAATTACGAAACTGAAAATCATAACAACCCTTAAAATTCTTTACTATCCCTTACCTCAAAAGAGCAGTACTTCTGACTGGATATCGGATATGATGCTGAAGGAAACTTGCACTGATGAATAGCAACTCACCAAGTATCTAAAAACTCACAAAATATACTTCATAATATAGAGAGAGAAAGAGAGAAAGCTTATGTTTCTGGTGTGATTTTCAATTCTAACTTAGCCCTCTATTTATAGGAAAATTTTGGTAGGTTTGACCTGCAACCTGATGGCTTTACCTGCTACTATTCCCACCCACCACATTTGAAATATAATTCAGCACATTTTTTCACCAACCACAAGTGGGGCCCACCAATTCTAGAATTTTTCACCAAAATGATAAACTCCGAAAATTCAACAATTTCTGAACCAGTCATCTCGTAAAATTCATAATAAATCATACGTTCATTTTTAACGGTTCAAAATTTGTGGGCATATACTCAACTTATATATGTATAACATATCCAAAAATTACCACGATCCAACGGTCGGATTAAAAATTATAACCCCCGCAAAATATCTCAAAAACCCTGATTTTTAATACCTCCATTCCGACAAAAATACGGATAAAAATCTCAACATTAACTCCTTCATTTTTAACCACAAAAATATATCCCTCATTTATATCCACATAAAATAAATATTTTCTTATCATATGAATCAATAATTAATTATTCACAAATAATATTACAGAATCACATTTATGACAACCAGGCCGTTCCCAGGAAAGAGGGGGCTTTCCAATAAGGATTTCTCCTTACTGGCGCGCAATTAGATGACCAAACCTCTCCTTAGACAGAACTTTCTAGACATTGCCAATAATGCTATCTAATAATACTATTCAAATAATATGAATTATTGATCTGATAATGGGAAATACTGTGCAGCAACAATTATTGAACAACAATAATATAAAATTTCAACGTAGCAATTATTGAATCAATAAAATAAAATATTGAACAGTAATTACTGTAACAATTATTGAGTAGTGCCTTCTTACGTAAGAATCAATAATTTCAAAAATACTATGCAATACCGTGTGCTACTGTGCAATAACGCGTATTACTGTATTTTAACCACCGGGTATTCCAACAGTGTTAACGGTAACAACTACGCCGTTATTTGTAAAAACTCAAATTTGTCGTTTTCTTCACCCGACAGTTATTCTGTTATGGGGCCCACAAATGGCTGCGCCGTCGTACGAATATTCTCCGACAGAAAGAATATTCCACGACCAAACGAATATTCCCCGACAACAATGATTATTTTATAACCACTTGCTTATTTTGAAAAAAAATCATATTTCACTCATAACTTTAAATTTTTATCAATTTAACCATTTACTGAATAGTAATTATAAGAAAAATTGAATACTTTTATTTCATAAAATTCGGGGTCTTACAATCTCCCCTCCTTATGAAATTTCGTCCCCAAAATTTACGTACCTGGTATTTCGAAGAGTTGAGAATACCTTGCTTCTATTTCAGATTCTATCTCTCAGATCATCATGATTTCTCCATTGCTCATCTCCCATGATAACTTCATTTGGGTTCCTCATTTGTTGGGAAGTCATGACAACTGCCATCCCTCGAACTACTCGACTTTGACTTGTCTGGAGTAGCATTTGGCGTCATCATTACCGTTGGAATATACCTTTCTATAGGACATATTCCTCCCTCAACTGCCTCTTCGTACTCCTCATTCATGATCTGAATCATCAATCTTCGATCCATATCGGATTCAGGTTGACCGCTATGTACAGGGTAATTCAAAACTCGATGTTGGGTTCTCCCAATTGCTTTCCAAAAAGAGAAATTCATATCATCTATTTTAGCCTTCTTAGATCGAACATCTCTTTCCACAATATCCACGTGTCGTGCGGCTTTTGCCCATGCATCACTTATTCTCACTCGTTCAGTTTTTTCTTCTCTCAGCTCAGATTCTATTTTTATCATCTTATACTCTGCCAAAGAATGCTTCTGTTCAAGCATCACATATCGGGTAACACAAGCTTGAATTATTGCATCCTTTTGTTCCACGACCGCCTGTCGTTCTTCTGCCTGCTCTTCTAACTCATGAATACGATTTTGAAATTCTACATTTTGATCATATAATACCTCTAATAAACTCTCATCTGGTACTTCTTCTTCCTCTTCTTCCTCAGTTTCAGCTGTTACCTCTGCGACTATCTCGGGTGTAACTATCAATTCTTCACTCACCACATGGATATCTCTAATTCCTTCTTCGTCTGACATCACATTATCACGGTTAGTGATTAGAGGTATCCCCACAGTCTCATTCACTCCATTTTTAGCATTCTCAGCTGCCATTCTCAAATACTGCCATAAAACAAGGGTTAATTAAACAAATTAACATATCACATAATATCCCAATATTATGACTGACCAACAAATAAGCTTAGGTAGGACACACTAGCGAAGGATTTACTCATCTCTCCCCTCCTAGTTGTATTCCCCGATCTCCGCCAGAGATCATATCCCTAAGCTCTGATACCACCTGTAACGACCCCAAAATAGGTCCATTCCACCCAACCCATTCTGAGTCGTCAAATACATGGTACAGAAAATAACTACAACTTTATTACAACAATTGTCGTGCAAAATACAACAACACATATGCTGTGAGTTTGGATACAAATATATACCAAATGTGACTCATGTTCCAACCGTGGACATCACCTCACAATAACACCTTACATAAAGGTATAGTCAAAAACTGTTTTAGAAATTAGAATCTTTGGGAAGTGCTCAAGGAAACCTTCGTACATGGGAGGCCACGCATCTAGGTTATGATAGATATCATATGGCCACAGAATTATCCTTGGTTGACCCAATAGACCCCAAAGAAAAACGAGAAGATTACTATCATATTCTTCCCAATGGTGAGTCTTCTCTTGACTTATCATTATCTCCACTGTCTCTAATTGAGAATTATACTTCAAACAAACACCAAGATTATATAGGTAGTGCCCATAGATATACTCAGCAAGTGGATGAGCACAACCCTGTCTTATGATGACACGAGGTTGTATGTCATTAGACATCTTGTATGATAGTGACAAAACACCCTTCCAACGTTGGGTTCGCCTCACCCTATTTTCTTCACCAAATATAACTACTAAATGATGACCACCGTTCTATTCCCTTGTTACCCCCGCTCGACCCAGCTACACTCTTATTACCTGAAAGGAATTGTGAAGCAAAAGGGTGAGCACAACTAGCTCAGTAAAGAATATCATGACTAAAGATAATTCAATTATCAATAGCCTTCATCAACAATAAATCAGAGATTTAGAACATATGGTAAATGATAAAAATTTCAACCATAGTTGCAGCGGAACGAGCAATCCATTAGAAGAGTCAAATAGACTATAAAGTCTATTATCTTCTCCATGTTAAAAATCCACCAACAATGTTTTATCCCTGTAACATCAATCAACAATTTTGGTCCACAATCATATGAATAACTCATAATCATAACTGTAGTTCTAAATTCCTCTTCTCATCCAGGACGATGATAATTTTCATCACCTATCTTTACCTGAAACATCAAAGATCATGGTTACACCAAATCACATTTCCTGTTCATAATCATACTAATAACTTCATCTTTGCACTACGTCCAAAGATATTCATTTGTATCACCAGTTGGTCATGTTTATCTCAACATCTGTTCATCTTTGCACTACTGGCCAAAGATATTCAACAACATGTCATCTTTGCACTACGGGCCAAAGATATTCATCAACAATTCATCTTTGCACTACAGGCCAAAGATATTCATCAATATTTCATCTTTGCACTACAGGCCAAAGATATTAATATCTCAAAGAAATATATAATCATTTCAGAATTTATATAAACAATAATTATAACCATGTTGATCAATTCACCTTTGCACTTAAGCTAAAGATATTCACTTATAAATTCAATGGTCATGATCATACCAGTCACAATTCAACTTTGCACTACAGGCCAAAGAGAACCCTAGTCATGATCATACCAATAATCTACCCATCTTTACACTCTAGAGAAAGAGAATTTCAACATCAGAGTTATAAAAATATTATATATGATAATAAAATCAATATAATCAACATATAGATTTAATCTTAAGAGTAATATTCATAACTCAACTATAATTTGGTTAGAAAAAGAAACCAATTTTTATCGTGAATAGTAACTCGTGAATAGTAACTCGTGAATAGTAACTCATAAATAGTAAACTCGACACAAAAAGGTAGAAATTCTATAATAAAATCCATACCAGTATTTCGGTATAATGATATTGAAAGAATAATATTTCTTAAGCTTATAAACAATTTATTTAAATTGTTTACACTTTACTAAATAATGCATTTAATCATTCTAAAATACCAAACTCATAAGATTTTATCACCAATAATCAAAACCCTCATCAAAAATCTGCATATACCTCATATAGGATTCTCAAGCCATAAAATCCTATTTTCCAATTTTCTTACTTCACATAACATATTTAATTCATTTACTCATAACTAGTCCATTTTCATGAAAAATATCAAATCAGTTCCAAAAATATTTCTTTTCTGGGATTTAGCATAATATAGTCCAATATTGAACATATATTTTTCTCAGAATTTTTAAAACTCATTTACTATTTTTCATATGGCCAAAACCACCGAATATTTAGACATTTATCAAAAATTATACTTTTGTCAAAAAATTCTGAAATTTACAGAGTATACTTCTATCACACACATGTACTCCCAATAAAAATTTCATCAATTTTGGAGTTAACCACAAGGAATTATAAGCGGTTACTTTTAAAATAGTCTTTTCTCATAAAATTCATAACTCTCAATCTATACATCCAAAAATCACCATTTTTTGACACAATCAAGAAAACTCATCAAAATATCATTTCAAATTTTTCCAGAATTTTTGAAGATCAGAAAAATTACGAAACTGAAAATCATAACAACCCTTAAAATCCATTACTATCCCTTACCTCAGAAGAGCAGTACTTCTGACTGGATATCGGATATGATGCTGAAGGAAACTTGCACTAATGAATAACAACTCACCAAGTATCTAAAAACTCACAAAATATGCTTCATAATATAGAGAGAGAAAGAGAGAAAGCTTATGTTTCTGGTGTGATTTTCAATTCTAACTTAGCCCTCTATTTATAGGAAAATTTTGGTAGGTTTGACCTGCAACCTGATGGCTTTACCTGCTCCTATTCTCACCCACCACATTTGAAATATAATTCAGCACATTTCTTCACCAATCACAAGTGGGGCCCACCAATTCTAGAATTTTTCACCAAAATGATAAACTCCAAAAATTCAACAATTTCTGAACCAGTCATCTCGTAAAATTCATAATAAATCATACGTTCATTTTTAACGGTTCAAAATTTATGGGCATATACTCAACTTATATATGTATAACATATCCAAAAATTATCACGATCCAACGGTCGGATTAAAAATTATAACCCCCGCAAAATATCTCAAAAACCCTGATTTTTAATACCTCCATTCCGACAAAAATACGGATAAAAATCTCAACATTAACTTCTTCATTTTTTAACCACAAAAATATATCCCTCATTTATATCCACATAAAATAAATATTTTCTTATCATATGAATCAATAATTAATTATTCACAAATAATATTACCGAATCACATTTATGACAACCAGGCCGTTCCCAGGAAAGAGGGGGCTTTCCAATAAGGATTTCTCCTTACTGGCGCGCAATTAGATGACCAAACCTCTCCTTAGACAGAACTTTCTAGACATTGCCAATAATGCTATCTAATAATACTATTTAAATAATATGAATTATTGATCTGATAATGGGAAATACTGTGCAGCAACAATTATTGAACAACAATAATACAAAATTTCAACGTAGCAATTATTGAATCAATAAAATAAAATATTGAACAGTAATTACTGTAACAATTATTGAGTAGTGCCTTCTTACGTAAGAATCAATAATTTCAAAAATACTATGCAATATCGTGTGCTACTGTGCAATAATGCGTATTACTGTATTTTAACCACCGGGTATTCCAACAGTGTTAACGGTAACAACTACGCCGTTATTTGTAAAAACTCAAATTTGTCGTTTTCTTCACCCGACAGTTATTCTGTTATGGGGCCCACAAATGGCTGCGCCGTCGTACGAATATTCTCCGACAGAAAGAATATTCCACGACCAAACGAATATTCCCCGACAACAATGATTATTTTATAACCACTTGCTTATTTTGAAAAAAAATCATATTTCACTCATAACTTTAAATTTTTATCAATTTAACCATTTACTGAATAGTAATTATAAAAAAAATTGAATACTTTTATTTCATAAAATTCGGGGTCTTACAAATACTTTTGAATCCTATTTATAGCGTATTATATGTTCAAGATGTTCATTAGTTAACACAGTCTTTAATCAAGCTTGACATGATTCAAGTATGCACATATGGTACAAAATCAGATTATAGATTCATCATGAATCAAATACCTAGTTATTTCAAATACCTAGTCCTTTTTACCCATGAACCATCGTATTACGAGGCAAACACCATTATATCACGTAAGCATCACTTATATACATGTATCAGTAGGTTTTAAATCACCTCTAGCAATATAAGCATCATACACGTCAACTGACCCAAGATCAGATTTCAAACTAACCAGGTTCTGATTTCAGACTGGTGCAGCTGCGCCATGGCTAAGCCTAGGACTGGCGTAGCTGCGCCGTCCTCTGGCTAAGCCAAGACTCAGCTGTTGCCTTGTGGTTTCTGTCCTGCTTGAACACAACAATCATACATAATATATTTTGTCATGTTAAAGGTCTTTTCATGCTTCTCAAGTTAATCTAGGTTCCTTCTTTCATAATAAAATTCTAAATTGATCATTTCAACAATTTAAGGTCATTCAAGGTCATGAAACCACCAAGTCTATCATGCTTGCTCTCTAAACATAAAAGATAGTTATAAGACTCATATTAGGCATGCTTGTGAGTATTTATAACACGTGTGAAATTAGCACTGCTTTGGTTGAAAATATGCTTCGTTCATGCTTTACTTGAAATATAATACACAAGCATGATGTATATACATTTATGCTACATGAGTAAGTCTAAATGTATTACCAACATGTTTATAAATGTCAGATTCTATCTTTCAAAATAGTGTGTTAACATTCACTTCAAAAGTCATATTTTCATTTGTGAAGATTACTAATACGTCCCACATGATCATGCTCTCTTACGAATTATATAAACATAAGTTAACGGGCTATTCATGCATTTCTAAATCATACCAACATGTTTGCAAAGTCAGTATACATACATGTCATTCATACTCATCAAGTTCGTTTCTAAAGTCATAAATCCATTTTAAACTATAGAACTTCGTTAAACATGTATGATAGTCTAAACATACTCACATTGGGCTAATATATCTATATATACCCCTTACACATGCTTGCATGCTTGTATAAATCATAGTATTATAGAAGATTATAAAACAGAAGCTCCAACTGAACTCAGGGGCCGGCGCAGCTGCGCTGCGCCTCAGTGTTAATCCGGCGCAGCTGCACCGTGCCTGGTTCGAGCCAGGAACAGTTTGCTTCGACAGAAAACTAGCCCAAACACAGAAATCACTCATAAATTCGTTTCTAAACAATCATGTATCAGTTTAAACATGCTTATATGATCATATAACAAATATATGAACATTACCCAACCTCATTATCATCCAATTATGTAAAATCAAGAAATTTAAATTCAAGACTCAAGAACTCTATTTTGACAGAGAATGAAATTGGAAAGCAATGAATGGGGTTATACCTCTGCAATATGAAGGAACTTGCTCCTAATGAACTCCCAATGTCCTAGAATACTTGTATGCTCTCAACCTCACCCTTAATGGAATTCTCAGCAATGGAAAAATGGAAGGAGAGCTCATACTTATAGGAAAATCAATACTCAGACAATAAAATTTTTCACTAAATCAAACTCATGGATGAAAGGATTGCATGAAGGTTAAGAAGGAGTTGTTGGATGTTATTTGGATTTCATCATGACCACCACTCCCCCATAATCATCAGCTAGGAAGCTTGGAAGAAGAAAAGAGGAATAGGCCTTAGCCTTTTTGCTACACACGTGACTGAGAAATGAGGGCAATTGGACACTCATTTTGGGACAATTTTCAAATACTCAGTATTCTTGCAACATTAGACCATATACTTATACACAACTCTTATTCTTATGCTATATTTTATACACATATCAACCATACATTATAACTTAATGTCACAATGTGATTTAACATTTCAAGGTAGTAGATGTTATGCAACAGACATATAATCCATGTACATTTTATTTTAATGTATACCTACCTACACATTGTCACATAAATATTTCATAATGTATTTATAATATATAGTTCCAATATGCTTAACCACATTGCTTCATACAATATAGTTTTATAAGACTTAATATATAGTCACATAAATGTCACACTGCACTATATAGTATAGTTGTATTATTGCTCACATGCACATAACCGTCAATATAATCTTATTATATTAATAACTTACTTATTTATGTCAAATAAATAAATGATTCACTTCCTTGATTAATTACCACCAATATTAATTAAATCATTCTTCCTTGATTAACGTATTTATGGATCTCCATAATCATTAATTATCTATATAATCCTTATTATATTTATAGATACATTGCAAATAATAATAATCATATATTGTTAATTAATTACCAAGTAATCAATATTCTACCACAATTAATTAATATTAATTAATGGTTTACTTAATAATTCCTTCGTCAAACATAACGTACTTTATTTCGTGGTTTATCAATGTCACACATATAACATTAATGTCTCAATTCAATGCTACAGTAGAAAGTAACCAACTCTAACTGATCGCTGGCGCAACTGCGCTAGTTTGTACTGCTGGGACGGCGCAGCTGCGTCGTACCCTGACAGTGCCAAGACTGGTTTAGCTTCAAGTCCGTGCTAATTTTCATCGCTAAACTCGTTTTATACAACATGAATTAATGTCCACGTGAGTGATATTACCAGTCTAAGAGCGTACTCATTATCTACATGAAATCACATGATCAACCCGATTAAACTTCCTAATTCCCGTTTTAACTCACTTTGTGAATTTCCTCGTTTCACATTATGTCACACAAGACATTTCACAATTCTCATTGTCAAATCATATTTCTTAATACGCATTGATATAATACGAATCAATTGAATTAACCAACTCACAAAACAATAACACTTGTATTCACATAAATATTATTTCCATTAATATATTCATTTAATAATACGTGGAAATTCTCGAGTATTACTGTTAAGTCTAGTTGTGATTTCATGGATACTTAAAATCAATATATCCAAGTGAAAAATATTATTGATAACTTGAAATGTATAATTTAAATCAATATGATTTAAAAGTATAACACTATGCTGTAAAGGTTGCGGATTCTGGAAATAGAAGGAATTAATGTATTAATTGGTATCAAAGTGAGGTTGTATTCATTATTTTATGAATAAAGATTATAAATATTCAGATGAAGGTTGTATAGTAATGCACCAGGTTCGAGGTTCGAGGTTCAAGGGACCCGAATTTGGGGGTGTTACAAGTTGGTATCAGAGTTGTAGGTTATAAACCTTAGGTAAGGGTACCTTAGGCTATAACCGTAGAGAAGAAAGATGAAAACAACGACTAATAAACTTGAATAAAAGTTTAAGTAATAAGAAATGAGTTAAAAAACTTCATAAAGAAGTTTATATATATATATATATATATATATATATATATATATGAATTTGTAAAATTCATAAAGGGAAATGTTGAAATATAAACAAGAGAAGATTCAAAGAAGAATCTTGAAGCGTTATAAAAAATGAGAATCAAGAGTTACCTAATTTCAATAATAAAGATAAAGAGAAAATGATAAATAGGCGATGTCTATAAGATAAAAAGCATAAATGAAATCGCGTTGTAACATAATTAAAGAGAAAAGTGAGAAGATCGTAGGGCGATCATTGGGTAAAGATGGTCGTAATATAAAATGATTATAAAATAAGATCACGATGTGATCAGAATGAGTTATGAAGTAACGAATGGAAAGTTATAACTTGATGATATAAAAAGAATGTACTATGAGATAGTACGAGGAAAGAGTTGAAAGTGATGAGATACAAATTAAAGAAATTTCAAAATGAGCAAAGAGAAAATTAGCATTTTGTGGGATTTCAACTGAAGAGTCATGTGATAGCTGAGTTTTACAAGCCTTTGAATGGGCAGGGGTTTTGTGCTTGGTTTAACGACCATTTAGTCTATTACAATGATAATCATTGGAATATTGGTATCACGCTATCGATATATGTATGGTGAAAAGGTGATTCTTTTCTCATATTTATATATGATAATAGAGAATATTAAGTTTAGGTGCGAGTTCCTAAAACTCATGCTTATGGTAAGTTTGTGACTCATGATCATATGGTATATTTTGAGCCCCAAAGCGTATGGACAGTCCTTGACCTGTTCTTGGACTATGTATTGCTAGGACAAGTTTCTAAACTCATATTATTGTGAAAAGTTTCTAAACACATAATGTGTGGTAAGTTTGATAAAATATACTAGGGTATAGGAATGTTGTAGACTGGAAACTAATTATTTTCAGTGTATTATGCATTAAAAGTGTTAGAAATAGATAGAATGATTAAATAGTGATATAATGGAGAAAGTTAAAGTTGATAAAGGAAAAATGGATATTCCAAATCTTCTAGCTATGCTAGACTTCAAAATTTATTGACATCGTGCTGTTAGATACATTTAAAAAAATTGGATCAGCTTATTGAACTAATAAGTTTTAGAAGTTCTATTATTCATATGTCTAAGCTAATTGTTTCAGCTAGACAAAGATGATTTGAAAAATATCAAAACGTATTTTTATATAGTCATCAATACATCATTAAACCTGGTGTAGATATGACATATAATGAAGTCATCAATGAAGTTTAATCTAGTGTGGATGTGATTATAGAATCGTCAACCCACTATGGTATGTTGTAGTATGACAAAGTTATAAAATGATGGAATCCTCAACGTACTGTCAAAACAGTACGGTATCATGACTTCATAAAATGTTTTTTTTAAACTATGAAATAGTATGCCAATTGAGTTGGCTAAAATGTTTCGATTGATATCTGAACTGTTCATATATGTTTAAACTATTTGTTCCGACTAGACGATTATTGAAAGATATTTATGAGATTCAAGCCTTCCTTGAGAATTCATGCCAAACCAGATTGTTTTGGTGTGGAATTTTGTACTAAGTCTGAGGTGAACAACCCTAAAAAGGGGACATGTTATCAAAAGCTATAAGTTTCAAACAACGCTTATGCGTTAAAATATTGTGCACAACGTAAGGGTACGATAAGCTGATCCCCTAAAGTATAAATATAGGTAGTTTACTGTCTTCGTGATTGTAAACAGGCCTAACAGAGAATGTTTACAGTCTTAGTGATTGTTAAACTTCTATGGGTAGGTTTTTAATGGAATGCCCATTAAACCAAGTAAAGAGTTCATGGTCTTTATGACCTCTCAGCAAAATATGAAAAGTTTTTAAAAGAATGTTTTTACTTCCTAGTTATTCATACCGCTTCACAATTATTGAACAATTGTTGAAGACTCTTTAAAGATATTCAAATACTCTGGAAGTTGAATGATAAAAAGGTATGAGCTTCTTAGAAGAATGTGAGAATGTAAAGGTTAGTATGACAACCTACTTATGATGAGTAAAATATGTAAAGATATGTATGCTAAAATTTTGAGGACAAAATTCTTTAAAGGAGGGGTGAATGTGATATCCCAAATATTAGTAATACTTCTTTTAATGGAAATATTAATTGATTAAATAAATGTTAGTGATTTAACTTAATTATTAATAAAGGAAATGTAAAAAGAGTGGATTAATTTTTTTATGTGCCCATAGGGTATAAAATGATCGGGAAGAGAGACTTTTAATATAAAAGGCTCTAACTAAGAATGTACGAGATAGTATAAATATTACTTACTCATAATGAAAAGAAAGTAATATGTGAAGTTGAATAAAATTTATGAGATGAAGTAAGCAATGGTATTACAAAATGTATACCTTGATTACTCAAAATGAAAAGGGAGGCCAATATGACTTAATTGAGAAATATTCTTGACATAAATCCACATATGAGATCAATGAAATAATTATATTATAATATAATTAATTTCGTTCAAAAGTATTATTTAGTGACAAATAAGGAAAATGGTGGGAACTACCATGAAGTATTTAAATTATATAGAGCCATCATTTTTAATGATGTAGCACATCTATTTTACTAACTTAAAGAACTATGGTGGATAAAAAAGTCCATATATATTAATATGTAATATAAGTCCATATTAAATATTGGACCATGTCAAATTTGCTAGGTGTGCTTGCAAATAGGTTAGTGTTATGGACCATTGCCTTACGTAAAGAGGGGTAATAAGAGTCCAAGTTATATAAATTGGGCCAAATTAATTTTTCCATGTAAGCATTCAAGCCTTCTTTATTTTATTAATATGATATAAGTGCATTGAGCCCAAAACATAGTTGTGCCCAGCCTTGCATTAGACCCAATTTGGCAGCCCGTATTACAGAGAAAAGGAATTATTAGTTCAAATTAAAAGAGCAGTGAGATGGTTGTTGGTCAGCCAGTAAGCTAACAGTTAGTTAGCAATTTAGTTAGTAGCTATACGATGTAGAGTGGCTGTAGGAGCCAAGTTCATTGAATGAGCCAAGTAGCTACCAGAGGACTGAATAGGGGCCAACATAGGGGCCAAGTAGACTGTAGAGTAGTAGGAGGCTGCTAAGCCTTGTAGGGGCTGTGTAGTGGTAATGATGAAGGCCAATGTAGGGGTCGGGTAGGAACTAAAGATAGCAGCCATGTAGAGATAATGATGGAGAGTAGCAATATGCCAAGTAGGCTGATTAAGAGAGAGAGAAAGCTCAGCCATATATGGCCATACACTGCACCTTAAAACAAATAAATTATATACTTATCAGAGTTCCAAAAGCAATATCAATAGCAGTCCATTAGATTGAGAGAGTAGCAAATCTACGACTGGAAGGGAAGGAAGGATTGAGCAGCAAAGCTACTTCAATCTCTATAAATTAGCTAGGTAAGCAAGCTTAGACTTTTTCCATTCCTTTTCCATTTCATATTTGATAGTGGGCTGATAGAGGCTATAGTATTAAATAAGACTATGATGGTTGTTATGATAATATTATAGCTTTGTGTGGTTGTTGAGGCATTATATAGAGACCCTTAATAAATCAAAAGCCAAAAGGCAGGGTAAAATGGACAGAAAATTTGTGGTTACATGTAAATAAAATTATGCTCACAAACTGTTTGATTAAATGTCCAAGAAGGGGTTGTTATAGTATAAAAGCATGCTAGCTATGAATTAGAGTCCAAATCATGTCTACAACCTCATATATTGAGATAAATGCCTCAAACATGCTTATATGCTTAAAAATAACATGTTGTAGTACAACTTACATGCTATGATAATTTTATTTTAGATAGTAGAGTACCTTACTCCACGATCCTAGAATGCAACTCCAAGATTGTAGATCTCTACTTAAACGTCATCAGCGGACCCCCCCCCCCCACTTTGAGTCTCAAATTAGAACTGTAATGACTCAGAAAATCCTATGTAATATTTAATTAATATAATGTCAAATTTTGTGTATGAATTTTTTTTGTTACTTCTTATTGTGACAAAATTTTTATTTACTAGTTTATTAAGTGTCCTAGATTATGAATGATAAATAAAGTGATGATGATATATACATTAATAAAATGTTATATAAACATCAAGAATGAAAAGGAAAGCTAACATGGCTTAGTTATGAAATATCCTTGATATGAAGCTACAAATGTGTTTAAGGAATAATTATACTGTGATATAATTTATTTCATTCAAAAAGTATTAGTTGGTGAGCAAAAGGGTTATTTAAAGAAATGGTGTACTACTATGAATTATTTAAGACTACACGGGATCGTCATTTTAATGAAATATGTGCTAACTTTTGTTGCTAGTCAAAAGGGAATATGATAGATAAAAGTTCCATGTGTTTTAAATTTATCAAGAGTCCATGTTGAAATATGGGGCCATAATAATCTTTGCCATGTATGATTGCAAGTCTCCTTCAATTAAATTAGGAATATGGGTTATGGTATTGGGCCTAAAATAAAGCCAATTGTAACTCATTTTCTAGCCCAATTCGGTAGCTACCATTGTTAACAAGGGATGATTGGTTTAAGCCCAAATCATGAATTTTTAAATTTTCCCTAACCCAATCCAGTGAACCAACCGATGTGTAAACCAAGAAGGGACTGTTTCAAACTAATCAGTGGCATGGCTTTAATACTCAGTCAGGTAGCAAGTTTATGAGTTCTAAGTTGGTTCTAGTTAATAGGCTAGTCAGTTAACAGTTAGCTAGCATGTGAAATAGGCTTGTAGTGGATAAGGCATAGATAAGGGAGCTATGGTATGATAGGGTGGCTGGGTAGGAGCCAAAGTAACTAGGCTAGGAATGGGTGTTGTTGCTTGGTAGGACGGCTGAGTAGGGGTCAAGTAGGTACTAATAGGATTACTAGCAAGAGGAAATAAACTCAGCCATAAAAGGCCAAGTTTATTGCCCAAAACCAATTAGCTTCATCACTTAATCGAGTCCAAAAGAAATAGCAGTAACTGTCATATAGAGTGAGAGTGAAGAGTTCGGCTAGAGAATGAGGAGAGACTGGGCAGTACAACTCCCTTGTAACCTTCGAATCAACAAGTAAGCTCATTCTGGCCTTCCTAATCCTTTCATTCCTGTTTCATTAAGGATAGTAAATGAACTGTTAATGGCTGGGTGAGGTTGTCTCCAACGGCTGCACAAGAATTGGTTATGTAATTAAAACTTGTGTTATTAATTGATACCTGTGAATGAAAGCATGTGTCCACATGAATGTTAATTGATGAAAGATTGACTGCTATGAGATTAGAAACTGTATTACACTAAATTGAGCTAAGCCCAGTTGAGTTTGTTCAATAATAAGAATGTATAAAGTAACTAAATATATGCTATATTGGTAATAAACTACTTGATACAGGACTGCTATGTGTTGTTTTATTCTTGTTATTGTTTTAAAGCCATAAGGTTGGTAGCACTAAGCTAATAACATAAGTAATGTGAGGAGATATGTAGACTGCCCACCATCTGTTTGATAAACTGCCAAACTAAGGACTGATGTAGCATCTATGTATATTAACTGTGATTTGGAGTTCAAACCCTGTCAAATTGCTTATGTAGTAGGGACAATACCTCAAGTATACTCTATATTTGACCTTATCATGTTTCAATATAAGTTGTAACCTATGGTAATTAAACATTTATGCAAAGCAAGTAAGAATAAACTGAAATAGTGAGCTCCATAGGGACTATTACTAGAAGCTTGATTTGTAACAACTACTACTTGTTTCTAATATGATTAGTATATTATAACATGATACTAGTGAAGCTTAAGCATGATACAATTCAAGAATCTAAAGTCAGTCCTTGTAACTATGGTTAAAATCTTTTTTTATAATATCTATGATTTTCTCCTAACCTGACTGTTATGTTATAAATGAGGATAATTACATCAAGCTTTAAGAGCTAATCGTGATGATACTTTAAAAGCCACATTTTTTTTGAAATATTAATACATAAAAGGTTGGTGGTGGACTGTCTATGTGTAATCTAAGACAGGCTATCCGAATGAAAGCTATACCTATTAGATGTTATGTAAATAGCCAGTTATGTGTCCTTGTTGCTTAATCATGTTAACTTAGTAACTGAATTTTTTAAATCATGCTACCTTGTACCAAGAGGGGCTGTTTTGGCCTAAAACATGAAACCTTACTATTAGATGTTTTAAACCATGAACATATAATATGTAAGAGGTTCATGCTTTAGAAATACAGAGAGCACATTCCTTGGTACTTTTTTGATGCAATGGTATTAAACCATGTCTATAATGCTCTATATAGACTGTTTTGATGATGTAGTACTGGACCTTGCCTATTTAGTTCTAATGTAAACTCGAAGACTGTTATATGGATTTTTGAGCTGCTATATGAACTGTTGTAGGATCTAACTGAATGACATGCTATGTTGCTATCACGACTGACTGTTAACATGATAGGTGTTGCTATATTAAGTTATTGTATTAAATTGACTGCTATGTTATGGCTATGTTATTATGGACTGAACTTAGGCACAAAGAGCTAGGTTGGGCTGAGGAGTAATAAGGAGGATACAATTGGCTTTCTAACACAAGCAAATAGCTATGGCACTAGTAAATTGAAACTGTGCACACCACCTGCTCGACGAAAGTCCCAAGTGGACTGCCTTAATTAAAAGTCAAGTATTAGACACAAATAAGGCTGGAAATTATTTATGAATTACATATAATGATAATTAACAAGTTAAGCCTATTATGAGGAAATGGAATTCAGTCTTAAGTCAAAGTAAAGAATTAAGGAAATTAGCATGTCAACCCCTTTGCACACTGATTTGAGTCAGTCTATGGGGACTGACATGATTGTGTTGCAAGTTCTAAGGGTACTTTTAGGTGCTAATATATCAAAAAAATTCAAGTATAACTAAACTTTTGGTTCAAAGACTAAGACTTGTGACGAACGAGAATTTTGTAAATTATTTTAAATATTTATTGAGTTAAATAAATATTTTTTGATGATTTAATTATTAGATTTAATAATTAATTGATGCAATGGTGGTAGATTAATTTAATTATGTGTTACATTTATTAAATTAATGTAGAGAATTTTTATTATTCAAGTATGTGATTAATTGAGCTTATTGAATTAAATGAATATTTAATTAAGCATGATGTTATTTTAATTAAATTAAATTATTAAATAGAAATTTAATAAATTGACATTATTTATTAATGAGATATTTATTTATGTGACTATGTGAATTTATGAGAAATTATTATATTTTATTTATATTAAATTAAATAAGATATGAGTTTAGTTATGAATTGGGTGTGACATTTTCAAACTATATGATAAAAGGTTTTATTAAAATAAAGAGCATTGATCTGAAATTGCTAGCCAAATGTGGCCTTAGGAGGAGTTGGGGGCAGTTAAGTCACGAATGGAATAACTGACCTCAACTCTGCGCTTAATGGTTGAGTCGAACGTATTTTTCATTTTTGCTAAGTTAAGAGTCAGAGAGAATTCAAGAGAAAGTTCAGAGGATTTGTTAGAATTCAGTAATTGAAGAAAGCTTCTAAGTCTACAAATATATACCTTATACTCTGGGTAATCTCTCCTTCCAATTTCTTCTTCACGTCTTTTAGTTTTTATAAATTGGCTTTCAAAACTTCTGTTAATCTCTGTGATTTGGGAATTGTACTATTATATGGATTTATGTGATAGTAAGAATAGCATAACATGTTTTATATATATATTACATGATTTCATATCATCAAGTTCATGAAAACATGTAGTAATCTGATGACTTGTTATTTCAAAATAAACAGAGTACGTGATATGGCCATATGGCCATATATGCGATAATTGATGTATTGATTATATATTATCCCTAAAATTTACACCCTTATATTATTGAGCATGTTAATACGAAGAGATCAAGCCTTAAACAAACGGATTCGGTGTTATAACGAATCCGTAGTGTTAAATTATATATTTTATATTCAAAAACCACCAAGAACATCAAAGTCAGTGAATTCACATGTTTTAATTATGTGATTATGAGTTTTAATTGGTTAAAACTACTTTATAGATGTTGTATTATGATTATGCATGAATTATAACATATGGGTATATGTGATTTGGTGAAATTAGTGTTAAAAATGTGTTGATTTCGCTGAACTCTATGTTCTTCGCGAACTGAGATTCAGTTTCTGGGGTCTCGCGCCGCGGCGCCAGTTCTAGAACTGATGTCTCGCGCCGCAGCGCCGCAGCGCGACTCCTTAGTACATTAGTGGCGCCGCAGCGCCACTCTCCAGAAAATTCAGAAATGTATTTTTAAAAATGTTAAAGTCTAACAAGTGTTAGTAGATTGATGTAATGAACATGTAATCATGTTAGAGGTACTATGAGATGATAAAATAGTTGTTTAACATGTAATAAAATATTATATGTGAATTGAATTATTAAATACATAATTGGTTTGATAATTCATGAAGTATAAATTATGTGACAACGTGATAATTTGACTAAGTTTAGTCAATAATTAAAGTAGACAACGAGAATGAGTTTATATTGATTAGTTAATTTATAATTAACTGGTATTTTGTATATGAATGGTATGTAGGATTTAATTCAAAGAACGTGCTTAGTTAAAGTGTAATCTACGCACGAGGCAAGTATCCTACCCCTAACTCCATTCTATTGAGCAAGTTTATTTAAACTTAAACGTTACTTTTATGTCGAGCAAGTTTCTTAACCCTACTTTTTAATATCTTTTAAGATTATTAATTACCTTGAATAAGTTATCATGCTATTATTCAAGTTCAAGTATGATATTACAGATTATTTATCTTTCCAAAGCATGATTCAGTTATACAATAATTGTTCTATTGTATACGTTTGAGATTATTATTCAAATTGAATATCGTTATTGTTGAACCTTATTAGACTAGTGAACCTTATTGATTCAACTAGTCCATAGTTGATGAGCGTTCTAAATTTCAGAATCCTTGATGAATTTATCCAAACCAAACTTCCTTTGGTGCGGACTCGAATGTCAAACTGAGATGAACAACCCTGTATAGGGGATTATTTACGCTTTAGCGTTAAGATATTGTGCACAGTATGGTACTAAGGGCTGATCCCCCTAAGTACGAGAAGAAGGTCCATAGTCTTATGACTGTTAAAGGTTTCAAGTATAATCCTTGATAACCTAGGACATAGTTCAAGGTCTTTTGACCCCTCAGAATTCTTTTGATTCTTGTTAATTATTCTTGATTCAAAAGTTGAGCTTTATTCAGATGTCTTTGATTATTCGCATGTTATTATAATGTTATTTCATTATTATACTTGTGGGCATTTGTGCTCACTCTTGCTTAATAATAACATTGCAGTTAAGAATGAAAGAAGCGATGAACCCTCCACTAGTAAGGGCAAGGGCAAAGTTAGCAAGTGTTGAAGACTTGTATTTATTTTATTGATGATGATTTATGTTTAAGACTTGAGTTATGATGTTGTTAAGACTTATTTGTTTAGAATTCCGCACAGATGTTTTAAGGTTAGAGTAACCTGAGATTTATTTATGATTCAGTTGATGTAACCCTTAAGGGAAGAGATTTTATTATGATTTCTATCTATTGTATGGTTTGATATTATTTATGGGTAGATAGATAGATGATGCTTGTTCAGTGAACACCAAATCCCGTAGAATCGAAGTACCCGGATTTGGGGGTGTCACAGGTTGGTATCAGAGCTGTAGGTTATGAACCTTAGGTGGGGGAACAACCTTAGGTAGTAACCTTATAGAAAGAAGATAGTAAAGGAAAACTCTTATCGAGTTTTAAGAAATGAATTTTTGATAATTCATTGAAGATAATAAAATACATTATGTGTTTATTTGTTAAGTATGCGTTAGATAGTATGACTTAGTAACTAAAACTTAAAATTTTGTTGTCAGGATGACGAATGTTGGAGAAGCTAGTCAAGCTGGGGAGGAAGAACCCCGATTACCTATAGTACCTACAGAGGAGGAGACCCGAGACATACATGTTATTAGAGAATAGTTAGTTCAGAGGGAGTCATCTCCATTGATCACCGTTGTTGGTCAGGAGCATGAGCCCGAGACTGATCCTGAGGAGGAGTTTGATGAAGAAGAGGAAGAAGAGGAGTTACCATGGTACACTGTTGATGCTGAGATGTATGACACACTATATGATCGTAACGTGGAGTTACAAGATGAGGTTCAGGAATTGACTGAGCGAGCGACTGTTCAGCAGTCTACTTTAGAGGAGAAGGATAGAGAGATTGTGACCCTTCATACACGTTTAGGAAACGTGGAGTGGGATCTGATTCATGAGAAGGGTCAAACCGAAGATAAGACCGAGGAGATAGAGAAGCTGAAGAAGGAACTGAAGGAAACCTCCGGAAGACTGAAAATAGCAGAGGAAGGATGGGTAAGAGAATCACATCGAGCTGATCGTGCAGAAGATGATAGTCGTGCAAAGAAGGTAAAGCTTGAAGACACGTACGCCACACTTAATCATGCGATGGATGAGGTTCAAGAGCGAGTGTTAAGGTACCCCATTCAGTTTCAAGGACTTCCATCGTATATGTTGGATCGCAGGACGATGTATCGTATCATGAATGAGGAGCGTGGCAAGGCTATTGAGCACCTTGGAAGACAGGAATATAATCTGTTTATTTATGTGAAAGACTTATATAGTTTTATGTAAATTTCGATGTGTTTATGAACTAAGGAATATGTTAATATTTGAATGTTTTAAATCCTGTGGATTCTTTATCCCAGGATAGATGATGTAAATAGCAGTATGCTATAGTTTAATGTTAGAACTTTTTTTTATTTGAATGAAAAGATATCAAGTTGTTTGAGATGATGTGTTAAGTGATATGTTAAATTGTTGAGTAATGTCTTAACTATGTAGAGAAATAAATAAAGTCTAATAAACGTTTATTTAACAGAAAAATGCCGCCAAGGAGAAGACAACAACGTTAACCGGCTCAGGAAGAGTCAACCAATAATAGCATTAACGCCAACGCTAATCCTGTTCAGCAGTTGGTGAATCTACTGGCTGGAGCAATGAATAACCAACCGCATGCTCCACTTAGCACAACGTTTAAAGACTTCAAGGTGGTGGGACCGCAAGAGTTCAAAGGTTCCAGAAACCCGATCGAGGCTCAAACGTGGGTAATGGAAATGGAGAAGGTTTTCGACGTTGCTAGGGTTCGAGAAGATCAGAAGACCGTTTTTGCGACATTTATGCTGAAGTCTGAGGCTAGCTACTGGTGGCAGGCAAACAAGATGTGAGGAGGTAAAGGTGTAATTACGTGGGAGAGATTCAAAGAGATGTTTTTCGAAATGTATTTCCCAGCTAGTTCGCAGAATCTGATGGAGGTGCAATTTCTGGAACTGAAACAGGGAAACATGAGCGTGCCTGAATACGCGGCTAAATTCGATGAGTTGGCAAGGTTTGCCCCGTATCAAGTACACACTGACGAGAGGAAAGCCAGACGATTCGAACAAGGACTGAAGCCTTGGGTATACAGCAAGGTATCAATGTTTCAACTTAACACATTTGCGGGAGTTTTGGAAAAGGCCATTCTCGCGGAAGGAGGAAGTGATGCAGTGACTAAGTACAACCAAGAACAGAAAAAGAAAAAGAGTGAGAATGAAGGTAATAACAAGACTGGTGGAAGTAATACTGGGAATAATAATAATCAGAAGAGGAAGTGGACGGATAACTCGACAGCTGGAAGTCAACACGGAGGGCAGAAAAAGAAGATAGAAGCATGTCCGACTTGCGGCAAGGCACATCTAGGAGTTTGTTTGAAGGGAAAGAGAGTGTGCTATAATTGTGGTTAGGAAGGCCACATAGCACCAAATTATCCAAACCCAAATAAGGGTGCTTGTTTTAACTGTGGTTCGAAAGATCATTTAGCAAGAGACTGTCCCAAGAAGGGATCGGGAGGATCAGGACAAGGAGGAAACCGGGGAAATAGCAGTGGAAATACCTTAACCATCACCGGACCACCTGCAACAAACCGACCAACCGCCAGAACTTTCAATATGACGGTGCAGGATGCAATCCAGTCTCGTGAGGTGGTGTCAGGTATCATTCCGATCAATGAAGTTAATGCTTATGTTTTGTTTGATTCGGGTGCTACTTGTTCCTTTATATCCGAAGACTTTGCTAATAGTTTAGATTTGCTTATGGATGAATTGGATTACCCCATGAACATAAAAATTGCGAATAGAGAAATAATCCCTGTTAAGTACGTGTTTAAGAACTGTAGGGTGGATATTAAGGGTAATATCATGATCGTAGATCTTATCCCTATTCGATTGGGGGAATTCGACGTTATATTGGGCATGGATTGGCTATCCAATTATGGGGCTATAATTGACTGCCAAAAGAAGCGTATTAACCTTATGACTCCGTCAAAGGTTGTGTTTTATGGTAGCAAGTCGCCTAGACAAGCGAGTTGTCTGACGATGTTGCAGGCCAGGAAGTTATTAAGACAAGGCTGTGTAGGATATTTAGCTTACATAGTCGACAGTTGAAAAGAGAACCTGAAGGTAGAGGAGATACCGATTGTGAGAGACTTCGTCGATGTATTTCCAGACGATTTGCCAGGACTTCCACCAGATAGAGAAGTAGACTTTGTGATTGATTTGGCGCCCGGAACTGCTCCAATATCGAAGGCACCTTACCGAATGACGCCAGTAGAGATGAAGGAATTAATGGTACAACTACAAGAATTGTTGGACAAAAAGTACATTCAACCGAGTGTATCGCCGTGGGAAGCGCCGGTGTTGTTCGTGAAAAAGAAGGACGGATCGATGAGGCTCTGCATTGACTACAGAGAATTAAATAAGGTCACGATTAAGAACAGATATCCATTACCAAGGATCGATGATCTGTTTGATCAATTGAAGGGAGCAAAATACTTTTCCAAGATTGACTTGAGGAGTGGTTATCACCAACTGAAGGTGAGGCCAGAGGATGTACCGAAGACAGCGTTCCGAACGCGATATGGTCATTATGAGTTTTTAGTAATGTCGTTTGGTCTTACAAATGCTCCTGCAGTATTTATAGGACTAATGAATGGTGTATTCAAGCCATTTTTGGACAAATTCGTGGTGATATTTATAGACGACATTTTGGTATATTCCAAAACCAAAGAAGAACACGAAGAACACTTGAGGTTAACGTTGGAAGTATTGAGAAGGGAGAAGTTGTATGCTAAGTTTTTGAAATGCGAATTCTGGATCGAGAGAGTACAATTTCTTGGTCACGTAATCGATAAAGATAGAATTTCGGTAGATCCATCCAAAGTAGAAGTTGTGATTAACTGGGATCAGCCAAGAACGCCGTCAGAAGTAAGAAGTTTTCTTGGATTAGCAGGGTATTATAGAAGATTCATACAAGATTTTTCTAAGATCGCAACTCCGTTAACGAATTTAACTCGAAAAGCTGTGAAATTTGTTTGGACGAAGAAGTGTGAGGAGAGTTTTCAAGAAATAAAGAAGAGGTTGAGTACAGCGCCTGTGTTATCTCTTCCGAATGATACAGGAAATTTTGTTGTTTTTAGCGATGCGTAGCATAAAGGACTTGGCTGTGTGCTGATGCAAAACGGCAAAGTCATTGTGTATGCATCACGGCAGTTGAAGGATTACGAGAAGGGTTACCCAACCCATGATTTGGAGTTAGCTGCAGTTGTTTTTGCTTTGAAAATTTAGAGGCACTATTTATACGGGGAGAAGTGTGAAATATATACGGACCACAAGAGTCTGAAATATATTTTTACACAGAAAGATTTGAATATGCGTCAAAGAAGATGGTTGGAATTAATCAAAGATTATGACTGTGAGATTTTATACCATCCGGGTAAGGCTAATGTGGTTGTCGACGCCTTAAGTAGAAAGGGTCGTGAGAAATTGATGATGTTGACTGCTCAGCAGGAGCTAATTGCAGATATGGAGAAACTGGAGTTAGAAGTGAAGTATCCTATAGAGATTGATGAGAAGCTATTTCAGATGCAATCTGGTACAAATCTACTAGATAGAGTGAAGGAGGCTCAGCTTCAGGATGATGAATGCAAAAAGGTTACATCGAAGATATCTGAAGGAACCGAACCAAGATTTAAGATGGATAAGGAAGGAATATTGAGATTTAAAAGCAGAATTTGGGTTCCGCCAGTACAAGAAATTAAGGAAGAAATTCTGAGCGAGGCTCATAGTTCACGATATTCAATTCACCCTGGTAGTACCAAGATGTACCAAGATCTTAGACAACATTTCTGGTGGCCAAATTTGAAGCGTGATGTTGCAGAATGTGTTGCCAAATGCCTGACATGTCAGAAAGTTAAAGTAGAACATCAGAGACCGAGTGGATTGCTACAACCGTTGGAGATCCCAGAATGGAAATGAGAACATATTACGATGGACTTCGTGGTTGGCCTTCCGACGACTCAGAAAGGCTACGACACAGTATGGGTTATCGTTGACCGACTGACGAAATCCGCGCACTTCCTTCCTATCAAAATCAGATTTAACTTAGATCAGTTGGCAAGATTATATGTGAAAGAGATTGTTTCGAGGCACGAAGTGCTGGTGTCTATTGTTTCCGATAGGGATCCGCGCTTCACATCAAATTTCTGGAAACGTCTTTAGGAATGTATGGGTACACAACTACGAATGAGTACAGCTTACCACCCTCAAACAGACGGACAGAGCGAACGAACGATTCAAACACTGGAAGATATGTTACGAGCCTGTGTAATGGACTTCAAAAAAAATTGGGATGATCACCTACCGTTGGTAGAGTTCGGCTACAACAACAGTTACCACGCTAGTATTGGTATGCCGCCTTACGAAGCGTTATACGGCAGAAAGTGCAGAACTCCACTTTATTGGGATGAAGTTGGTGAAAGACAATTGTTAGGGCCAGAATTGGTACAGCAGACGGCAGAAATAGTCAAAGTGATCCGAGCACGACTGGTAGCAGCTCAAGATCGACAGAAGAAATACGCTGATCCACATCGTAAAAATATCGAGTTTGAACCAGGTAGTTATGTTTTCTTGAAGGTCTCTCCCTGGAAGGGAAAGATCAGGTTCGGAAAGAAAGGAAAATTAAGCCCAAGATTTATTGGACCATTTGAGGTACTGCGAAGAATTGGAGAAGTTGCGTACGAGGTAGCCTTACCTCCAGCACTCGAGAATATCCACAACGTCTTCCATATTTCTGTGTTGCGACCTTACAAACCTGATTACAAGCATGTAATTGAATACGAACCCCTACATTTTGAGAAAGACTTATCTTATGAAGAAATTCCTGTCCAAATTGTCGACCGAAAAGAACAAGTTCTCAGAAATAAAGTTATACCTTCTGTTAAGGTAATTTGGAGGAACCACAACGCTGAAGAAGCTACGTGGGAACTCGAAGAGAATATGATGAAGAATTACCCTCATTTATTTACTTAATTATTTGTAAGCGATTCTGGGGACAGAATCTTTGTAAGGGGGGGAGAATGTAACGGGTCGAATTTATTGAGTCGTGATTCTGGGGACAGAATCCTTTTAAGGGGGGAAAGATGTGACGAACGAGAATTTTGTAAATTATTTTAAATATTTATTGAGTTAAATAAATATTTTTTCGATGATTTAATTATTAGATTTAATAATTAATTGATGCAATGGTGGTAGATTAATTTAATTATGTGTTACATTTATTAAATTAATGTAGAGAATTTTTATTATTCAAGTATGTGATTAATTGAGCTTATTGAATTAAATGAATATTTAATTAAGCATGATGTTATTTTAATTAAATTAAATTATTAATTAGAAATTTAATAAATTGACATTATTTATTAATGAGATATTTATTTATGTGACTATGTGAATTTATGAGAAATTATTATATTTTATTTATATTAAATTAAATAAGATATGAGTTTAGTTATGAATTGGGTGTGACATTTTCAAACTATATGATAAAAGGTTTTATTAAAATAAAGAGCATTGATCTGAAATTGCTAGCCAAATGTGGCCTTAGGAGGAGATGGGGGCAGTTAAGCCACGAATGGAATAACTGACCTCAACTCTGCGCTTAATAGTTGAGTCGAACGTATTTTTCATTTTTGCTAAGTTAAGAGTCAGAGAGAATTCAAGAGAAAGTTCAGAGGATTTGTTAGAATTCAGTAATTGAAGAAAGCTTCTAAGTCTACAAATATATACCTTATACTCTGGGTAATCTCTCCTTCCAATTTCTTCTTCACGTCTTTTAGTTTTTATAAATTGGCTTTCAAAACTTCTGTTAATCTCTGTGATTTGGGAATTGTACTATTATATGGATTTATGTGATAGTAAGAATAGCATAACATGTTTTATATATATATATTACATGATTTCATATCATCAAGTTCATGAAAACATGTAGTAATCTGATGACTTGTTATTTCAAAATAAACAGAGTATGTGATATGGCCATATGGCCATATATGCGATAATTGATGTATTGATTATATATTATCCCTAAAATTTACACCCTTATATTATTGAGCATGTTAATACGAAGAGATCAAGCCTTAAACGAACGGATTCGGTGTTATAACGAATCCGTAGTGTTAAATTATATATTTTATATTCAAAAACCACCAAGAACATCAAAGTCAGTGAATTCACATGTTTTAATTATGTGATTATGTGTTTTAATTGGTTAAAACTACTTTATAGATGTTGTATTATGATTATGCATGAATTATAACATGTGGGTATACGTGATTTGGTGAAATTAGTGTTAAAAATGTGTTGATTTCGCTGAATTCTGTGTTCTTCGCGAACTGAGATTCAGTTTATGGGGTCTCGCGCCGCGGCGCCAGTTCTAGAACTGATGTCTCGCGCCGCAGCGCCAAGACCCAAGCCACGGCGCCATAGCACCGCAGTGCCAAGGGCCCGGCCACAGCGCCACTGTGCCGCAGCGCGACTCCTTAGTACATTAGTGGCGCCGCAGCGCCACTCTCCAGAAAATTAAGAAATATATTTTTAAAAATGTTAAAGTCTAACAAGTGTTAGTGGATTGATGTAATGAACATGTAATCATGTTAGAGGTACTATGAGATGATAAAATAGTTGTTTAACATGTAATAAAATATTATATGTGAATTGAATTATTAAATACAAAATTGGTTTGATAATTCATGAAGTATAAATTATGTGACAACGTGATAATTTGACTAAGTTTAGTCAATAATTAAAGTAGACAACGAGAATGAGTTTATATTGATTAGTTAATTTATAATTAACTGGTATTTTGTATATGAATGGTATGTAGGATTTAATTCAAAGAACGTGCTTAGTTAAAGTGTAATATACGCACGAGGCAAGTATCCTACCCCTAACTCCATTCTATTGAGCAAGATTATTTAAACTTAAACGTTACTTTTATGTCGAGCAAGTTTCTTAACCCTACTTTTTAATATCTTTTAAGATTATTAATTACCTTGAATAAGTTATCATGCTATTATTCAAGTTCAAGTATGATATTACAGATTATTTATCTTTCCAAAGCATGATTCAGTTATACAATAATTGTTCTATTGTATACGTTTGAGATTATTATTCAAATTGAATATCGTTATTGTTGAACCTTATTAGACTAGTGAACCTTATTGATTCAACTAGTCTATAGTTAATGAGCGTTCTAAATTTCAGAACCCTTGATGAATTTATCCAAACCAAACTTCCTTTGGTGCGGACTCGAATGTCAAACTGAGATGAACAACCCTGTATAGGGGATTATTTACGCTTTAGCGTTAAGATATTGTGCACAGTATGGTACTAAGGGCTGATCCCCCTAAGTACGAGAAGAAGGTCCATAGTCTTATGACTGTTAAAGGTTTCAAGTATAATCCTTGATAACCTAGGACATAGTTCAAGGTCTTTTGACCCCTCAGAATTCTTTTGATTCTTGTTAATTATTCTTGATTCAAAAGTTGAGCTTTATTCAGATGTCTTTGATTATTCGCATGTTATTATAATGTTATTTCATTATTATACTTGTGGGCATTTGTGCTCACTCTTGCTTAATAATAACATTGCAGTTAAGAATGAAAGAAGCGATGAACCCTCCACTAGTAAGGGCAAGGGCAAAGTTAGCAAGTGTTGAAGACTTGTATTTATTTTATTGATGATGATTTATGTTTAAGACTTGAGTTATGATGTTGTTAAGACTTATTTGTTTAGAATTCCGCACAGATGTTTTAAGATTAGAGTAACCTGGGATTTATTTATGATTCAGTTGATGTAACCCTTAAGGGAAGAGATTTTATTATGATTTCTATCTATTGTATGGTTTGATATTATTTATGGGTAGATAGATAGATGATGCTTGTTCAGTGAACACCAAATCCCGTGGAATCGAAGTACCCGGATTTGGGGGTGTCACAAGACTTATGAAAGGAGGGCTGAGAAAGGGATGACTGCTATCAAAGACATCAGTAGTGATAGCAGTTGGCTGCTAACTACTGTGCTAACAGCTTGAGCTCAGCCACCTGTGGGTCAAGCACTGTACGAAAAGGTTAACTAAAAAGCTTACTAAAGAATTATATGCACAAAACTTATAAGAAGTTAATATTTCATATGTCAAAGTCATGCAATAGTGACTGTTAACATGATGTAAGATAAGGAACTGGTAGAGTATTAAAACAACCTGCTAGACACAGTTGACCCTCAAATGCACATTAGTATAATTCAGTTTTGGTTAGTTGAACCTTAGACCAGGATAATTTCTAGGCTAACTCTAAAAAGCACTAGCTTGATGATTCCTTTGGTCCACTGTGTGGAGCAGTGGCTGAACCAAGGAGTCAAGCCTAACATCATTTGATAAGCCACTTGGATAACTTTAAAACTCTAGAGGAAAATTTGGAAAAGGGATATCTGAGCATGGGATTCTGCTAATGGCAGTGGCAAATAGCTTTGGGTAGCTGCTAGTACAGACTTGAGCAAGTCAGTTGGTAGCATCACTTTAAAAGGACAAAATTCTGTAGAGATCTTAAAGTGCTCAAATAGGATCATGAACTGCTATCTTTGGCAGTAACAAGCAAGTAACTGCAGTGCCATTTTGGCAATTGAGTTGATTTTTCTAGCTTTCTTTTAGCTGCAGTAGTAAGTTAAGATAAAATTAAAATGTATCAAGGTTTGGGATCAATATTGTCTTAAGGCAGCTAGGTAACTCCTATGATTTTGTGTAACTATATGAGTTATATACCATTCCAACTGATAGCTGACTTGAGGATGAATTCTGATCTAAGAAGAGTCACATGGCTGCTAGCAGTTAGTTATAATAGGTAATCTCAACTAACTGCTAATGCAGTGTTGAGCTTGTTAAACCTAGTTGAAACTAAGGTCAAATTATAATTGTATTAAATCCCTCTTTATCAAACCTAAATAACTATTAATAAATACTAATAGGCAGTTAAGCACCTTTTATAAATGGTCCTAAATTGTCCAATAAGGTGAACTTATAGGAATTATATATGATAGCTAACCTGAGAGTGAAAATATGATAAAAAGGGGGTCACCACCCAATCTATACTTGGTAAACCTAAAGGAGTGCTTGGAATGAACCGAAATGGCTAGAAATGAAATTGTCAAGAAATGACCAAAACTAGTGAACTCAAGAAAACATAAACCCTTAATTTCTAAATCATGAATAAGATGTAAATGATAACTTTAATGTGATTCCTATTACATGTTATAAGAATGTCAAACCTCATCAAAGTAAAAAATGTCTATTGTAAAAGCATAGATGAGATATTTGAAAAATGTATCAAATATAGGAATTTAACAACCATGATCATTGAAACTACGTAATATTTGGGCTTACAAACTATATGACTTGGCTATGTGGCTAACATGCTTGATTAATGCAAATAATAATAATTTGATTCCTATTACTTGATTGTAAGCATGTCGAACCCCATTAAAGAGAAGATTGACTAATATGAAAACATGGATGAGACATTTGAAAATTGTATAAAATATAGGAATCTAACTACAAACTTGACCACTGAATTATGTGATGTATGAACATACACAAGCTATATGACTTAGCTAATTGGCTAATAGGCTTGTAAATGCAAATAATTTGTGCAGGCTCTGTGAGAACATATTAAGCTGAATCAATAGTCTACAAACGAGGCAAGTTTCTAACTCTTACTCTTTATTGAGTAAGTATTCTGCAATAGACAGGTTCTCTAATTTCTGAACTGTCTCTCCATATTATAAATAATATAAGGTTAAATAATCTTTTTATTCCAATCAACTTCAAAAGAATAGTATACTGAACTTCTCTCTTACCTAAGTTACATTGAAAGCATGTCAATACCATTAATTCGGTTAGACAACTGTTGAGATACATTGATATTATTCATGAAATCCTCATTTAATGTTCTCCAAATCATCTTTGTTGTGGTGCAGACTCTTGTATAATGTTGTGAACGAACAACCCTTTTTTATAGGGGCATATTGTACCGGACATGTGATTCCGAAGGACATAAAAAGTGTCATTAGACTGTTATGTTGTGCACAATATAGGATACTTAAGCTGATCCCCTAAAGTACGAGTTAAGGATATAAAATAGCTTTTATAACTGTTTGTATCCATGGATTGTAGTATTATTACTGTCAATTCTAGTACAAAGTTCACTGGTCATTTGACCTTACAACATGTTAAAGCCTGATTTTTCAAACTCAACACTTTTAAAGAATTATCTTGTTCAGTATCTATTGTATTGAATCCTCATTATTATAATATTTTTGTTCCATTATATTTAGCTGCTTATTTCCTTGCTGAGCAAACTTGTTGCTCACCCTTACATTAAATATAATGTTTTCAGTTAAAAATGACGTTGCTGGTCCATCTGGAAAAGACAAAGGAAAAGGCAAAGTTGTTGAATAGTCATTAATTAAGCGCTTGTGCTTAATTGAACTTAAGTAGTGAATGTAATAAATAATGTTAGTACTATGTTGTGTAATAATAATATTTAGTTTGTAATGTATGTAAAGGTCTATAGAACCTGGGATTTAAGTTCGATGTTCATGTAATATAAGACATTTTCCTTTTAGTATGAATGGGTTTTTTAGTATCGTGAACACCAAACTCGAGTTAAAGATAACCCGAATTTGGGGGCGCCACAAGAACACTGTAAATTGATGTTCCCGGACCAATGAAAGAAGAATTAAAAGCCTATTAGGGACTGTTTTAAACAAAAGATAGAATCCCTGCATTTAGATGTATTAAACCATGAACATATAGTATACAGAAAGTACTTGTGGTGATAAAACTTTTACTTGAAAGCTTGAAAGATGTTATGGTGGTTTAGTACTAACTCATGCTAATAATGCCTAGAAATGAGTTGTTTTGGTATTGATGCATGAGAAAAGTTTCAAGCTAGTTAGAGTTTGTGATGACGAGTTTTAAGGATAATTTGAAGTTATATGAATGCTTAGATAACCCTTGAATCATAGCTTGGGGACTGTTTGTGAGTAATAGCCAAAACTGTGCTTAAACTCTATATTAGAGGACTGTTTTGGTCAAGGATAGTACCTGTACTTTTGAGTTAGTAAAGGGACCATAATATATAATTAACATTTAAAAGTTGTTCCTTAACTTAGTTAAGGTCCATATTGAGTACAACTCAATTTTCATGTTTAAGAGCCATGAAAAGTAAGCTTTAAAGTGTCATCTAACACTTAAACAAAGAGAGGTCATACCTAAACCTTATAGGCAAGTTTCAATAGCTATAATATGGCATAAGTAAGCTACACAAGTTAAAGAAACCAAGTCTAAACCTTTTTGAATATTGGACTTGTTAAAAATAATGTTTTAAGCCAAAAGTGATCTGTTTTGGGGTAAATTTTAGTACCTGAATTTGTAAGACTGTAATGAACTCAAATAAAGTTGCTAATGCATGCTTGTGATGATTCCTAATCATTGCTATGACCAAATTTAGTAAGAAAACCAAGTTAGGGTCTATTTTTCAAACCTAAAGTAAGCTTTGGTAGGTCAAAATTGGTTAGATGGTTAAACAAAGTGAGATGATGATAAAAGTAACCTTTGGCAACTAAAATACACATGTTTACGTGATGACTTTAAGCATCACAATGGCCATCTTGTATACGACCATCATGAAAGGTTTTACGTTATTGTATTGACAATCACGCAAACTCTTAGTGCTTTTGTGATGATTAATACAATCACATTAACACGTAATCTATTGTGATTGTTAAAGTCATCACAAAAAATAAGACTTTAGGGATCAAAGGTAAGCACATGAATCTCTATTTACGGATAATTTATTTCATTATATTAATTGTATCAAATAATACTTATAGGATTCGTACCCTCCCCCCATTTGCGAACTAAATAACGAGTATTACCACTACACCAAAGCTCAGATCATGATTATAATTTTAAAACAAAATATAAAAGAAAATATATGTGAGTTGACTTACTAAACAAAATTACTTCCACATAAGATTTTGTTATTGCAATGGCAGTCACAAATACTCTATAATGATGGTAAAATTAGTCATCACTGAGAGCCTTCATATATTTTATTATTTTGTGATGACTTGAAAATTCCACCACAAAATACCTTTTTTTGTAATTGCAAATAAAAGTAGTCACAAAAATCTATCTTTTTTAATGATTGTCATGACCGTCATAAAATATTGTTTTGATTATTTCTTACATTAAAATATTAGTGATAGCTTAAATGCAATCATGAAAAGGATATATTTATAAGTGATGACTTAGTCCGACACAAAAAGAAAGTTTGGTGATTGACACGACCATCACAATTATAATGCATTGATGATAAAATTAGTCATCACTAAGAGCCATCATATATACTATTATTTTGTGATTGCTTAAAAAGCCCATCATAAATTAGTATCTTTTGTGATTGTTTTTAAAAACTGTCACAAAGTTCCGCCACGTATTCTTAATTTTTTAATAGTGATAGACTATCCAAGTAGTCAAAACTAAAAGAAATTTATGAAGTGTCAAAATTAGTTTTGGGAAAAAAGTGTTAAATTGTCCAGTTTGAGCCTCAATTAAAGTAGGCCTAACTTATATGAATGAGGGACCTAAACCGTTATTAAAATACCTTGGTATGTGGTCTAGAATTAGGGTCAGATGGTAGAGCCAAAATCTTAACCAAGAAATTCTAACAAATCATCAAAGTAAGCAGTAAACTCAATTCTGCAACAGTTGGGCAGTAGAGTGAACTCTGAAAATCATAGAGTGAAAATAGTAGAGTGCAGATAGTAGAGTAAAAATGGGTAAACACCCTAGTTTGTACCCAGTTTTGGTTAACTTTCATAACTGAATTTAAGAAACCAAACTCATGAAAAAAAATACTATGATATATGATCTAAATGCTTGCACAAACAAAAGATCAAATGGGCTAACTCATAAAGTCCAAAAGCATCATCAAAGTGGCCTAAAAATTTACTTCTGTTGTAGTTAGTAGTAGAGTGGAAATATAAAATACCCATTTTTAGGCACTATCTTAAGAAGCCTTAAGAGGTTGTCTCAGTTGACTCACTATGGAATTAAATACTATGATGTGTGGTCTAAAAGCTTGTTCAAATATAGAATTCAAAAGCTCATTACAAGGATTCATAAAAATCCCCAAAGTACCCTAGAAAATCATATTTTCTATTTTTGAACTATGATGAAATAATGGGATTTGATTCCTAAAAATGTCACAACATAACGTAAGATGATATTTGAAGTGTATAATGTGACACCCCCAAATTAGGTACTTCCATTACCATAAGATTTGGTGTTCACTGTACAAAAATCATCCATCTATCTACCCATAAATAAATGCAAACAATGCAATAGATAGAAATAATAATAAATCTTCCCTTAAGGGGTTACATCAACTGCATAATAAATAATCCCAGGTTACTCTAACCTTAAATCATCTGTGCGAAAACTTAAACAAATAAGTCTTAGTAACATCAATTCTAATTACATAACCATAATAATAAAACAGTCTTCATTACTTGTTAATCTTGCTCTTACCTTTACTAGTGGAAGGTTCGTCGGCTCTTTCGTTCTTAACTGCAATGTTATTATTACGCAAGAGTGAGCACGATTGCCCACAAGTATAACAATATAACAAATGAATAATAATATGCGAGTGAATAATAATAACTTCGAATATAAAAGCTCAACTTTTGAATCAAGAATGAATAACAAGAATCAAAAGAATTTCTGAGGGTCATAAGACCTTGAACTATGTCCTAGGTTGTCAAGTGTTTATTCTTGAAACCTTTAACAGTCATAAGACTATAGACTCTTCTTCTCGTACTTAGGGGGATCAGCCCTTAGTACCATACTGTGCAAAATATCTTAACGCTAAAGCGTAAATAATCCCCTATTAAAGGGTTGTTCATCTCAGTTTGACATCGGAGTCCGCACCAAAGAAAGTTTGGTTTGGATAATTCATCAAGGGTTTTGAAATTTAGAACGCTCATCAACTATGGACTAGTCGAATCATTAAGGGTTCGCTAGTCTAACAAGGTTTAATAGTAAATGAATATTTAAGTTGAATAGAATCTCAAAAGGTATACAATAGAATAAGTATTGTATAACAGCATCATGCTTGAAAGATTAATAAACTTTAATATACAAAACAGACTTGATCAATAATAATGAGATCTCGCTCAATGTAGAAAGGTGAATTAATCAACTTATATAACGATAACAAGTAGGGTTAGAAAACTTGCCTCGTGCGTAGATTACACTTAATTAACTCGTTCTTTGAATTAAATCCTACATATCAATTATGTTCACAATACTCGTCAATAATAACGTACTAAACATCATAAGTTATTCTTTGTCTAATCTCGAATTCATGACTATATTTAGTCAAATTATCATACTTGTTTTCACATAATATAATACTACATGAACAACAAGTTAATTACATAACTAACGATTCAAATAACATGTAATTGTCTTCTTGACTTGGTAAAAACTCATTTTAATATCTCATTATATGTCTAACAAGTTTTTATATTCATTTGACATTCATTAGACTAGGTTACTAACTCATTTCTATACTTGAACATTAAAAACATGCATTTTCTGGACATTCTGCTAAGTGGCGCTGCGGTGCCACTTTTGTACTGGGGCTTGGCGCTGTGGCGCCGTGGCACTGCGGCTTGGTACATGGTGCTGTGGTGCTGCGGCGCGGGGCATCAGTGCTGGGATTGGCGCTGTGGCACGGGTCATCAGCTCTGGAGTTGGCGCCATGGCGCGACACTCCAAGATTTGATTCCCAATTTGCAAAGAACACAGAGTTCAGCGAATTAAACATTACATGATCATTATTTTCCCAAATTAAACATACCCATATGTTAGAATTAGTATATAATCCATACCCAATGTTTATAGAGTGATTTTAACCCATTAAAACACATAATCACATAATTAAAATATGCAAATTGTACTGTTCTCGATGTTCTTGAAGTATTGAACATAAATTCCTAAAATTCAACGCCACGGATTCGTTATACAACCATATCCAACCATTCAAATTTCATTTTGTTTGTTTTAGCATGCATAATCACATACAAGTGGAAAATTTTAGGGATAATATATGATTGACGTATCAATATCATGTATAAGGCTATATGGCCATATAACATATTCTGTAATCGTATACTGTAAAATTTCATGAAACTGATGATATGGAATTATGCAATATATATATATATATATATATATATATATATAAAACATGCCACTACTCGAATTATTACATATATCCCTAACACAATTTTTTCAAATTTACAGAGATTCACAGAAGACTTTAAGCCATATTCATGAAACTTAAAAGACGTAAAATAAGGATTTGGGTTGAAGAGAATTACCCAAAGCGTAAATGAATAAAAATGACAATTCTCTCTACTTCAATCACAGAGTTTCTCTCAATCTCTCTCAAAATTTCTCAAACTCTCTCTCTGTTTCTTCTTTCTAGACTTAGGCAATAATAACAATTAACAGAGAAGACGTATACTAAAATAATGAACAACTGACGCATTGGTGGTCAGTTACCCAGTCATGGGTTAACTGCCTCCAACTCCCCTTAGTGTCATGTTTGGCTAACAAGAAAGGGATTTAAAACCAATTAATTAATAAAGCCTTTTATCATATAGTTTAAATAATGTCACACCCATTTATAAAATAAATCTAATATCTTATTTAATTTATTTTAAGTAAAATATAGTAAATTCTCATTAATACACATAGTCACATAAATCAAATTCTCTTTGATTAATAATGTCAAATTATTAAATCTTTAATTAATAATTAAATTAATTAAAATAACATAGGCTTATTAAATATTTCTTTTAATACAATAAGCTCACATAAATGCATACATCGAATAATAAAATTCTCCACATCAATTTAATAAATACAACACATGTAATTAAATTAATCTACCATAATTTCATCAAATAATTATTTAATCTAATAATTAATTCATTGAAAAATATTTATTCAATCCAATAAATATTAAAATTAATTACAAAATCTCTGTTGTCACATATAATAACCAATGATTTGTATCATGTTATGATTGGACCAAAATAAGTATATTTGAGAATGTATAAGAAATAAGTATGCAATATATACCATGTGTGTATGATCGCAAAGTGATGAACGAATGTTATATGCCTAATCTATGTCTAAGGAACTTAGATGAGTAATGTTTAGCCAAATATGGTATGCTGTAGTGGTGTGATACACACAGAGTAAATTACAAGTGTGATAAGCTAGCACATGTAGCAATAAAAAGGGAAATAAAGTTGAGTAATATGAATAACGAAGTTGAATATAAAAGTGGTACAAGGACAATATAAATTAAAGTAGGTTATTAAAGTAAGGTTAACCATGAGATCAAGTATTGATTGTGTTTATTATCAATCTCACATACCAAGTAGGTCATGCAGAGGAACACGACAGGTTAGCGTAATGGTAAAACGCTGGTACATGCATGTTTTTCAAAACTTGTTTTTATATGTGAACTTGTTAATTGTAATGTGAACATAGTCCCTGTATTATATGTACTCCTTGTGAATAAATTGAGATGTGCATTATGTGTTATACTGTGATATAAATCTATTGAATCAAGTTGATGATTGATGTGGATTGTGACGAACGAGATTTTTTTAATTAATTTCTAAATATTTATTGAATTAAATACATATTTATTTGTTTATTTATGGAGTTAAATAAATATTTTTGGAATAGTGGTAGATTAATTTAATTAAGTGTGTCACATTGATTAAATTAATGTGGAATAATTTTATTGATCAAAGTGAGAATTTAATTGAGATAATTAAATTAAATGGGTTGTCAAATAATTTTAATGTTGTTCTAATTAATTAAATAATTAATTAGAGATTTATTGATTTGTCATAATTAATAAATGAGAATTTTAATTATGTGATGGGGTGATTTAATGGGTAATGTTACCTTTTATTTAATTAAAATAAATTAGAAATGGAATTTATTGAGTGACCAAACATGGCCTTGAGGACATGGGAGCAGTTAAGGCCATATTGCGCTTAACCACTACCCATGTACGCACCAGTTGTTTTTAAAAATACGCATTCTATTTCATTATGTCAAGTTTGGAGAGCGAATTCAGAGAGAAAAAGAGAGAAACCTTGAGAGAAATTGAGATTGAAGAAGGAGTTGGAGAATTAAAGAGTTCCTATCATCTTGTCTAATCTTAACAGAGTTAACAAGGGTAAATTCTTAATTCCAGTTTTAAATTTATGTTTTTAAAGTTTTCTCCATGAACGTATATTAAGTTCTTGTTAATTGGAAATTCATGAATTATTAGTCAAAAACTTGATGTTAGATGTTTATTAACATGTATAATTCAATTATATATGATTTATATGTGTTTTAGAGTAATTAATCTATGAAATTAAGATTAAGTTTGAATATTGAAGGTTACAGAGAAATAATGTTTGAATGTGGCCTATAAGTACAAAAATCGGTGCCTTAATTATATGTTAAACGGTAAATTGATAATTGATTATGTTTATACATGTAAAAACGAAAAGAAGGAAATTTAAACGGACTGATTTGGTGTTATAACGAATTTGAGATTTCATGAAATTCGACGAAACTTTGAAAAATAGCAAGAACATGAAAATTATGAATTCAAATCTTGTTGTTTATGTGATTAAAGTTGTTAAAAACATGCTAAGAATGTTATAGAATGTTTATGTTAAGTTTAGAACATATGGGTGAAACTGAATTCGTTGTTTGGGTGAGATTTTGGCCTAAATTGGCCCTATTATGTGTTCTTCGCGAACTGCAGAAATTGAATCTGGGTAACCACGCCCCGGCGGGCGTTACCAAGTTAAATTACCCCACCCCGGCGGGCAAAAAAAATAAAAAAATAAAATATTTATCAAATAAAATGAATATTTTAGTTGAAATATTTATGGAATAAAATAAATATTCGATGGAAATTATTATGGAATAATTTATTCGAGTGTAATAATAGTGATGGAATGAAAATATTCTAATTTAATTAAGTAATTAAATTAGAAGGGTAATGATTTGTTAAATAAAGTGGAGTTTATATTAAATAATTAAGTGAGAGTGTGACTAATAGACCATATAATAAGAGAATTATAAAAATAAATTAGAAAAGGTCTTGTGACCTTATAACTGCTATGTTTTGTAACTGGTTAAACTACGTTAAAAAAAAGAAAGAAAGAAAAAAAAGTGATGTCCATGAGATGATGTGATGTTGTTTAAACTTAAGATTTTAGATTTCAGTCATGTATATGTGAATGATGGTAATGAGCAGAATTTAAACCAAGTTAACAAGTTGTATTAAAAGAGGGAACTAAACCTATAAGGTTAGCATTAATATAACTAATGAATGTCGTGAATACATATGGTATGTGTGTAGGACTTGTGGTGAATGGGAGTAGTAATCGTTTAGCCTACGCACGAGGCAAGTTTTCGAACCCTATTCTTACATTAAGCAAGTTCTTAAATCTTATTATTATTGAGCAAGCTTCGTATTCTTATTTCGAACTATTCAAAGCTTAATTATTCACGTATATGATTCCAAATGAAATGTTTTAATTCTTTTGAAGTATTACTTCTATTGTACAAAGTTCATTCTATTGCGTAGAATTGAGATCTAATCTTTTCAGCCAATTATATAGAGTTGAGATTCAATCTTTAATTTAATTATTGATTTCGATATTGCATTGAAACCTTGAATAGAGTGATTCCTTATTGATTCAACTAATCCTTAGTTGATTATTATGAACTTTAAATTACCCTTGAGATCAATCCAAACCAAACTTCCTTTGGTGCAGACTCTAATGTCAAAGCTGAGATGAACAACCCTGCTACAGGGGATTATATTACGCGATAGCGTTAAGATGTTGTTCACATACATGGTACATATGGTTGATCCCCCTAAGTACGAGAAATTAGGTCCATATAGTCTTACGACTGTTAAAGGTTTAAAGTAGAAATACTTGATAACCTGAGACATAGTTCATGGTCTTATGACACTCAGATGTACTTTTGATTCCTGTTCTAATCTTGATTCAAAGGTCGAGACTTCTTTTGGTTCAGTATCCATTTTTTATTCGCATGTTATTATTATTATTCTATTGTTAAACTTGTGGCCAATTGTTGCTCACTCTTGCATAATAACATTGCAACTAAGATTGAAAGAGTTGATGAGCCATCCACAAGTAAGGGCAAGGGAAAAGCAAACAAATGATGAAGACTTATTTAATATTATTCGAGAATGTTTATATTAAGACTTATAATGGATGTTTAAGACTTATTTGTTTATGATGTTTCCGCATATGATGTATTAAGGTTAGATAACCTAGGATCCGGATTTATTCGTTTAAGATGTTGTAACCCTATATTGGGAGAATTTCTATTTCATTTTTATTGTTATCATTATTATGGGTAGTTAGATGTTAATTATTTTGTTGAGTGAACACCAAATCTGAGGGAAGTTTGAGTACCTGGATTTGGGGGTGTCACATGGATTTAGTTATGGAAACTTACTATATTCATGATATGAGGTATATGATAAGCATGAAGCGGGTATAATTGTTGAGTATGAGCATTATGATGCCTGAATAAATGCAATGTATGAAAAATATGAATTATGTATAAACTGCGAATCATGAATAATTCAAGTTGTGTTTAAAATACGAACTATGTGTTATTTGATAACAATTAAACTTGCTGGGCAACGTAGTTGCTCACCCTTGCTATAAATAATTATTTTCAGTTAAACCAAAGCGGATCGAAGGATTCGGGATAGACAAAGGAAAAAGGAAGAAGTACTTATTGAAGTTGTTTGTATAGCTCTAGCTATGCTATATAGCGTTCAAATGACATATTATAATTGCATTGTCAAAGAACATTGTATAGAAGAATAGTTAAGTCTAGTTGTGAGTTCATGGATACTTAAAATCAATATATCCAAGTGAAAAATATTATTTATAACTTGAAATATATAATTTAAATCAATATGATCTAAAAGTGTAACACCAAGATGTAAAGGTTGCGGATTTTGGAAATAGAAGGAATTTATGTATTAAGTGGTATCAAAGTGAGGTTTTATTCATTATTTTATGAATAAAGGTTATAAATATTCATATGAAGGTTGTATAATAATGCAACAGGTCCGAGGTTCAAGAGACCCGGATTTGGGAGCGTTACAAAATTCATCCATATTTCATGTGTATTAAATCATCAAAGTCCATATGTCGTCAGCATGTCATGTACCTCAATTATGTGTGTGTGTGTGTGTGTGTGTATATATATATATATATATATATATATATATATATATATATATATATATAGGCTATATGTATATACACAGTTGTATATTACACAGTCGGGATATGACAATGGGTTTTTTGGGCTATGGCGACGGGTTTTTTAGGCAATCCATAGCCAAAAAAATCGTCGTCATAGTCGACTGTGTACTATACAGCTGTGTACATATATTTTTCCATATATATATATATATATATATATATATATATATATATATATACACACACTCACACACAAACACACACACACACACACACCTATTAAAGTAGGTCCTTCACATGATACATGAAAAGTCATCTTACTTGGCTTAATCTTCCTATTGTAGACGCGAGCAGTATTAACGGTAAAACTTCCGTTGTTATTTTTATAAAAATATTTTTGTCGTTTTCTCAATCCGACAATAATTTTGTTGTGGGGTCCACCAATAATTGTGCTATCGTACGGATATCCCCGACAAAAAGAATATTTCTCGACCAATCGAATATTATACAACAACTTGCATACTTTGCAAAATTTATAAATACTACCCACAACTATAACATTATATCAAATCCACACCATAATATTCAAAAAAATAATTCAAGAAATTTAAACATTTATTCATAAAATTTGGGGTCTCACAACTCATCTCCTTCTCATTTCAAAATTTTTTTTCTCACTTATTCAATATATTCATCATTCAGTGTCGCATTCTACGACTTACTTCTTCCTAAAGAATAATTTCCTTTTCACTTCCATCTTGCAGAATAACAAAAATCTTTCATAATTGTTCAATAATTGGGAAGTAGTATGAATAACTCAGGAATTTAAAAGATTCCAAATCATGGTGAGGGGTCATAAGACCTTGAACTCTTCTCTAGGTTTACTAGTGCTTCAACAAAATCCTTCACACTGCAAACCAGAGTGTTTATCAATCACAAATACTGAAAACACCCTCCACTCGAACACTAGGTGGCCAGCCTATTGTACCACTACGTTGGGCTACAACGTAGTGTTTTGTAACGACTATATACGTTACGCTCGGAACCATTATCCCCGAAAACATGTCCCCTTATAGGGTTGTTCACCTCAGCTTTTCAACATCTGAATCCGCACCAAAATAATTTGGTTTGGCATAACTTTTCAAGAAATGCTTGAATTTTATAAACATCAAATAGTTTAGACTCATACCAATAATTCGAATATCAATCGAAATATGTCTGGCCAAATTCAATTGGTAATGATTTATCTTTAAAATTCTGAAAATCATTTTATGACGTCATGATACCGCACTGTATTTTCAGTCCGTTTGAGGATTCCGTCATTTTGCGACTTTGTCATATTACATCATACCATAGCGGGCTGACGATCCTTAGATCACATTCAACACTAAGCAATAATACATTGATGACTCCATCATTTTTATCATCTTTGCACCAAGTTTCATGATGCATTGATGATATAAAAATATATTTTGATATATTTCAAATCATTTTTGTCTAGCCGAAGCAATTAGCATAGACATACGAATAATGGTATTGTTTTTAAAACTCATTGGTTCCATCATTTGATCCAATGTTTTTCAAGAAAATAGAAGTACAAACACCAGCATAAAGTCAATAAATTTCGAAAGTCTAACATAGCTAGTAGATTTAGAAAACATATGTCTACACCATCAACTTCACTTTCTATAATGATCCATTGTTTAATCAGTCTATCTATTCCAATCATCCTCAATACTCCATTCACGCTTATCTATACCCCAGTTCATCAAACTTACCACACTTTGGAAGTTCAGGAACTTGCCACAATAATATGAGTTTAAGAACTTATCCTAGTTAGACCATAGGCGTCCATTCACTGAGGGGTTCAAAAATATACCATATAATTATGAGTCACGAACTTACCATATGCATTAATTTTAAGAACTCGCACCTAACCCTAATAATATCTAACTAATCTTAATAGTTTCTAACTATCAAATATACACATGAGAAAAGAATTACCTTTTCGCCACATATAAATTGATAGCGCGACACCAACATTCCAATGATTATCAATGTGATAAACTGAATGCAAGCACAAAACCCTCGCCCATACAAAGGTTTGTACAACTCAGCCACCACATGAGTCCTCAATTGAAATCCCTCCTAACTCTATCTTGCTTATAACTTGCTCTTTGCTCGATACAAATTCCTCGTATCACATTATCTATAACTCCTCATGAGTTTATCTTGTACTATATCATAGTACATCATCTTCATAGCATCAAGCTATAATTATTCAAACATTACATACCATCTTTCTTTGATAACTTAAACAGATCACGTCATGATCTTATTCTATAATCATCTCACTTAAAAGTCTTTTCTTAACTAGTGATCGTTTTGTTTTACGATCCCCTTTCTTTATTTTTTCATCATTTACGACATTATTCGTTATCTTGGCTATTGGAGTTAGGCAACTCCCATTTCTTACCTTTATATCTCTTCAAGATTCTTCTTTGAATTTTCTTATTTATATAACAATTCTTCCTTTTAGAATTTCTAACTTCATTTACATTGCTCAACTTTTCATTCGAGTTCCACATTTTCACCATACATATTTATTTTCTATACTTGGTACACATCGAGTCTCTAATAGTTTCAATATGGTACCCTGAGTGGTTTTCCACAAACAACCAACAAACTAGGTTTCGAGTTGCTAGTTCGTATATACCTCTGCTCTATGAAGGAATCGTTTAGCCCAGATACCCTACATCAACTATTAAAGAGTACAATTGTACCATACTTAGATATAGTTTTCTATTCTTAACTTCTCTATCATTCTCTATTTATAGACATTGTCTATTTATTATCACCTTACATCCTTATTATTGGAGTTGGGTAACCCCACATTCATATTCCTTATAACTTTGCAAGATTCTTCTTTGAATCCTCTTACGCATGTTTTAATCCCTTCTTTATAAATTTCTTAAATTACTTCTTATTGTTCAAACTCTATTTGAGCTTATTCGTTCATTATCTTCATCTCTCTTCTCTAAGGTTATAGCCTAAGGTACTCTTACCTAAGGTTTTTAACCTATCAGCTTTGATACCAACTGTAACGACCCCAAAATTCATACAATTTAATTCTCGACTTCGGTCGTTAACTATACAACTTTAATCTATCTTTATATCATTATTCAATATTAAAATCACTAAAAATACGGAATATTTAAAACTTTTATACATTTCCTTCTGTATTGCCCTAAATCTCAACCTTTACATTACATCTCTTCGATTCAAATTTATATCATTACAACAAAATGACTATACAATGTCTTACATCATAAATAGATATCCATATATACCGGATAACTCAACTTACAATTCAACAACATGTTACATTCAAAATATTAAATACATTTCTCATAAAACATAAGGAATCTTCAAGTATCACATCTGATTCATATCTTTCAAGTAGTACATAACTTTACCTTAAATCTTTAACCTGCAAAAGTGGTTACTTGCAAGGGTGAGCTCGACAGCCCAGCAAAATCTAACTGTTTTCATACATCACATAGCATATAATAACATGCTCAATATATATCTCATAAATATTGGACTAACATAACATACATGCTATAATTCATATAACAAGTATAAAGATTGAGTCCCTTACTCAATCAGCATGCTTTACTCAATCAACGTACGTAGTCATAAGTTGACTTTAACATTTTACACTTTCAACATATATACAACACATCATGCTCTTTGAAATAAAGACTTAAAACAGTTAATCATCAAGTTCACATAGCAAATAGGAACTGAAAGACTTGCCTTGATCGTTGTTTACCAATAACAGTTTAGCAGCTTACAGTTATCTGCACTTCACGTGTCCTACACAATTATATAATCATACACATCAACTATTAGTCACATAACAACACATAGAAATTGTAATGTAAACTCTACTCCACATCTCATAATCTTTCCTATTAATTTGCACCCAATGTTCAATTAGATTGTGTTAACTTTTCGACTTATGTAATATTCAAAATTCATTCAAGTGTTTAAATCTTGCTAGGAATCATTATTGGTTTTATATTAAACCCATTTTATATTTTATAATATCCATTTCATTTGACTTAAAATACTTTTCACGTTCTTTAACACTTATCACGGCGTTTCGACGTTCATTCGTCACACGCCCGATTCGTCTCTCTTGTGTATGCTTAGTATGCTTATACAACTTATCTAATACATCGTTTATTAATGTTAAACATCATTATATTTACTAATATTCATGTTTTATAACTTAGGACAACATCTTTTATCTTCAGGAGCACTATATTTGCATATGTGCATTCCCGACGCCCTCCGATTACCTCCTAATACATATCAGTCCCACAAATGACTATTTTGACCCCTGTTCCCAACCTCAAATTGAATAACTTAAAGAACGAAAGTTGTAGGTCTATTCGTCCTCATTCCGGACCATCTTAAATTACCTCAATCGGAGTACGTATGAAAAAGTTATGGCTGTTTTACTACAGGAGGTCAAAACTGTCCGACCCAGACTACTATTCTGGCGCTGCGACGCGAGAACTAAGTCAGGCAGTGGTGCTGCAGCGCAAAATTGGCGCTGTGGCGCTGATTTTGGTGCTACAGCGCGGAGTTCTGGGCTATAGCTCTGATTTTTGCCGCTGAGGCGCCGAAACTTACAGAAACTGTACACGAAGAACAAAGCACAGCCAATTTCTGTCTATTTAGCAGTTTCTAGTAGGTAAATCAACACGTATGATTTATGTAATTTACACATAATCATTACCAAACATACATATACTAATTTAGCACAACTTAAACAACAATTTAAGAAAAATAAATTCTTAAAGCCATATTTTTAAAACCCAAAACTCCATGTTGACGTTGTTTTACAAGGTTTAACACTGTAAACCACAATTATCCATTAAATTCATTCATTTGAACTACGCTCTCATTAAGTTCTTACCCAATTAACATACATAAGGTTCAATTTCACAATTAGCATACAATCACATACTAATTTTGTTATCCTACAAAATATGTTCATGTACATGTAATCACTGTAAAATCATTTTTCTTATTTTTGAACGTACATGTAAACTACAGTCATATATCTATGCTAGTTATTACCAAAACACATGATTCCATAATCAATTAGTAAAACATAGTTTACAGATATTTTTTGTAAAGAACCTTATAGTCAGTGAAAATTCAAGAACACAGAACACAGAGAACGTAAAACATATATGTTAAGGTTTTAAAACATACCTTGTGTTGCTTTAGAAATCCTTGCTAACCACTGAAACTCGTTTGAAAACTTACTTTTGAAATCCCACCCCTTTCTCTCTCAAACTCTCTCTGAACTTTTCTTCTCTCAAAACCTTTTCTTTTCTCAGACAACTTCTCTTTTTCTTCCTTAGGCTTAAGAAAAATTCAATTTACGTAAAACCAAATAGAGTAAACGCACGTCTTTTTCAAACGTTTTAAAATCGATGCCACTAATGGCATTATTAAATCAGCGGTTATCACAAATTATTATATATTATATATTTTATTTATTTATTTTATATTATTATAATTTAAAATTCAAAAGCCATAAGGCTCTGTTTGACAAAAACCTTTAAAAATAAACATTTAATATCTTCAAGCCTTATTTGGCAAAACTAATTTGAACTCCTTTAATTTATTTTAAAACTCCTTATAATATAGTTATTTATCACACTTTTATTTAATAAATTAAATAAAATATTATAATAATTTATTTAATCACTATAAACTCTCTAACTTAATTATTAAATTAAATTAGAGTACTATCTCATAATAATTAATTTCCTTAACTCATTAATTATTTCTTAAACAAATAATTAACCAAATCAAATCAAATCAATTAAACAAATATGTATTCAACGATAAACACATCCATTAAATATTTATATAATTTAATAAATATTTAAAAAAATTATAATTAAAATTCTGGATTGTTACAGTGACAATTGTTGAAAATTAATATTTTATCTTTTCTGATAAAATAATTTATTTAAATATATTATTATATTACAATAATATAATAATAGAAATATTTTTACAATAAATGTGTGATATATGAATAAATGAGGAGGAAGAGTATTTTTGTTGCAATAAATACTAAAAACATGTTAAACATGTTAGAGGGCCCCGTTTTTGACTAAGATGTGATTATAGCCTGTAAAATCGTCCCTATGTGGATTTCGGTCAATTTCTGTTTAGAATTTGGAAAAATTTAAAGCTACAAAGTTGTAGAGAATTAAACTTCCTATGGAATGGACATAAGATTCGGATTTTTCAGACAAAAGGGCTATTTATTATGAATTATTGAAGTTCCGAAATAATTAATTTTTGAAGTTTAAAATTATTTTTTTAAGAAAAATGTTTTTATTATGTTGGTGCGCCCCACTTGTATTGAAAATGTGCTGAGTTCAGATTTTTCAAAGTGGATGGAAATTTTTTATAAATATTAATATTTTATTAAATTTTCTGCTTTGGTGTTCTAAGCATTTTTCTATAAATAGGGTGCTTAGGTTAGAATTGAAAATCACACCAGAATCTGAAGTTTTCTCTCTCTATATTATCGAGCGTATTTTTGTGAGTATTTTGATACTTTGAGTATTGCTATACGGTGCAAGTTTCCTTCAGCATTATATCCGATATTCTAGTCAGAAGCATTGTCCTTTTGAGGTAAGAGATGTTATTTTTTTTAAATGATATTATTTCTTTTAATATCATTATACTGGAATATTGGTAAGATTTTTCTTGTGAATTTCTTGTCTTTTTGTGCCGGGATTACTATTCACGTATATGTCACTATTCACGTATACGACATTATTCACAGAAAAATTTAATTTTTTTCTTTTCCTGTCCAAGTTGTTTATTATGGTTACTAGCTTTGATTGTATCCATGTTTTGATCCCCATTCTTAAATTTTGCTCCACAATGGTTTATTATGGAGTATTTTTGAATATGGATGAACTAAAATATGAATCCTTAATCCTTATTCTTTTATCTCACTAGATTCATTTTTTTAAAAATATTTTTATCATTCTCAGTCCTAAATGATGATATTACTGAATATCTTTGGCCTATAGTGCAAATATGAATGATTAACGGATGAATGTCTTTGGCCCATAGTGCAAAGATGAATAGGTGTTTAGATGAACATGACTAACTGGTGATACAAATGAATATCTTTGGCCTGTAGTGCAAAGATGAATATTTGATTCAAGATGTATATTGATTGATATTACAAAGATAAAATATTGATGATGGACTTTTAAATCTTAGAAGATAGTAGAATTCATTCTCTACTTGACTTTTCTAATGGATTGTTATTTCCGCTGCAGTTGTTGATCTAAACCTTGTTGTCTATTATATTTTATCAGATTTTTCCCTGCTGAAGACTAATGATAATTTGTTGTATATTATCTTAGTCATAATATTCTTTACTAGGCTAGTTGAGCTTATCCTTTCCTTTTTGTTCTATTTTTCTCAGGAGATGAGAATATAGCAGGAACTAGTCGGGGTGTGGAGTGATGTTTCCGGTCAATTGTGTTAGCAGTCCTCACTATTTTATAAAATAGTATTTTAATAATTATAATGAGGACTTATTTGAGTGTGGATATTGTCTAGAAGATAATATTTGTATTTAAACTCACAGTTTATGTGTTATCGTATTTTGCACGATAATTATAGTAATAATGTTGTGGTTATTTTTGTACCATGTATTTGGTGACTCAGAATAGGTGTTGTATACCTATTTTGGGGGCGTCACAACAGTAATGACCCTTTTCCCCATCTCAGTATCAAGACACTTTCATTGTAATTTTTCATCCCATTCTTAGTTGTTTCTATTTTCCCTTATTTTTTGTTAAATTTTTATAAAATAAAACTTTTGTAGTTAACTGGTTTTCTGTCCATTACTTGTTTCTTTGGTTATGTTTTTTATAAATTCATTTTGTAATTGCAAAACGGATTATTATGGTATCTTAGAATCTAGACTTGATGGTTTGGATTTTGGTTGTTTGAGCATATTATTGATAGAACTACTGTGTATTATACTTTTGGCTGATTATGTTAATTTTGTACTTTAGTGGTCATTTGATAATAAATTATGTCCATTAGCTACTGAAGTGTTTCAATCAGAAAAAATATTCTCCCTTTTATTATAACTTCTTTATTTGGGTATTATATGAAATAAATAAGAACTTTCATGTTTGCAACTCCTTCCTAGCATTATATGCAATCTACTGAATCTGTAATGTTTTTGTGTTTTGAAAATCTATAATATGTGTATGTATGTAGCAATTTATGGCTCTGTACAAGACTTTCTAACTATTTGAGGTTTTGGGAGGGGGCTAAGATGCTAATTTTTTTTATTATTATTTTTCATATGATGTCATCTGCTGTCTTGAGAAAAAATCTACCAAGATTGGGTCTGTTTAAATATTTTAGTAGTTGGACTGTCAGTTTGTCTACTATTAAATTTAGATGGGGAACAAATAAAGAACTAACTCCACATAGTGACTTTTTTTAACTTTGGGGTGGGGGGGAAGGGAGGTTGTTAAGCAGTTTAAGAAATTAACATTATGATTTGAAGGTTAGTTGACTTGAATGATCATTGTTTATAGGAAACTTCATCTGCTCACTACATATTGCAACAATTCATAGCAGCGTCAGGAGGCCAGAAACTTCAAAACTCTATTCAGAATGCTTATGCAATGGGGAAGGTGTGAATGCTAGCCTTTGATATGGAGACTGCTACTAAGGTGATAAAGAGCAGAAACTCCTCAAAAACAGCAGAGTCTGGTGGCTTTGTGCTATGGCAGATGAATCCAGACATGTGGTACATGGAGCTTACGCTTGGTGGTAGCAAGGTTCATGTTGGTTGCAATGGAAAGGTTGTGTGGAGGCACACACCATGGTTTGGTTCACATGTTGCAAAAAGGCCTGTTAGACCATTGCATCGTGCTCTTCAGGTGAAGTTGTATGTGTTTATGCCTCAGTCATGTCTCATTTGTTTGTTTCTTTATTCGCTTATCCATTAGGAAATTGAAGATCTAACCTATTATCTGCTTGTAGGGTCTTGACCCGAGAACCACTGCAATCATGTTTACCAAAGCAAGACACATTGGAGAGAAGAAAATCAATGGAGAGGATTGTTTCATTCTCAAGCTTTGTGCTTGGGGCTGATTTTTGTATAGATGTCATTGGGTGTTGACCATTGTCAATCTAGACAATAATAATGTGTACTTCATGGATTCCCTCAAGTACCATAGAATCGATGAGGAGTGCAAACAAGTTGTGAACACGTATGTTATTCCAAATTACTTTGTTTTTAATGTAGTTCAATTGGAAAGTTTTACAATAAAATTTCTTCAAATAATTCGTGTCTCTGGAATTATGTGCATGATGTTATATGTGTCACCCTCTTGCTCATGAAGTGCCATTAAAGCTTACAATGGGCAAAGCAATAATCAAATATGAAAATCACCACAATGGAGAATCTTGGTGCTATGTTAGATTATATGTGTGTGTGTATATATATATATATATATATATATATATATATATATATATATATATATATATATATATATGTAATTAGCATAAGATGTTTACTTACGAACATTTGTTATTTTCATTGATTTATCATGACATAATTACTAATTGTGTTTAGGGAACTCCTGTACAACCAACACACAAGGAGTACGGGTATTTTGTGATGCATTTTATGAAGGAGATAATTGAGGATGGTAGTTTAGACTTTGTAGCCAAGGTTAGTTATTTTTTGTCAGCTTTATTGGTCAAATAGAAAGTTTTTCTATAAACTTCAGTTAATAGCCAAAAAGTCAGGTTAAGTAGTAAGTAGAAAATTTTGGTATTTAATTGAGTACAAGTCATGCACTGTCTCTCAGATTTATAGGCTTTCACTATTCCAGCAAAATGTAAAATCCAGTTTTGCTGGAGAGAACCTAATTAATGCTTGTTGAGAACCTCATGTGTTCTAAAATGTACACACACACACACTAGATTCCCAAAAATAGACAAGTAATAATTAACATTGTTTGATGTTGGAGTAGCTGCTGAGTTGGTAATATGTTCTCATAGTTGTTCCTTATATAGTTGGCATTGCTGTTAAAAATTAGTTAAAAGAGGTAACCCTTTCGATATGACTCAAAAAACTACATACTATATCTTTTCAATATATGAGAGGAACTGTATTTTGAGGATCACACAATGATTGTGTAACTATAAGAATTCATCTGGGAAGATTCTCTAATACCGAGTCTTATTTAAGACATACTATAAATGGATCATACCTGTTGCATGAGGAACATACTATCAGCAAATGCACCCAAAAGAAAACCCCCATAGTCTTCATAGTCTGATTATCAGCAATCATTATTTATTGTCCTATATTCTTGCTTTCCTTTTCTCCACTATTACTTGCGGTGCTGCTATTTTCTTAGTTATGTATTTGTATTCCACTGCCCTGATCACTTTTGTTACAAGATAGCTCAATCAGTGAGCTTATGCACATTGTTCAAGGATGTTTGCTTCTAAGCAAACCCTTGTGGCAGTCTTGTAAGTTGTATGCTGCAAGTTGTTTATTGCACTTTATTAACTTGTATAAACTTCCAGAGAAGGAAAATCTTTGCCTCTATGGATTTCCTAACGAGCAATGGGAAGTTAATTTACTTGCTGAAGAGGTGCCTCCTGAGCTCCCTGAGCCTGCTTTAGGTATTAACTTCGCCAGAGATGGAATGCAAGAGAAGGACTGTTTGGCTCTAGTTGCGGTTCACAGCGATGCATGGTTACTTTCTGTGGCATTTTATTTTGGTGCCAAATTTGGTGTTGACAAAGCAGACAAGTTTCTCTTCTTTATTCTTATACATTTTTATACTTGAAATTCTAATGTTTAACTTAGTATGAGAGAAGAATGTGTGTTGGCATATGTCATTGTTTACACTTTTGCTGATATTGAATTATATACTTGTTAAAAAAAGAGGTGTAATATGGGAAGGAGAATAGAATAATGGATATGGGTTGGTTATTAGGCAACACTATGTAAGTATGTAACTGTTATTCGCTTCCATTGCTATTAGAAACTCTAGTGGAATATTGAATTCTGTTTCTTGGAAGAACTTTTTTTCGATGAAAACTTCAGTTGTTCCAAAGCTCAACTGTTTACAACTGAAGTTATAGGAAATCAAACTCCCCTTCACTTCTGTTTTAGCTTATGGAAGATTCTTTGTTGTGCAATTATGTACTTGTTCAATTTGAACTGTATGCATCTAAAAGCACTATTTCTCTAAAATATGTCATTTAATTTTTTTTTGGAAACCTGAATGTTATTTTCTACAACGAATTTAATCATCCACTTTTTAAATATACGCGGGAAAATAGTGGAAGATGTGCCTCGAGGTGTGCATTTTAATTTTTTGAAAGCAGAAAGAAGCTTGGACAAATGGGCACTTGATGATCTATAGAGGATTCATGCTGCTGAGGAAGGTGGTGGAGGCAAAATGCATGTCCTTGAAGATGCAAGCCATTGGGTATGTTTCAATCTCATCCTCCCCTTCTCATTCTGCTTGTTACAAAGAGAAATGTTATGAGACACAAAGTTTCTCTAATTTCTACTGGTATAGAATCCTGATTTGGCAGTCTTTCTGTCATTGTATGTAGCTGCTGTATTTATTTTTTTATGGCTGTTTTTTTCCATCTCTATATGAATTTAATACATGCTTAAGTTCAACTCACTTGTATGTCTTGCAGAAACTCAAGGAAAAGTCAGCATTTAGGAACCCAGATGAACTTTACTTCAAGATGATCAACACTAAAACTATCAATGGAGTCCATAAGCTAAAGTAATATATAACTTATACTATATACTCGATCACTTTTTCTTTCTCCTTTTGTCATTTGATTAAGTCTGACTTGTAATTTTCTTACAGGAGTGACTTGTAAGTTTGGTATTATTGGGATGTAAACGTATTGTATGGTATTAATTAATATTCTTTGTAATTGGTATATTTTGAATTTGAGATGTATGGATAGTAATATTATTTGTAATTGGTATATTTTGAATGTTTGATACATTTTGGCTTTAAATAAATGACACCTTCTAAACGTTGTATAAATGTGTTTAAACATTATCTGTTGTTGCTTGCTAAGGTAGAGATCCAAAAACAGTTATTATATGCATGTATTACAACATTTTTAAGTCAAACTACAACGTTTTAAAAACATTGTATAAAGGGTGTCAAATAGATGACACCTTCTAAATGTTGTATAAATATGTCTAAACATTGTCTGATGTATCAAATTACAACATTTTAAGCCAGAAAACGTTGTGGAATCATACCATCTATAACGTTTTCAAGTATCCAATGATTTCTGAAAAATAAATATACAACGTTTTTTTAAGAAAAAAACGTTGTAAATGTGACAAACCACAACGTTTTAAAAACGTTATATAAAGGGTGTCAAATAGATGGCACCCTTAACCATGACGTTTCTAGGATACAAACCACAATATTTTTTACGCGTTATCTATTTACTATTTTGTAGTAGTGGGTTTTAATAGTAAATCAATATGGACCGTCGGTTGATATTTTAATAGTAAATCAATATGGACCGTTGGTTGAGGTTTTAATAGTAAATCAATATGGACCGTCCGTTTTAATAGTAAATCAATCTGGACCGTTCGTGAATTAGTTACTATTTAGTCCATTCTCCTATAAATAGAAGCTCATTCCTTCATTATTTCTTACGAATTCACTAAAACTATAGAGAGAAACTTTAGAGAGATAATAAGAGAGAAAGAAGAAGAGTATTCTGCTACTATACTATTACAGTATCCAATCTTCTACTAAGGTAAAGGATATTATTTTTCGTATTCATTCTTTAATCTGTGGGAATAACATGTCTACGCAAATTACCGCATGCATGATGAATAACTCTTCGTAATCATTCTTTATTTGTGGAAAAGATCTGTCTACGCGGATTACCGCATGACGGGCAAAAATCCATTTGCAGTTTCGTATATATTTTTTTTTCATATTCTTAAATCTAAATATATTATGGTATGTATTACTTCTATAATCCCTAAAATTAGTAGAATATCCTTGAGTTTTACGCTTCATCTAGTATCGTTTCATTAGAACATTGGTCTGAACTTTCTTATTAAATTTTAATATTTTCATTCGGGGTATTATTCATGGGGTACTATTCATTCTGGTACTATTTACGGGGTACTATTCACGACAAAAATTGGTTTCTTTTCTGACCAAATTATCTTTGATATATGAATCTTATTCTTAAGTTTGAATCCACGTTTTGATCATCATGTTGACCATTTGGACATTCTTGAACTCTGGATAAATTGAATTATAAATCTATAATATTTATCCTTGATCTCACTTGATTGATTCCTTATATAATTGTCATCACCCTCATGCTTATATTGTGGTGAAAGTCATCTTTGGCCCGTAGTGCATAGATGGACTGTTAATTGGAATGATTATGACCAAGAATTGTGTATTGGTATAATCATGACCTGTAATGTTACAGACAAATGATGTGGTGAAAGTCCTCTTTGGCCCGTAGTGCAAAGATGGACTGTTAATTATTGATTTTACAGTTGTATGTCTTTGGCCCGTAATGCAAAGATGGACTCTTGATTATTTATTTTACAGTTGTATGTCTTTGGCCCGTAATGCAAAGATGGACTGTTGATTGTTTATTTTATAGTTGTATGTCTTTGGCCGTAGTGCAAAGATGAACAGTTGATCATTGGTTTTACAATTGAACATCTTTGGCTCGTAGTGCAAAGATAGATAATTGATTGGTATGATCATGACCATTGAATATCTTTGGCCCGTAGTGCAAAGATAGACAATTGATTAGTATGATCATGACCACTGTTGTTATATTTGAATGTTTTAGTGTAGAGTCTAAAGACGATATGATTATTAAGTATCTTAGCCTTTATGGCAAGGACATTGAATGAAAATTTGATTAAGCCTTTGTGGCAAGAAGAAACTGTTGATTTACATTATTATAAACATGAATTGTGAATTTAACTATAATCTTTGGTGGTTCAGGTGAAGACTAGTGATGAAAGTTCTTTTTATCTTATGTACAACAAAGAATTGTTGATGGGTATTATAGGGATGAAATATTAATTATGCACTTTTAATTTGGAGGAGATAGTAGACATTATGTTCTACTTGACTCTTCTAATGGATTGCTGGTTCCGCTGCAGTTGTTGATCTAAAACTTGTTTTCTATTGTATTCTATCAGAATTTTCCTAGTTGAGGACTAAGGATAATTTGTTCTACATTATCTTAGTCATAATATTCTTTACTGGATTATTTGTGCTCACCATTTTGTTTCACAATTCCTTTCAAGTAATAAGAGTGTAGTTGGGTCGAGCGGGGATAACATGGGAATAGAGTGATAGTCTGTGACTGTTGAAGTTTCTCAATACATTATAAAACAGTATGACAATATATAATTGTACTTAGAACTTAAAGTGTGTGTGTCGTATTTTATACGTCATTTAATAGTTAATTTTGGTGAACAACAATAAGGTGATGAGAACCCGACTTTGAAAGCAAAAAAAAAATATACCCATTAGAATGAGGAGGACATAAATCTTCTCGTGTTCCTTTGAAGACTTGAAATATTTGTTGCTATATTTTATATGGCATTGTTTGGGTGTGTATATATTGTCGTATGGCATTGTTTGGGTGTGTATATATTGTCGTATTATATTCAGTACAATATTTGTATTGAAACTCACAGCTTATGTGTTGTCGTATTTTGCACGACAGTTCAACAGTTGTATAAATGAAGTTTGTTTTTGAATTCTGTAGTGTGTATTTGGCGACCCAAGATGGGTTGTGTGGACCTATTTTGGGGGCGTTACAGTATACGCTCAAGCCAATCACATTTGATATGATCTGCATTTACTTTGTTATCTTATTTATTTATTAATAAGAGAATTTATTTAATATAAAAGGCATTTTTTATCCATGTTAATTAGTTGAATTAATAAATATGATAAACCCATAGTTTTCGAGCAATTCTTTTAAAATCATGATGTTAATCATGCTAATGAGATCTAAATTCTAAGATAGCTCAAAATTAAAATGTTCCTAATCGTATGGATCACTAATGTGGGATTACTGATTCCGGATAGATTGGTACATATTACGTTTGTGATGTTGAAGAGGATGATTGATCTCATAATCATTTGTGTAGAAATACTAAAGTAAGTATGTAAATGCTTAATGGAGAATAAGTTCACTGAATGTAACTTGTATAAATGAACCCTAATAGAGTTTTACTTGTGTGTTAATAGATGTTCCTAAAGTGATAGTAGTACAAGTGATCCTTGGACTTGAGATTATCATAGTATCTTGTATATACTGAGTTATGTTTTGACATATTACTTAATACTCTTGGCTATGTTGTAAGGTATGCTCGGATATAATAAAGTGTGACGCCCCCAAAATAGGTATACATCACCCATTCCGAGTCATCAAATATATGGTACAGAAACAAATACAACTTCATTAATACAATTGTCGTGCAAAATACGACAACACATATACTGTGAGTTTAAATACAAATATTGTCTAATAGACAATATTAAAACTCAAAAGCAGTCCTCATTACAATTGTTGATACACTACTTTACAAAATAGTGAGGAGTACTAAAACAACTATCATGAACCATCACTCCATACCCCGGCTAGTTCCTGCTATGTTCTCACCTCCTGAGAAGAAAAATGGAACAAAAAGGAAAAGGGTGAGCTCAACTAGCCCAGTAAAGGATATTATGACTAAGATAATATACAATAAATTATCAATAGTCTTCAACTGGGAAAAATCTGATAGAATATAATAGACAACAAATTTTAGATCAACAACTGCAGCGGAAACAACAATTCATTAGAAGAGTTAAGTAGAGAATGAAATCTACTATCATTTATGAATTTAAAAGTCTATCATCAATATTTTATCCATGTAACATCAATCAATATACATCTTGAATCATATATTCATCTTTGCACTACAGGCCAAAGATATTCATTTGTATCACCCGTTGATCATGTTCATCTCAACACCTGTTCATCTTTGCACTACAGGTCAAAGATATTCATCAAGTATCATCATTAAGGACTAAGGATGATGAAAAATATTTTAGAGAACGAATCCTGTAAGATAAAAGGACAAAGATTAAAGATTCGTACTTTAGATAATTCAAGTTTAAAAAAAATACTCCATAATAAACCATAATGGAGTAAAATTTAAGAATGAAGATCAAAACATGGATATAATCAAGATAGTAACCATATTAGACATCTGGGACAAAGAAGAGAAAATTTTATTTTTTGGTGAATAGTGTCGTATTTGTGAATAGTGTCGTTTACGTGAATAGTACCATATACGTGAATATTAATCCCGACACAAAAAGGTAGAAATTCCACAATAAAATTCATATCAACATTTCGGCATAATGATATTGAAGAAAATAATATCATTTACGAAGAAAATAACATCTCTTACCTCAAAATAACAGTATTTCTGATCGGAATATCGAGTGTAAAGCTGAAGAAAATTTGCACTGTATAGCAACTCTCAAAGTATCTAAATACTCACAAAAATACGCTCGATAATATAGAGAGAAAGAAAACTTGTTTCTGATGTGATTTTCAATTCTAACCTAAGCACCTATTTATAGGAAAATGCTAGAACGCCAAATGAGACTAAATTAATACAATAATATATTTTTATTCTCATCTTCTATGCATGCTTCATTTGAACAAGCTAGCAAGCCATCTTTGAAAAAAATTAGCAGCCCACATGTTTTCAAAAAAAACAAAAGTGGGTCCTACCCATAATTTAAAAAATATTTAATTTCTGAAACTTTAATAATTAATAATAAATAGCTCTTTTATCAGAAAAATTCAAATCTCAGGTGCTTTCTATAGGAAATTTAATTCTCTATAACTTTGTAGAAGAAAGATTTTCCAAATTCCAAACAGAAAATGTTCGAAATCCATATACGGATGATTTTCAGCACCTCTATTCCGCCAAAAATACTGATAAAATACCTCAGCATTAATTTTCTCATTTATAACCACAATAAATATATCTGTGATGAACAACATTTTGTAATTTAATTTTTAATATTTATTGAATTAAATAAATATTTTCGATGATTTAATTATTAGATTTAATAATTAATGGATGCAATTGTGATAGATTAATTTAATTATATGTGTTATATTTATTATATTAATGTAAAGAATATTTATTATTCAAGTATGTATTTATGTGAGCTTATTGAATTAAATAAAATATTTAAAAAGCCTAATGTTATTTTAATTAATTTAATAATTAATTAGATATTTAATAATTTGACATAATTAATAAATTAGAAATTTAATTATGTGACTATGTGAATTAAGGAGAAATTATTATATGTTACTTGAATTAAATTAAATAAGATATTAAATTTATTTTTATAAAGGGGTGTGACACTATTAAATTATATTATAAATATTTTATTAAATTAAATGGGAATAAGCCTTTTAAGGCTAGCCAAACATGGCCTTAGTGGGAGTTAAGGGCAGTTAACCCATGATGGGTAACTGACCTCCACAACGCGTCAGTTCCTACGTATTCTTCTATTTATCAGTCTTATTTGAGAAGACGTATCTTAATTATGAGTTTTAATTGAGAGAGATTCAGAGAGAAAAATTGATAATTGTTGAGGAGATTGTGAGTGTGTGATTGAAGAAGGGTTGAGAAGGAATTCATCTACTACTAATCTACACTCTACGCTTTGGGTAAATTCTTCAACCTAGTTTATTTACGTTATTAAAATTTTTATAAAATATGGCTCTCAAATTCTGTAAAATCTCTGTAGTTGGAGATTGTTTTGACTATGTGGATATATACGTGATCATATGTCATGGTAGCATGTTTTACTATATATATTATATGATTCCATATTATCAGTTTCATAAATATGTCGTATATAATTGCTTCAAAATTTTAGAGTGTTGAATAATGGTCATATGGCCCTTACGCACAAATTTAATGCGTCAATCATATATTATCTCCTAAACTTTTATGCTTGTATATATTATGTATGTAAATACGAAGAAAACAAACTTCAAATAAACAGATTTGGTCGTATATCGAATCCGTGGAGTTAAATTTTATGTTTTACGTTCAAAACCTTCAAGAACATCAAGAACAGTGAAAATTACATGTTTTAATTATGTGATTATGTGTTTTAACTTGTTATAATCATGCTAGAAGGGTTGAGTATTAGTTATTTGTGTATTACAATGTTTGGGTATGTCTAAATTCGTGTAAAAATAATTTAATTGGAGGTTTTTGGCCATGTTCTGCAATTTTCGCGAATTACAGAATTGAAACTGGAGTCTCGCGCCGCGGTGCCAACTCCATGCCTAAGACCCGCGCCACAGCGCCAGAGAATTAAGCCGTAGCACCAGGGAGCCGCAGCGCCAAGAACAAGTGTAACAGTGGCGCCGCAACGCCACTTTGCAGAATGTCCAGAAACGAATTTTTAAAAATGTTCAAGTCTAGCAATGTGATAATAACTTAATCTAAAAACATGTTAGACATATAATGAGATGTTAAAATAAATTCTTAACATGTTAATAACACATTTATGTGTAAATTGAATGATTAAACGCATAGTTGGCGTATTGTTCATGAAGTGTAAATTATGTGACAATGGGTATAGTAGTTGACTAAGTATAGTCATAATTCGAGTTACACAAAAGAATGAACATATGATGATTAATTACATTATAATTGATTGGTATTGTGAACGTAAATGATATGCAGGATTTAAATCAAGCAACGATTATAATTAACGTGTAATCTACGCACGAGGCAAGTTTCCTAACCCTACTTGTTATCTTTATATGAGCTTATAAGTTGTCTCTTTATATCGAGCAAATTCTCGTAATTATTGATCAAGTACATTTTACTAATCTTTCAAAGTATGATTCTGTTATACAATAATTATTCTATTGTATACCTTTTGAGATTGCTATTCAATTTTAAATTATCAATTACTGTTGAACTTTGTTAGACTAGTGAACCCTTAATGATTCGACTAGTCCATAGTTGATGAGCGTTCTAAATTTCAGAACCCTTGATGAATTATCCAAACCAAACTTCCTTTGGTGCGGACTCTAATGTCAAACTAAGATGAATAACCCTGTATAGGGGATTACTTATGCGTTAGCGTTAAGATATTGTGCACAGTATGGTACTAAGGGCTGATCCCCCTAAGTATGATAAGAAGAGTCCATAGTCTTATGACTTTTAAAGGTTTCAAGTATAACCCTTGATAACCTAGGACATAGTTCAAGGTCTTATGACCCTTAGAATTCTTTTGATTCTTGGTAATCACTTTTGGTTCAAAAGTTGAGCTTTATTTCAGAAGTCTTTGATTCATTCACATGATTTTATAATGTAATTTCATTATTATACTTGTGGGCAATCGTGCTCACTCTTGCGTAATAATAACATTGCAGTTAAGAACGAAAGAACCGACGAGCCTTCTTCTAGCAAAGGCAAGGGCAAAGCTATTAAGTGATGGAGACATTTTGAGCGAGGGACATAGCTCACGATATTCGATTCACCTTGGTAGTACCAAGATGTACCAAGATCTTCGACAACATTTCTGATGGCCTAATCTGAAACGAGATGTTGCAGAGTGTGTTGCCAAATGTCTAACCTGTCAGAAAGTGAAAGCAGAACATCAGAGACCGAGTGGGTTACTACAACCGCTGGAGATCCCAGAATAGAAATGGGAACATATTACAATGGACTTCGTGGTTGGCCTTCCGACGACTCAGAAAGGCTACGACGCAGTATGGGTTATCGTTGACCGACTGACGAAATTCGCACACTTCCTTCCGATCAAAATTAGATTCAACTTAGATCATTTGGCGAGGTTATATGTGAAAGAGATTGTTTCGCGACACGGAGTTCCAGTGTCAATTATTTTCGATAGGGATCCGCGCTTTACATCGAACTTCTGGAAACGTCTACAGGAATGCATGGGTACGCAGCTGAGGATGAGTACAGCATACCACCCTCAAACAGATGGTCAAAGTGAGAGAACGATTCAGATATTAGAAGATATGCTAAGAGCCTGTGTGATGGACTTTAAAGGAAATTGGGACGATCACCTACCGCTTGTAGAGTTTGGCTACAACAACAGTTACCACGCTAGTATTGGCATGCAGCCTTATAAAGCGTTATAAGGCAGAAAGTGCAGAACTCCGCTTTATTGGGATGAAGTTGGCGAAAGACAATTACTAGGCCCAGAATTAGTACAGCAGACAGCAGAAATAGTCAAAGTAATCCGAACAAGACTGGTAGCAGCTCAAGATAGGCAGAAGAAATACGCCGATCCACATCGTAAAAATATCAAGTTTGAATTGGGTAGTTATGTGTTTTTGAAGGTCTCTCCCTAGAAAGGAAAAATCAGGTTCGGAAAGAAAGGGAAATTAAGCCCAAGATTCATTGGACCATTTGAAGTACTGCGAAAAATCGGAGAAGTTGCATATAAGGTAGCCTTACCTCCAGCACTCGAGAATGTCCACAACGTCTTCTACGTTTTTGTATTACGACCCTACAAACCCGATTACAAGCATGTAATTGAATACGAACCCCTACATTTTGAAAAAGACTTATCTTACGAAGAAGTTCCTATTCAAATTGTCGACAGAAAAGAATAAGTTCTCAGAAATAAAGTAATACATTCTGTTAAGGTAATTTGGAGGAACCACAACGCTGAAGAAGCTACGTGAGAACTCAAAGAGAATATGATGAAGAATTACCCTCATTTATTTATTTAAATTATCTGTAAATGATTCTGGGGACAGAATCTTTGTAAAGGGAGAAGAATGTAACGGGTCGAATTAATTGAGTCGTGATTCTGGGGACAGAATCCTTTTAAGGGGGGAAAGATGTGACAAACGAGATTTTGTAATTTAATTTTTAATATTTATTGAAATAAATAAATATTTTCGATGATTTAATTATTAGATTTAATAATTAATGGATGCAATTATGATAGATTAATTTAATTATATGTGTTATATTTATTATATTAATGTGGAGAACACTTATTATTCAAGTATGTATTTATGTGAGCTTATTGAATTAAATGAAATATTTAATAAGCCTAATGTTATTTTAATTAATTTAATAATTAATTAGAGATTTAATAATTTGACAAAATTAATAAATGAGAAATTTAATTATTTGACTATGTGAATTAAGGAGAAATTATTATATGTTACTTGAATTAAATTAAATAAGATATTTGATTTATTTTTATAAAGGGGTGTGACACTATTAAACTATATTATAAAGGTTTTATTAAATTAAATGGGAATAAGCCTTTTAAGGCTAGCCAAACATGGCCTTAGTGGGAAGTTGAGGGCAGTTAACCCATGATAGGTAACTGACCTCCACAACGCGTCAGTTCCTACGTCTTCTTCTATTTATCAGTCTTATTTGAAAAGACGTATCTTAATTATAAGTTTTAACTTAGAGAGATTCAAAGAGAAAAATTGATAATTGTTGAGGAGATTGTAAGTGTGTGATTGAAGAAGGGTTGACAAGGAATTCATCTACTACTAATCTACACTCTACGCTTTGGGTAAATTCTTCAACCCAGTTTATTTACGTTATTAAAATTTTTATAAAATATGACTCTCAAATTCTGTAAAATCTCTGTAGTTGGAGATTGTTTTGACTATTTGGATATATACGTGATCTTTTGTCATGGTAGCATGTTTTACTATATATATTGTATGATTCCATATTACCAGTTTCATAAAATATGTCGTATATAATTGCTTCAAAATTACAGAGTGTTGAATTATGGCCATATGGCCCTTACGCACAAACTTAATGAGTCAATCATATAATATCTCCTAAATTTTTATGCTTGTATATATTATGTATGTAAATACGAAGAAAACAAACTTCAAATGAACAGATTTGGTCATATATCGAATCTGTGGAGTTAAATTTTATGTTTTACGTTCAAAACCTTCAAGAACATCAAGAACAGTGAAAATTACATGTTTTAATTCTGTGATTATGTGTTTTAACATGTTAAAATCATGCTAGAAGGGTTTAGTATTAGTTATTTGTGTATTTCAATGTTTGGGTTTGTCTAAATTCGTGTAAAAATAATTTAATTGGCGGTTTTTGGCCATGTTCTGTAATTTTCGTAAATTGCAGAACTGAAACTGGAGTCTCGCACCGCGGCGCCAACTACATGCCTAAGACCCGCACCGCAGCGCCACCGCGCCGCAGTGCCAGAGACTTAAGCCGCAGCGCCAAGAACAAGTGTAACAGTGGCGCCGCAGCGCCACTTAGCAGAATGTCCAGAAATGAATTTTTAAAATGTTCAAGTCTAGCAATGTGATAATAACTTAATCTAAAAACATATTAGACGTATAATGAGATGTTAAAATAAATTCTTAACATGCCAATAACATAATTGCATGTGGATTGAATTACTGAATGCATAATTAGCTTATTAATTGTGAATTGTAAATTGTATGTCAATAAGTATGATAAATTGACTAAGTATAGTCATAACCAGAGTTTAGACCAAAGAATGAGCGTATGTTGATGAGTTACGTTATAATTAATTGGAGTTGTGAATGTAAATGATATGTAGGATTAATTCAAAGAACGTATTTAATTAACGTGTAATCTACGCACGAGACAAGTTTCCTAACCCTACTCGTTATCTTTATATGAGCTTATAAGTTATCTCTTTATATCGAGCAAATTCTCGTTATTATTGATCAAGTACATTTTACTAATCTTTCTAAGTATGATTCTGCTATACAATAATTATTCTATTGTATACCTTTTGAGATTGCTATTCAATTTTAAATTATCAATTATTGTTAAACTTTGTTAGACTAGTGAACCCTTAATGATTCGACTAGTCCATAGTTGATGAGCGTTCTAAATTTCAGAACCCTTGATGAATTATCCAAACCAAACTTCCTTTAGTGCGGACTCTAATGTCAAACTGAGATGAACAACCATGTATAGGGGATTACTTATGCGTTAGCGTTAAGATATTGTGCACAGTATGGTACTAAGGGTTGATTCCCCTAAGTACGAGAAGAAGAGTCCGTAGTCTTATGACTGTTAAAGGTTTCAAGTATAACCCTTGATAACCTAGGACATAGTTCAAGGTCTTATGACCCTCAGAATTCTTTTGATTCTTGGAAATCAATTTTGTTTCAAAAGTTGAGCTTTATTTCAGAAGTCTTTGATTCACTCGCATGTTATTATATTGTTATTTCATTATTATACTTGTGGGCAATCGTGCTCACTCTTGCGTAATAATAACATTGCAGTAAAGAACGAAAGAACTGACGAACCTTTTTCTAGCAAAGGCAAGGGCAAAGTTATTAAGTGATGAAGCCGTGTTATTAAATTTTAAGAATGTTATTGTCAAGACTCGATGTTGTTTAAGACTTATTATTTGTTTATGTTTCCGCACAGATATTTAAGGTTAGTATGACCTGGGATTGTATTTATTATTCAGATGCTATAACCCCATAAGGGGAGGATTTATTTCTATCTATTCGGGCCGTTAACAGGCAGTGATAGGATTTGTTTAATTATGTGAAAAACTTATCTGGTTTTTTTTATGTAAATTCAGACGTGTTTATGAACGAATGAATATTTTAATATTTTAAATCCTGTAGATTCTTTATCTCAGGATAGTTGATGTAAATAGCAGTGATGCTATCGTTTGATGTTAAAACTTTTGATTTGAATAAATATATCAAGTTGTTTGAGACAATGTGTTAAGTGATTATGTTAAATTGTTGAGTTAAGCCTTAACTATTTAGAGAATTTAATATAGATCTAATAAGCATATATTTTAACAGAAATATGCCTCCAAGAAGAAGACAAAATCGTCAACCAGCTCAGGAAGAGTCAACGAATAACAACAATAACGCCAATGCTAATCTCGTCCAACAATTAGTGAACTTACTAGCTGGAGCAATGAATAATCAACCTCAAGCTCCACCGAATACTTCATTCAAAGATTTCAAGGCGGTGGGACCGCCAGAGTTTAAAGGCTCCATGAACCCGATCGAAGCTCAGACTTGGGTTACGGAGATGGAGAAGGTTTTTGAGGTCGCAAGAGTCAGAGAGAACCAGAAGACCACTTTTGCAACGTTTATGCTGAAATCTGAAGCCAGTTTTGGGTGGCAAGCAAACAAGGTCCGTGGAGGAGAAGGTATGATTACCTGGGAGAGGTTCAAGGAGATGTTTTTTGAGATGTGTTTCCCGACTACCTCACAAAACCAATTGGAGGTTCAGTTTCTGGAGTTGAAGCAGGGGAATATGTCCGTACCAGATTATGCGGCTAGATTCAACGAGTTGGCGAGGTTCGCCACATATCAAGTGCACACGGATGAGAGAAAAGCAAGAAGGTTCGAACAAGGACTGAAGCCTTAGTTGTATAGTACAGTATCGATGTTTCAATTGAAGATATTCGCTGGGGTTCTAGAGAAAACCATACTTGCTGAAGGTGGGAGCGATGAGGTAACCAAATACAATCAGGATCAGAAGAAAAAGAAGAATGAAAGTGAAGGAAATAACAAGGCTAATGAAAGTAATACGGGAGGAGGTAATAATAATTAGAAAAGAAGGTGGTCTGATTACACATCACCCGGAAACCAGCAAGGAGGTCAGAAGAAAAGGATTGAAGCGTGTCCGACCTGTGGGAAAGCTCATTTGGAAGTGTGTATGAAGGGTAAACGTGTGTGCTATAATTGTGGTCAGGAAGGCCACATAGCACCTAACTGTCCTAACCCAAAGAAGGGTGCCTGCTTCACTTGTGGTTCAAAGGATCATTTGGCAAGAGACTGTCCTAAGAAAGGATCTAGAGGGGCTAGATCAGGAGGAAACAGGGGAAATAGCAGTGGAAGCGCTCTGACCATCACAGGACCAGCCGCAACCAATCGACCGACCACCAGGACTTTCAATATGACGGTGCAGGATGCAGTGCAGTCGCGGGATGTGGTGTCAGGTATCATTCTGATCAATAGAGTTAATGTTTACATATTATTTGATTCGGGTACTACTTGTTCATTTATATCCGATGACTTTGGTAAGAATTTAGAATTGCCTAAGGATGAGTTAGAATACCCTATGATCATAGAAATCGCGAATAGAGAAATAATCCCTGTTAAGTACGTGCATAAGAACTGTAGAGTGGATATTAAGGGTAATATCATGAACGTAAATCTTATCCTTATTCGACTTGGGAAATTTGACGTTATCTTGGGAATGGACTGGTTATTCAATTACGGGGTGGTAATTGATTGCCAAAAGAAGCGTATTAACCTTATGACTCCGTCAAAGGTTATGTTTTATGGTAGCAAGTCGCCTAGACAAGCGAGTTGTCTGACGATGATGCAGGCAAATAAGTTGTTACGACAAGGATGTGTAGGATATTTAGCTTACATAGTCGACATTCGTAAAGAGAATTCGAAAGTAGAGGAGATACCAGTAGTGAGAGACTTCGTCGGCGTATTTCCAAACGATTTGCCAGGACTTTCGCCAGATAGAGAGGTCAAATTTGTGATCGATTTGGCACCGGAAACGGCTCCAATATTGAAGGCACCATACAGAATGGCGCCGGTAGAAATGAAAGAATTGATGGTACAACTAGAAGAATTACTGGACAAGAAGTACATTTAACCGAGCGTATCGCCGTGGGGAGCGCCGTTGTTATTTGTGAAAAAGAAGGACGAAACGATGCGACTTTGCATCGATTATAGAGAACTGAATAAGGTCACGATTAAGAATAGATATCCATTACCAAGGATCGATGATCTGTTTGATCAATTGAAGAGAGCGAAATACTTTTCCAAGATAGATATGAGAAGTGGTTATCATCAACTAAAGGTGAGACCAGAGGATGTACCGAAGACAGCGTTCAGAACACGATATGGTCACTATGAATTTTTAGTAATGTCGTTTGGTCTAATGAATGCTCCTGCAGCATTTATGGGACTAATGAATGGTGTGTTCAAGCCATTTTTGGACAAGTTTGTAGTGGTATTTATAGATCATATTTCGAAATATTCGAAAACCAAAGAAGAACATGAAGAGCATTTGAGATTAACGTTGGAAGTGTTGAGAAGGGAGAAGTTGTATGCCAAGTTTTCGAAATATGAATTCTAGATTGAAAGAGTACAATTTCTTAGACATGTGATCGATAGGGATGGAATTTCAATGGATCCCTCCAAAGTCGAAGCTGTGATTAACTGGGATCAGCCGAAGATGCCGTCGGAAGTAAGAAGTTTTCTTGGATTGGCAGGTTATTACAGAAGATTCATTCAAGATTTTTCCAAGATCGCAACTCCGTTGACAAATTTGACTAGGAAATCGGTGAAATTTGTTTGGACAGAGAAGTGTGAGGAAAGCTTTCAAGAATTAAAGAAGAGGTTGAGTTTAGCACCTGTGTTATCTCTTCTAGATGACACAGGAAATTTTGTGGTTTATAGTGAAGCGTCGCATAAGGGACTTGGTTGTGTGCTTATGCAGAATGGTAGAGTCATTGTGTATGCATCACGACAACTGAAAGATTATGAGAAGGGGTATCTGACCCACGACTTGAAGTTAGCTGCAGTGGTTTTCGCTTTGAAAATCTAGAGGCACTATCTCTACGGGGAGAAGTGTGAAATATATACAGACCACAAGAGTCTGAAATATATTTTTACACAGAAAGAATTGAATATGTGCCAAAGAAGGTGGTTGGAATTAATCAAGGACTACGATTGTGAGATTTTATACCATCCGGGTAAGGCAAACGTGGTTGCCGATGCCTTAGGTAGAAAGGGTCGGGAGAAGTTGATGATGTTGACCGCACAGAAGGAATTTATTTCAGCAATGGAGAAGTTGGAGTTAGAAGTAAATTATCCTATGGAAATAGATGAGAAATTGTTTCAGATGCAATCTGGTACAACCCTACTAGATAAAGTTAAGGAGGCTCAACTTCAGGATGATGAATGCAAAAAGGTGATAAGGAAGATATCTGAAGGAACTAAACCGAGATTTAAGATGGACAAAGAAGGAATACTGAGATTTAAAAGTAGAATTTGGGTACCGCCAGTAACAGTTATTAAGGAAGACATTTTGAGCGAGGCTCATAGCTCACAATATTCGATTTACCCTGGTAGTACCAAGATGTACCAAGATCTTCGACAACATTTCTGGTGGCCTAATCTGAAACGAGATGTTGCAGAGTGTGTTGCCAAATGTCTAACCTGTCAGAAAATGAAAGCAGAACATCAGAGACCGAGTGGGTTACTACAACCGCTGGAGATCCCAGAATGGAAATGGGAACATATTACAATGGACTTCGTGGTTGGCCTTTCGACGACTCAGAAAGGCTACGACGCAGTATGGGTTATCGTTGATCGACTGACGAAATTTGCACACTTCCTTTTGATCAAAATCAGATTCAACTTAGATCAGTTGGCGAGGTTATATGTGAAAGAGATTGGTTCGCGACACGGAGTTCCAGTGTCAATTGTTTTCAATAGGGATCCGCGCTTTACATCGAACTTCTGAAAACGTCTACAGGAATGCATGGGTACGTAGATGAGGATGAGTACAGCATACCACCCTCAAACAGATGGACAGAGTGAGAGAACGATTCAGACATTAGAAGATATGCTAAGAGCCTGTGTGATGGACTTTGAAGGAAATTGGGACGATCACCTACCGCTTGTAGAGTTCGGCTACAACAACAGTTACCACGCTAGTATTTGTATGCCACCTTATGAAGCGTTATACGGTAGAAAGTGCAGAACTCCGCTTTATTGGGATGAAGTTGGCGAAAGACAATTACTAGGCCCAGAATTAGTACAGCAGACAGCAAAAAATAGTCAAAGTGATCCGAACAAGACTGGTAGCAGCTCAAGATAGGTAGAAGAAATAAGCCGATCCACATCGTAAAAATATCAAGTTTGAATCGGGTAGTTATGTGTTTTTGAAGGCCTCTCCCTAGAAAGGAAAGATCAGGTTCGGAAAGAAAGGGAAATTAAGCCCAAGATTCATTGGACCATTTGAAGTACTACGAAGAATTGGAGAAGTTGCATATGAGGTAGCCCTACCTCTAGCACTTGAGAATGTCCACAACGTCTTCCACGTTTCTGTATTATGACCCTACAAACCCGATTACAAGCATGCAATTGAATACGAACCCCTACATTTTGAAAAGGACTTATCTTACGAAGAAATTCCTGTTCAAATTGTCGACAGAAAAGAACAAGTTCTCAGAAATAAAGTAATACCTTCTGTTAAGGTAATTTGGAGGAACCACAACGCTGAAAAAGCTACGTGGGAATTCGAAGAGAATATGATGAAAAATTACCCTCATTTATTTACTTAAATTATGTGTAAATGATTTTGGGGACAGAATCTTTGTAAGGGGGAGAATGTAACGGGTCGAATTAATTGAGTCGTGATTCTGAGGACAGAATCCTTTTAAGGGAGGAAAGATGTGACGAACGAGATTTTGTAATTTAATTTTTAATATTTATTGAATTAAATAAATATTTTTGATGATTTAATTATTAGATTTAATAATTAATGGATGCAATTATGATAGATTAATTTAATTATATGTGTTATATTTATTATATTAATGTGGAGAATATTTATTATTCAAGTATGTATTTATGTGAGCTTATTGAATTAAATAAAACATTTAATAAGCCTAATGTTATTTTAATTAATTTAATAATTAATTAGAAATTTAATAATTTGACATAATTAATAAATGAGAAATTTAATTATGTGACTATGTGAATTAAGGAGAAATTATTATATGTTACTTGAATTAAATTAAATAAGATATTTGATTTATTTTTATAAAGGGGTGTGATACTATTAAACTATATTATAAAGGTTTTATTAAATTAAATGGGAATAAGTCTTTTAAGGCTAGCCAAACATGGCCTTAGTGGGAGTTAAGGGCAGTTAACCCATGATGGGTAACTGACCTCCACAACGCGTCAATTCCTACGTCTTCTTCTATTTATCAGTCTTATTTGAGAAGACGTATCTTAATTATGAGTTTTAACTGAGAGAGATTCAGAGAGAAAAATTGATAATTGTTGAGGAGATTGTGAGTGTGAGATTGAAGAAGGGTTGACAAGGAATTCATCTACTACTAATCTACACTCTACGCTTTGGGTAAATTCTACAACCTAATTTATTTACGTTATTAAAATTTTAATAAAATATGACTCTCAAATTCTGTAAAATCTCTGTAGTTGGAGATTATTTTGACTATTTGGATATATACGTGATCTTATGTCATGCTAGCATGTTTTACTATATATATTGTATGATTCCATATTATCAGTTTCATAAAATATGTCGTATATAACTGCTTCAAAATTACAGAGTGTTGAATTATGGCCATATAGCCCTTACGCACAAATTTAATCCGTCAATCATATATTATCTCCTAAATTTTTATGCTTGCATATATTATGTATGTAAATACGAAGAAAACAAACTTCAAATGAACAGATTTGGTCGTATATCGAATCTGTGGTGTTAAATTTTATGATTTACGTTTAAAACCTTCAAGAACAGTGAAAATTACATGTTTTAATTATGTGATTATGTGTTTTAACTTGTTAAAATCATGCTAGAAGGGTTTAGTATTAGTTATTTGTGTATTACAATGTTTGGGTTTGTCTAAATTCGTGTAAAAATAAGTTAATTGGAGGTTTTTGGCCATGTTCTGCAATTTTCGCGAATTTTAGAACTGAAACTGGAGTCTCGCGCCGCGGCGCCAACTCCATGCCTAAGACCCACGCCGCATCGCCACTTAGCAGAATGTCCATAAATGAATTTTTAAAATGTTCAAGTCTAGCAATGTGATAATAACTTAATCTAAAAACATGTTAGACATATAATGAGATATTAAAATAAATTCTTAACATATTAATAACACATTTATGTGTAAATTGAATGATTGAACGCATAGTTAGCGTATTGTTCATGAAGTGTAAATTATGTGACAATGGGTATTGTAGTTGACTAAGTATAGTCATAATTCGAGTTAGACAAAAGAATGAACATATGATGATTAATTACATTATAATTGACTGGTATTGTGAACGTAAATGATATGTAGGATTTAAATCAAGGAACGAGTATAATTAACATGTAATCTACGCACAAGTCAAGTTTCCTAACCCTACTCGTTATCTTTATATGAGCTTATAAGTTGTCTCTTTATATCGAGCAAATTCTCGTTATTATTGATCAAGCACATTTTACTTATCTTTCAAAGTATGATTCTGCTATACAATAATTATTCTATTGTATACCTTTTGAGATTGGTATTCAATTTTAAATTATCAATTACTGTTGAACTTTGTTAGACTAGTGAACCCTTAATGATTCGACTAGTCCATAGTTGATGAGAGTTCTAAATTTCAGAACACTTGATGAATTATCCGAACCAAACTTCCTTTGGTGCGGACTCTAATGTCAAACTGAGATGAACAACCCTGTATAGGGAATTACATATGCGTTAGTGTTAAGATATTGTGCACAGTATGATACTAAGGGTTGATCCCCCTAAGTACGAGAAGAAGAGTCCATAGTCTTATGACTGTTAAAGGTTTCAAGTATAATCCTTGATAACCTAGGACATAGTTCAAGGTCTTATGACCCTCAGAATTCTTTTGATTCTTGGTTATTCATTTTTGGTTCAAAAGTTTAGCTTTATTTCAGAAGTCTTTGATTCACTCGCATGTTATTATATTGTTATTTCATTATTATACTTATGGGCAATCGTGCTCACTCTTGCATAATAATAACATTGCAGTTAAGAACGAAAGAACCGACGAACCTTCTTCTAGCAAAGGCAAGGGCAAAGCTATTAAGTAATGAAGACGTGTTATTAAATTTTAAGAATGTTATTGTCAAGACTCGATGTTGTTTAAGACTTATTATTTATTTATGTTTCCGCACAGATGTTTAAGGTTAGTATGACCTGGGATTGTATTTATTATTCAGATGTTGTAACCCAATAAGGGGAGGATTTATTTCTATCTATTGCATGGTTTGCATTTTTATGGGTAGATAGATATATGATATTTGTATAGTGAACACCAAATCATGTGGGACCGATGCGGTAACCAAATACAATCAGTATCAGAAGAAGAAGAAGAATGAAAGTGAAGGAAATAACAAGGCTAGTGGAAGTAATACGGGCGGAGGTAATAATAATCAGAAGAGAATGTGGTCTGACAACACATCACCCGAAAACTAGCAAAGAGGTCAGAAGAAAAGGATTGAAGCGTGTTCGACCTGCGGGAAAGCTCATTTGGGAGTGTGTATGAAGGGTAAACGTGTGTGCTACAATTGTGGTTAGAAAGGCCACATAGCGTCTAACTGTCCTAACCCAAAGAAGGGTGCCTGCTTCACTTGTGGTTCAAAGGATCATTTGGCAAGAGACTGTCCTAAGAAAGAATCTGGAGGGGCAGGATCAGGAGGAAACTGGGAAAATAGTAGTGGAAGCGCTCTGACCATCACAGGACCAACTGCAACCAATCGACCGACCGCCAGGACTTTCAATATGACGGTGCGCGATGCAGTGCAGTCGCGGGATGTGGTGTCAAATATCATTCCGATCAATAGAGTTAATGCTTACGTATTATTTAATTCGGGTGCTACTTGTTCATTTATATCCGATGACTTTGGTAAGAATTTAGAATTGCCTAATGATGAGTTAGAATACCCCATGAACATAGAAATCGCGAATAGAGAAAGAATCCTTGTTAAGTACGTGCATAAGAACTGTAGAGTGGATATTAAGGGTAATATCATGAACGTAGATCTTATCCCTATTCGACTTAGGGAATTTGACGTTATCTTGGGAATGGACTGGTTATTCAATTACGGGGCGGTAATTGATTTCTAAAAGAAGCGTATTAACCTTATGACTCCGTCAAAGGTTATGTTTTATGGTAGCAAGTCGCCTAGACAAGTGAGTTATCTGATGATGATGCAGGCCAGGAAGTTGTTACGACAAGGATGTGTAGGATATTTAGCTTACATAGTCGACAGTCGTAAAGAGAATTCAAAAGTAGAGGAGATACGAGTAGTGAGAGACTTCGCCGGCGTATTTCTAGACGATTTGCCAGGACTACCGCCAAATAGAGAGGTCGAATTTGTGATCGATTTGGCACCAGGAACAGCTCCAATATCGAAGGCACCATACAGAATGGCGCCGGTAGAAATGAAAGAATTGATGGTACAACTACAAGAATTACTGGACAAGAAGTACATTCAACCGAGCGTATCGCCATGGCGAGTGTTGGTGTTATTTGTGAAAAAGAAGGACGGAACCATGCGGCTTTACATCGATTATAGAGAACTGAATAAGGTCACGATTAAGAATAGATATCCATTACCGAGGATCGATTATCTATTTGATCAATTGAAGGGAGCGAAATACTTTTCCAAGATGGATTTGAGAAGTGGTTATCATCAACTAAAGGTGAGACCAGAGTATGTACCGAAGACAGGGTTCAGAACACGATATGGTCATTATGAATTTTTAGTAATGTCGTTCGGTCTAACGAATGCTCCTGCAGCATTTATGGGACTAATGAATGGTGTGTTCAAGCCGTTTTAGGACAAGTTCGTTGTGGTATTTATAGATGATATTTTGGTATATTCGAAAACCAAGGAAGAACATAAAGAGCATTTGAGATGCACGTTGGAAGTGTTGAGAAGGGAGAAGTTGTATGCCAAGTTTTTGAAATGTGGATTCTGGATTTAAATAGTACAATTTCTTGGACATGTGATCGATAGGTATGGAATTTCAGTGGATCCCTCCAAAGTCGAAGCTGTGATTAACTAGGATCAGCCGAAGACGCCGTCGAAAGTAAGAAGTTTTCTTGGATTGGCAGGTTATTACAGAAGATTCATTCAAGATTTTTCCAAGATCGCAACTCTGTTGACAAATTTGACTAGGAAATCGGTGAAATTTGTTTGGACAGAGAAGTGTGAGGAAAGCTTTCAAGAATTAAAGAAGAGGTTGAGTTTAGCACCTGTGTTATCTCTTCTAGATGACACAGGAAATTTTGTGGTTTATAGTGAAGCGTCGCATAAGGGACTTGGTTGTGTGCTTATGCAGAATGGTAGAGTCATTGTGTATGCATCACGACAACTGAAAGATTATGAGAAGGGGTATCTGACCCACGACTTGAAGTTAGCTGCAGTGGTTTTCGCTTTGAAAATCTAGAGGCACTATCTCTACGGGGAGAAGTGTGAAATATATACAGACCACAAGAGTCTGAAATATATTTTTACATAGAAAGAATTAAATATGTGCCAAAGAAGGTGGTTGGAATTAATCAAGGACTACGATTGTGAGATTTTATACCATCCAGGTAAGGCAAACGTGGTTGCCGACGCCTTAAGTAGAAAGGGTCGGGAGAAGTTGATGATGTTGACCGCTCAGAAGGAATTGATTTCAGCGATGGAGAAGTTGGAGTTAGAAGTAAATTATCCTATGGAAATAGATGAGAAACTGTTTCAGATGCAATCTGGTAAAACCCTACTGGATAAAGTTAAGGAGGCTCAACTTCAGGATGATGAATGCAAAAAGGTGATAAGGAAGATATCTGAAGGAACTGAACCGAGATTTAAGATGTACAAAGAAGGAATACTTAGATTTAAAAGTAGAATTTAGGTACCACCAGTAACAGACATTAAGGAAGACATTTTGAGCGAGGCTCATAGCTCACGATATTCGATTCACCCTGGTAGTACCAAGATGCACCAAGATCTTCGACAACATTTCTAGTGGCATAATCTGAAACGAGATGTTGTAGAGTGTGTTGCCAAATGTCTAACCTGTCAGAAAGTGAAAGCAAAACATCAGAGACCGAGTGGGTTACTACAACCGCTGGAGATCTCAGAATGGAAATGGGAACATATTACAATGGACTTCGTGGTTGGCCTTTCGATGACTCAGAAAATGCTACGACGTAGTATGGGTTATTGTTGACCGACAGACGAAATTCGCACACTTCCTTCCTATCAAAATCAGATTCAACTTAGATCAGTTGGCGAGGTTATATGTGAAAGAGATTGTTTCGCGACACGGAGTTCCAGTGTCAATTGTTTCCGATAGGGATCCGTGCTTTACATCGAACTTCTGGAATCATCTACAGGAATGCATGGGTACGCAGCTGAAGATGAGTGCAACATACCACCCTCAAACAGATGGACTGAGTGAGAGAACGATTTAGACATTAGAAGATATGCTAAGAGCCTGTGTGATGGACTTTAAAGGAAATTGGGACGATCACCTACCACTTGTAGAGTTCGGCTACAACAATAGTTACCACGCTAGTATTGGCATGCCGCCTTATGAAGCGTTATATGACAGAAAGTGCAGAACTCCTCTTTATTGGGCTGAAGTTGGCGAAAGACAATTACTAGGCCCATAATTAGTACAGCAGACAGCAGAAATAGTCAAAGTGATCCGAACAAGACTGGTAGCAGCTCAAGATAGGCAGAAAAAATACGTCGATCCACATCGAAAAAATATCGAGTTTGAATCGGGTAGTTAAGTATTTTTGAAGGTCTCTCCCTGGAAAGGAAAGATCAAGTTTGGAAAGAAAGAGAAATTAAGCCCAAGATTCATTGGACCATTTGAAGTACTGCGAATAATCGGAGAAGTTACATATGAGGTAGCCTTACCTCCAGCACTCGAGAATGTCCACAACGTCTTTCACGTTTCTGTATTACGACCCTACAAACCCGATTACAAGCATGTAATTGAATACGAACCCCTATATTTTGAAAAAGACTTATCTTACGAAGAAATTTCTATTTAAATTATCGACAGAAAAGAATAAGTTCTCAGAAATAAAGTAATACATTCTGTTAAGGTAATTTGGAGGAACCACAACGCTGAAGAAGCTACGTGGGAACTCAAAGAGAATATGATGAAGAATTACCCTCATTTATTTATTTAAATTATGTGTAAATGATTCTGGGGACAGAATCTTTGTAAGGGGGGAAGAATGTAATGGGTCGAATTAATTGTGTCGTGATTTTGGGGACAGAATCCTTTTAAAGGGGAAAAGATGTGACGAACCAGATTTTGTAATTTAATTTTTAATATTTATTGAATTAAATAAATATTTTCGATGATTTAATTATTAGATTTAATAATTAATGGATGCAATTGTGATATATTAATTTAATTATATGTGTTATATTTATTATATTAATATGGAGAATATTTATTATTCAAGTATGTATTTATGTGAGCTTATTGAATTAAATGAAATATTTAATAAGCCTAACGTTATTTTAATTAATTTAATAATTAATTAGAGATTTAATAATTTGACATAATTAATAAATGAGAAATTTAATTATGTGACTATGTGAATTAAGGAGAAATTATTATATGTTACTTGAATTAAATTAAATAAGATAATTGATTTATTTTTATAAAGGGGTGTGACACTATTAAACTATATTATAAAGGTTTTATTAAATTAAATGGGAATAAGTCTTTTAAGGCTAGCCAAACATGGCCTTAGTGAGAGTTGAGGGCAGTTAACCAATGATGGGTAACTGACCTCCACAACGCGTCAGTTCCTACGTCTTCTTCTATTTACCAGTCTTATTTGAGAAGACGTATCTTAATTATGAGTTTTAACTGAGAGAGATTCAGAGAGAAAAATTGATAATTGTTGAGGAGATTATGAGTGTGTGACTGAAGAAGGGTTGAGAAGGAATTCATCTACTACTAATCTACACTCTACGCTTTGGGTAAATTCTTCAACCCAGTTTATTTACGTTATTAAAATTTTAATAAAATATGGCTCTCAAATTCTGTAAAATCTTTGTAGTTGGAGATTGTTTTGACTATTTGGATATATACGTGATCTTATGTCATGGTAGCATGTTTTACTATATATATTATATAATTTCATATTATCAGTTTCATAAAATATGTCGTATATAATTGCTTCAAAATTACAGAGTGTTGAATTATGGCCATATGGCCCTTATGCACAAATTTAATGCGTCAATCATATATTATCTCCTAAATTTTTATGCTTGTATATATTATGTATGTAAATACGAAGAAAACAAACTTCAAATGAACAGATTTGGTCGTATATCGAATCCGTGGTGTAAAATCTTATGTTTTTCGTTCAAACCCTCCAAGAACATCAAGAACAGTGAAAATTGCATGTTTTAATTATGTGATTATGTGTTTTACTTGTTAAAATCATGTTGCAAGGGTTGAGTATTAGTTATTTGTGTATTACAATGTTTGGGTATGTCTAAATTTGTGTAAAAATAAGTTAATTGGAGGTTTTTGGCCATGTTCTGCAATTTTCGTGAATTGCAGAACTGAAACTGGAGTCTCGCGCCCCGGCACCAACTCCATGCCTAAGACCCGCGCCGTAGCGCCACCGCACCGCAGCGCCATCGCGCCGCAGCGCCAGAGACTTAAGCTGCAACGCAACGGCGCCGCTGCGCCAAGAACAAGTGTAACAGTGACGCCGCAGTGCCACTTAGCAGAATGTCCAGAAATGAATTTTTAAAATGTTCAAGTCTAGCAATGTGATAATAACTTAATCTAAAAACATATTAGACGTATAATGAGATGTTAAAATAAATTCTTAACATGTCAATAACATAATTGCATGTGGATTGAATTATTGAATGCATAATTAGCTTATTAATTGTGAAGTATAAATTGTATGTCAATAAGTATGATAAATTGACTACGTATAGTCATAACCAGAGTTTAGACCAATGAATGAGCGTATGTTGATTAGTTACGTTATAATTAACTGGAGTTGTGAACGTAAATGATATGTAGGATAAATTCAAGGAACGTGTTTAATTTAAATGAAATCTACGCACGAGGCAAGTTTCCTAACCCTACTCGTTATCTTTATATAAGCTTATAAGTTGTCTCTTTATATCGAGCAAATTCTCGTTATTATTGATCAAGTACATTTTACTAATCTTTCAAAGTATGATTCTGCTATACAATAATTATTCTATTGTATACCTTTTGAGATTGCTATTCATTTTTAAATTATCAATTACTGTTAAACTTTGTTAGACTAGTGAACCATTAATGATTCGACTAGTCCATAGTTGATGAGCGTTCTAAATTTAAGAACCCTTGATGAATTATCCAAACTAAACTTCCTTTGGTGCGGACTCTAATGTCAAACTGAGATGAACAACCCTGTATAGGGGATTACTTATGCGTTAGCGTTAAGATATTGTGCACAGTATGGTACTAACCCTAAGTACGAGAAGAAGAGTCCATAGTCTTATTGTAAGACCCCAACTTTTATAAATAAAGATGAATTTTCTATAAATATCATTTTTAAATATTATGGAGTTAATTTGATATAATGTTATAGTTGTGGGTAATATTTATAAATTTTGCAAAGTAAGCAAGTTGTTTTAAAATATTCGTTTGGTCGGGGAATATTCTTTTTGTCGGGAAATATTCGTACGACGGCACAATCATTGGTGGACCCCACAACAGAAGTATAGTCATAGTTAGAAAACGACAAAATTATCTTTTTATAAAAATAACGGCTGAGGTGTTACCGTTAAAACCGTTAAAACTGTTGAACTACCCGGTAGTAAAAGTACAGTAATACGCGTGGTTGCATAGTAGCACACGGTATTGATTATTGATGCTTACGTGAGAAGTCACTCAGCTATACTCAATTATTGCTACAGTAATTACTGCATCATATCTCTTAAATTATTGTCATAGTATCATCTGTATAATATGTTATATTATTAAATCAATAATTGAGACGTTGTGGTAAGTTTGGTTATTTTTTATGGGGGGCCCATATGTCATCATCTAAGAGTCTCTTCGTCAATAGTAATTACCGTCGTCAATAGTATTTACCTTGGTCAATAGTAATTACCGTCGTCAATAGTATTTACCTTGGTCAATAGTAATTACCTTCGTCAATAGTATTTACCTTGGTCAATAGTATTTACCTTGGTCAATAGTAATTACCTTCGTCAATAGTATTTACCTTGGTCAATAGTAATTACTTTCGTCAATAGTAGTTGTCCCTTCAATATTACCAAGAGTCATTTGACCCTTTGTTAAGACCAAGAGTCATTTGACCCTTCGTTAAGACCAAGAGCCACCCTCAGTTTTTCTATAAATAGAGGCCTAGGGCTTCATTATTTTTCACGAATTCATTCAAGCTATAGAGAGAGAAAGTATAGAGAGAATAAGAGAGAGAGAATAAAAGTATTCTGCTACTTCACTTTTCCAATATTCAGTTCTTTTAAGGTAGGGAATATTATTTCTTTTATATTCATGATGAGAACTTCTGTTATTCCATTCTTTATTATTTTGTTGGAATAACCAGTATACGCGGTCTACCCTATACTTGGTGATATTCTTATATTATTCTGTTGGAATATCCTGTCTATGTGTTTTACACCGGACCTGGTTCCGTCTTTATTATTATTCTGTCGGAATATCCTGTCTGTGTGTTTTACACCGGACCTGGTTCCATTATTTATTATACTGTTCTTTATTATTCTGTCGGAATATCATGTCTGTGCGTTTACGCCGGACCTGGTTCCATTATTTATTATTCTGTCGGAATATCCTGTCTGTGCATTTACGCCGGACCTGGTTCCATTATTTATTATTCTGTTAGAATAACCTGTCTGTGCGGTCTATCGCATGCATGGTGATTTCTTTTGTTATTCCATTCTTTATTATACTCAGTTGGTTAATTTTTGACTTCTATACTCCATGAAATTTGTGGAATATCCTTGACATTTGCGCTTCATCTAGTATCTATTCATGAAAATATTCTCCTGATCATTCTTGAATTTTACTCCACAGAGTAGTATCATGTTGACAATTTGGACGTTGTTAATTCTTGGATAAATTAATTCTTGAACTTGTTTTATTGAATTCTTATATCATTGTCATCATCCTCATGTTTATATTCTGTTGAAAGTCATCTGTGGCCTGTAGTGCATAGATGGACTTGGTATGATTATGACCAGGGATTATTCGGTGTAATCATGACCGTAATGTTACGAATGATGTGGTAAAAGTCCTCATTGGCCCGTAGTGCATTGATGGACAGTTGTTGGCATGATCATGACCATTAATGAATATACGAATATCCTTGGCCGTAGTGCAGGGGTGATTCGATGATGTGGATTATTTTATTAAGCTGAGTCTCAGCGATCACAGTGTTGGAAAATCTTTTAAATCATAAAAGATAGTAGAGTTTATTTTCTACTTGACTCTTTTAATGGATTGCTTGTTCCGCTGCAGTTAAACTTGATGTTTATTATATTTTATCAGTTTAACATTGTTGAAGGCTAATGATAATTTATTCTGCATTATCTTAGTCATAATATTTCTTACTGGGCTAGTTGAGCTCACCCTTTCTTTCACTGTTCTCTTCAGGAAATGAGAACGTAGCTGGGGCAAGTCGGGGAACGGAGTGATGGTCCGAATGATAGTATTAGTTAGTAGTCCTCACTATTCTATGTAATGGTGTGTTAATAAATGTAATGAGGACTCCTTTTGAGTATGAATACTCTCTAGAAGATAATATTTGTATTCAAACTCACAGTTTATGTTTTGTCGTATTGTACACGACAGTTGTATTAGTAAGTTGTATTTGTATTCTGTACTATGTATCTGACAACCCAAGATGGGTGATGTATACCTATTTTTGGGGGCGTCACAGTTGGTATCAGAGCTTAGGGATATGATCCCTGGCTAAGATGTGAGAATAGAACTAGGAGGGGAGAGACGGGGAATTCCTTCGCTAGTATGACCTACCTAAGTTTATTTGCATGGTATTTAATTGGTCGGTCATAATATAAGGATAAAATATGACATATCAATAATCAGGATAATTTGCATCAGGAAGGTGACAATCCTCATGCAAACAACAACACTGACCAAATGATGAATGATCAAATGTTCAGAGGCTTTATGCAATTCATGCAACAACAGGTGAAAGCGGCTCCTGTCCACAACATAGGTGGAAATACTGAAAACTCTCTGGCGGTCACCGCTAAACAGTTTAAGGAGTTGGGACCACCGGAGTTTAAGGGAGAACCCAAACCACTTGTAGCTGAAACATGGATAAAGCAGATCACCAAGATATTTGATGTCTTGGGTTGCTCCGAGGAGCAAAAGGTTCCCTTTGCCGCCTTTATGTTGCGAGGAGAGGCAGATTACTGGTGGGAATCGATAAAGCGTACTCAACCTGCCGCACTGAAGATATCCTGGGAGAAGTTCCAAGAGCTATTTAACGACAAATACTTTCCCGAGAGTATTCGTCACATGAAGGAGGTGGAGTTCATCAAATTGGAGCAGAATAATATGACCGTGTCGCAGTACGAGGCAAAATTTGCGGAGTTATCCCGGTTTGCGTCCCACCTGGTGGATAATGAAGAAAGAATAACGCGGATGTTTTTAAGAGGTTTGAAGCCGAAGATACGTCAACATCTTGTTTCTCATAAACTGTGTTTGTATTCAGATGTTGTAAATAGGGCTCAGTTGGTGGAGCGCGATAACGAGACAACGCAATCAAAAGAGAGCAGCCGGCAAAATGATAATACCAGTGAGAGCAGTCATCGAAGCGGTGACAACAAGCGTGGAGGGAATCAATAGGCCAGAAATGGTAACCACTTCGGTGGTAATCAGGGCCAAAACAATAAGAATGGTCATTTCAAGAAGAGGAGATTCAACAATGATGGAAAGACGTCAGCACCAGCACCTGTCGTTAAGGAAGGAGAACGACCACTTATCATATGTTTCAAATGCGGAGGGGAGGGGCACATCAGTCCAAACTGCGCGATGCCGTCCAAAGCATGTTATAATTGTGGAAGAGAAGGTCATTTAGCCCGATTTTGTCGTTTACCGAAGACAAATTCAGCTAGGATGGAGGCACCAAAGGCCGTCCCAGAAAAGTCAAAACCGGTTGTGCAAGGGAGATCGTTTGTTGTGAACTCCCAGAAAGCAAGGAACCCGAATGAGGTCATCACGGGTAAGCTTATCATAAACTATAACGAAGTCTGTACTTTATTTGATATCGGTTTTACCCATTCTTTTATTTCTCCTACTTGCGCTCATCGATTAAATTTGATTCCGGGGAAATTAGACTTTGACTTAGCTGTTGAAACTCCATTGGGAGAAACCTTCATTACATCCACGGTTTATAAGACTTGTTTGGTTCAAGTTGGTACCCACACATTACCTGTCGATCTGATTTCATTAAAAATACTTGCATTTGACGTGATTCTAGGGATTGATTGGTTAACTACTCATCATGCAAAAATTGATTATTTTCGTAAGGTTGTTAGCTTTCATATTCCTAATCGACCTATTATGCGAATTCAAGCAACCAAACCATTAAAATCAATCGCTGTCATCTCAAGCCATAAAGCTATTCGTTTATTGAAAAACGGATGTCAAGCTTTCTTAGCTCATGTCACAGATCTAAACAAAAATACGTCAGCTTTGAATGATATTTCTGTTGTTAATAAATTTCCTGACGTATTTCCCGAAGAACTTTCTGGCCTACCCCCAGAGCGTGAAATTGAATTTTGTATCGACCTTGAACCCGGTACAAAACCCATTTCCAAAGCCCCATATCGAATGGCTCCTATTGAACTTCAGGAGTTAAAGACCCAACTGCAGGAATTGTTAGACATTGGTTTTATTCGTCCTAGTACTTCTCCTTGGGGTGCTCCTGTTCTGTTCGTGAAGAAGAAAGATGGGAGTATGCGGCTTTGTATTGATTATCGGGAGTTGAATCATGTCACCATCAAAAATAGGTACCCATTGCCACGTATTGATGACCTGTTTGACCAGTTGCAAGGAGCACAATTCTTTTCAAAGATCGATCTTCGTTCTGGATATCATCAGCTGAAGGTTAGAACTGAGGATATTCCAAAGACTGCCTTCAGAACTCGGTATGGGCATTATGAATTCTTAGTTATGTCTTTTGGATTGACTAATGCTCCTGCTGCCTTCATGGATATGATGAACAGGGTATTTAAGGAATATTTGGATCACTTTGTGGTCGTCTTTATCGATGACATCCTTGTTTATTCCAAAAGCCGTGAAGATCATGAGCAACACTTGAGGTTGGTACTCCAAAAGCTTCGTGAATACAAACTTTATGCCAAGTTAAAGAAATGCGAGTTCTGGCTGGAAGAGGTAGCATTCCTTAGGCACGTAGTATCAAGTCGTGGAATATCGGTTGACCCGACAAAGATTGAAGCTATTCAAAGCTGGGAGCAACCTAAATCAGTAACAGAAGTACGTAGCTTTCTCGGTCTAGCTGGTTATTATCGGAGATTCGTGGAAGGATTTTCTCGAATCGCTACTCCGTTAACTCAGCTGACTCGAAAAGATACAAAGTTCGGTTGGAGCGAAGAATGTGAGCAGAGTTTTCAAGAACTCAAGAGGAGACTCATTTCAGCACCTGTTCTAACAATACCATCTGGCTCGGAGGGATTTGTCATCTACAGTGATGCTTCGAGCAAAGGGTTGGGATGCGTTCTCATGCAACATGGAAAAGTCATAGCCTATGCATCAAGACAACTCAAGGAATATGAGAGGAATTATCCTACTCATGATCTAGAGTTGGCAGCTGTTGTCTTTGCACTTAAAATTTGGAGGCATTACTTGTATGGGGAGAAGGTGGAGATCTTTACGGATCATAAAAGCCTCAAATATTTCTTCACTCAAAAGGAACTCAACATGCGACAACGACGTTGGCTTGAACTGTTGAAAGATTATGATCATACCATTCAATACCATCCTGGAAAAGCGAACGTGGTAGCTGACGCATTGAGTAGAAGATCATATGCAAGTACGAGTGCGATATTGTCAACACAAAGACCCATTTTGTGTGATTTGCAAAGGATGGAGATAGAGTTAAAGACTCCAGGGACCCATGTGATGATGGCGAATATACGAGTAGAACCGACTTTAATCGATAAAGTTAAAGCTGCTCAAGCTACAGACCTGGAGCTGATGCGTATGAAGAAGAAAGTGCAAGAAGGTGCTATACCGGAAGCAAGAATCGATGAAGAAGGAATACTTCGAGTCAACTCCAGACTTTGTGTTCCTAACAACCCTGATTTAAAGTATGAAATCATGATGGAGGCGCACAACAAACCGTTTGCAATCCATCCTGGAAGTACCAAAATGTATCATGATCTTCGTCATACATTTTGGTGGAGCAATATGAAGAGAGAGATAGCGTTGTTTATCTCAAGGTGTCTAACTTGTCAACGAGTCAAAGCGGAGCATCAAGTACCAAAAGGTCCATTGCAACCACTTGAAATTCCAGAATGGAAGTGGGAGCACATTACCATGGATTTCGTTACCGGTCTTCCTAGGGTTTCTCAAGGTATTGATGCGATTTGGGTCATTGTTGATAGATTGACCAAGTCTGCTCATTTCTTACCGATACGAGAAACTTATACACTTGAACGTCTTGCTCGTATGTACATAAACGAGATTGTAAGACTGCATGGTATGCCAGTATCCATAGTTTCTGACCGAGACCCAAGATTCACTTCACGATTTTGGGTTAGTTTACAAAAAGCTATGGGCACGGAGTTACGATTTAGTTCAGCATATCATCCTCAGACGGACGGACAATCAGAGAGGACTATTCAAACTCTTGAAGATCTATTAAGACTCTGTGTCTTTGACTTCAAGGGAAGTTGGGACAAGTTCTTACCATTGGTGGAGTTTTCCTACAACAACAGTTATCAAGCAAGTATTGGCATGGCTCCATTCGAAGCATTGTATGGAAGAAAATGTCGTTCTCCAGTATGCTGGGATGAGGTGGGTGAAGCAACGTTGTTGGGACCGGAGTTGGTACGTATGACTACAGAAAAGATTCAAACGATCCGACAACGTATAAAAACCTCACAAGATCGACAAAAGAGTTATGCTGATCTTCATCGAAAGGACGTGGAATTTGATGTAGGAGATCATGTGTTCTTACGTGTTGCTCCATGGAAAGGAGTTACGAGATTTGAAAAGAGAGGAAAGCTCAATCCTCGATTCATCGGTCCATTTTTAATCCTCGATCGAGTAGGAACTGTGGCTTATAGACTCGCTTTACCGCCAAGTATGTCTCGTGTTCATAACGTTTTTCACATATCCATGTTACGCAAATATGTGGAAGACCCGAACCACATTATTGAGTTAGAACCGGACGAAATAGCGGAAGATTTGACGTATGAAGAAGTTCCTGTTCAAATCTTGGATAAGAAGGAACATATTCTACGCTCCAAGGTTATACCTCAAGTCAAAGTTTTGTGGAGAAACCACGATGTTGAAGAAATGACTTGGGAGTTAGAATCTGAAATGAAATCAAGGTATCCTTACCTCTTCGACATACCAGGTACGTACCCTAATTTCGAGGGCGAAATTTCATAAGAAGGGGAGGTTGTAAGACCCCAACTTTTATAAATAAAGATGAATTTTCTATAAATATCATTTTTGAATATTATGGAGTTAATTTGATATAATGTTATAGTTGTGGGTAATATTTATAAATTTTGCAAAGTAAGCAAGTTGTTTTAAAATATTCGTTTGGTCGGGGAATATTCTTTTTGTCGGGGAATATTCGTACGACGGCACAATCATTGGTGGACCCCACAACGAAATTATTGTCGGATTGAGAAAATGACAAAAATAGTTTATTAAAAATAACGGCGAAAATTTTACCATTGTTACTGTTGAACTACTCGGTAGTAAAAGTACAGTAATACGTGTGGTTGCATAGTAGCACACGGTATTGATTATTAATGCTTATGTGAGAAGTCACTCAGTTTGATTCAATTATTGTCAGTTAATAATATGAATTATTTAGCGATAATGACGTTTTGTTTTATTCGTATTATTAACGTAATAAAACAGAAACATCTTTTTATATAAAACAGAATACTTTATTAAAATTTTTCTATAAATAGAATATATTATATTTTATTTAAAAGATTTTTCTTTAAATATGGACCGTCAGATTAAAGTAATCAATCTGGACCGTTCATGGATTAGTTACTATGCATTCTATTTTTCTATAAATAGCAGCTCATTCCTTCATTATTTCTTACGAATTCACTGAACTCTAGAGAGAGAAACTATAGAGAGAGAGAAGAAGAGTATTCTGCTACTTAACTACTTCCTTATTTCAGCTCGTCTTTAAAACGGTAAGGGGTGTTATTCTTTCTTATTCATGAAGAGAAATGCTGTTATTCCATTTCTTATTATTCTGTTGGAATAACCTGTATACGCGGTCTACCCTATACTTGGTGACATTCTTCTATTATTCTGTTGGAACATCCTGTCTGTGTGTTTTACACCGGACCTGGTTCTGTTTTTATTATTATTCTGTTGGAACATCCTGTCTGCGTGTTTTACACCGGACCTGGTTCCGTTTTTATTATTATTCTGTTGGAACATCTTGTCTGTGTGTTTTACACCGGACCTGGTTCCGTTTTTATTATTATTCTGTCGGAAAATCCTGTCTGTGCGTTTACGCCGGACCTGGTTCCATTATTTATTATTCTGTCGGAATATCCTGTCTGTGCGTTTACGCCGGACCTGGTTCCATTATTTATTATTCTGTTGGAATAACCTGTCTGTGCGGTCTATCGCATGCATGGTGATTTCTTTTGTTATTCCATTCTTTATTATACTCAGTTGGTTAAGTTTTGACTTCTATACTCCATGAAATTTGTGGAATATCCTTGATATTTGCGCTTCATCTAGTATCTTTTCATGAAAATATTCTTCTGATCATTCTTGAATTTTACTCCACAAAGTAGTATCATGTTGACAATTTGGACGTTGTTAATTCTTGGATAAATTAATTCTTGAACTTGTTTTATTGAATTCTTATATCATTGTCATCATCCTCATGTTTATAAAATGTTGAAAGTCATCTGTGGCCTGTAGTGCATAGATGGACTTGGTATGATTATGACCAGGGATTATTCGGTGTAATCATGACCGTAATGTTACAAATGATGTGGTAAAAGTCCTCATTGGCCCGTAGTGCATTGATGGACAGTTGTTGGCATGATCATGACCATTAATGAATATACGAATATCCTTGGCCGTAGTGCAGGGGTGATTCGATGATGTGGATTATTTTATTAAGCTGAGTCTCAGCGATCACAGTGTTGGAAAATCTTTTAAATCATAAAAGATAGTAGAGTTTATTTTCTACTTGACTCTTTTAATGGATTGCTTGTTCCGCTGCAGTTAAACTTGATGTCTATTATATTTTATCAGTTTAACATTGTTGAAGGCTAATGATAATTTATTCTGCATTATCTTAGTCATAATATTTCTTACTGGGCTAGTTGAGCTCACCCTTTCTTTCACTGTTCTCTTCAGGAAATGAGAACGTAGCTGGGGCAAGTCGGGGAACGGAGTGATGGTCCGAATGATAGTATTAGTTAGTAGTCCTCACTATTCTATGTAATGGTGTGTTAATAAATGTAATGAGGACTCCTTTTGAGTATGAATACTCTCTAGAAGATAATATTTGTATTCAAACTCACAGTTTATATTTTGTCGTATTGTACACGATAGTTGTATTAGTAAGTTGTATTTGTATTCCGTACTATGTATCTGACGACCCAAGATGGGTGATGTATACCTAATTTTGGGGGCGTCACAAAATATATTTAATATTTTGAATGTAATATGTTGTTGAATTGTAAGTTGAGCTATCCAATGTATATGGATCTTTAGTTATGATGTAAGACTTTGTATAGTCATTTTGTTGTAATGATTCATAATATTGGATTTGGATCGAAGAGATGAAATGTAATGGTTACGATTTAGGGCAAGACAGAAGTAGATGTATAAAAATTTTAATTATTCCGCAATATGTAGTGATTTTTAATATCGAACAATGATGTAAAATTTGAGATTTAATGTATGGTTAACGACCGAAGTTGAGATTTAAAATGTATAAATTTTGGGGTCGTTACAATGCGACTTTGTATTGATTATCGGGAGTTGAATCATGTCACCATCAAAAATAGGTACCCATTGCCACGTATTGATGACCTGTTTGACCAGTTGCAAGGAGCACAATTCTTTTCAAAGATCGATCTTCGTTCTGGATATCATCAGCTGAAGGTTAGAATTGAGGATATTCCAAAGACTGCCTTCAAAACTCGGTATGGGCATTATGAATTCTTAGTTATGTCTTTTGGATTGACTAATGCTCCTGCTGCCTTCATGGATATGATGAACAGGGTATTCAAGAAATATTTGGATCACTTTGTGGTCGTCTTTATCGATGACATCCTTATTTATTTCAAAAGCCGTGAAGATCATGAGCAACACTTGAGGCTGGTACTCCAAAAGCTTCGTGAATACAAACTTTATGCCAAGTTGAAGAAATACGAGTTCTGGCTGGAAGAGGTAGCATTCCTTGGGCACGTAGTATCAAGTCGTGGAATATCTGTTGACCCGACAAAGATTGAAGCAATTCAAAGCTGGGAGCAACCTAAATCAGTAACCGAAGTACGTAGCTTTCTCGGTCTAGCTGGTTATTATCGGAGATTCGTGGAAGGATTTTCTCGAATCGCTACTCCGTTAACTCAGCTGACTCGAAAAGATACAAAGTTCGGTTGGAGCGAAGAATGTGAGCAGAGTTTTCAAGAACTCAAGAGGAGACTCATTTCAGCACCTGTTCTAACAATACCATCTGGGTCGGAGGGATTTGTCATCTACAGTGATGCTTCGAGCAAAGGGTTGGGATGCGTTCTCATGCAACATGAAAAAGTCATAGCCTATGCGTCAAGACAACTCAAGGAATATGAGAGGAATTATCCTACTCATGATCTAGAGTTGGCGGCTGTTGTCTTTGCACTTAAAATTTGGAGGCATTACTTGTATGGGGAGAAGGTGGAGATCTTTACGGATCATAAAAGTCTCAAATATTTCTTCACTCAAAAGGAACTCAACATGCGACAACGACGTTGGCTTGAACTGTTGAAAGATTATGATCATACCATTCAATACCATCCTGGAAAAGTGAACGTGGTAGCTGACGCATTGAGTAGAAGATCATATGCGGGTACAAGTGCAATATTAACAACGCAAAGGCCCATTTTGTGTGACTTGCAAAGGATGGAGATAGAGTTAAAGACTTCAGGGACCCATGTGATGATGGCAAATATACGAGTAGAACCAACTTTAATCGATAAAGTTAAAGCTGCTCAAGCTACAGACCTGGAGCTGATGCGTATGAGGAAGAAAGTGCAAGAAGGTTCTATGCCGGAAGCAAGAATCGATGAAGAAGGAATACTTCGAGTTAACTCCAGACTTTGTGTTCCTAACAACCCTGATTTAAAGTATGAAATCATGATGGAGGCGCACAACACACCGTTTACAATCCATCCTGGAAGTACCAAAATGTATCATGATCTTCGTCATACATTTTGGTAGAGTAATATGAAGAGAGAGATAGCGTTGTTTATCTCAAGGTGTCTAACTTGTCAACGAGTCAAAGCGGAGCATCAAGTACAAAAGGTCCATTGCAACCACTTGAAATTCCAGAATGGAAGTGGGAGCACATTACCATGGATTTCGTTACCGGTCTTCCGAAGGTTTCTCAAGGTATAGATGCGATTTGGGTCATTGTTGATAGATTGACCAAGTCTGCTCATTTCTTACCGATACGAGAAACTTATACACTTGAACGTCTTGCTCGTATGTACATAAACGAGATTGTAAGACTGCATGGTATGCCAGTATCCATAGTTTCTGATCGAGACCCAAGATTCACTTCACGATTTTGGGTTAGTTTACAAAAAGCTATGGGCACAGATTTACGATTTAGTTTGGCATATCATCCTCAGACGGACGGACAATCAGAGAGGACTATTCAAACTCTAGAAGATTTATTAAGACTCTGTGTCTTTGACTTCAAGGGAAGTTGGGACAAGTTCTTACCATTGGTGGAGTTTTCCAACAACAACAGTTATCAAGCAAGTATTGGCATGGCTCTATTCGAAGCATTGTATGGAAGAAAATGTCGTTCTCCAGTATGCTGGGATGAGGTGGGTGAAGCAACGTTATTGGGACCGGAGTTGGTACGTATGACTACAGAAAATATTCAAACGATCCGACAACGTATAAAAACCTCACAAGATCGACAAAAGAGTTATGCTGATCTTCATCGAAAGGACGTGAAATTTGAGGTAGGAGATCATGTGTTCTTACGTGTTGCTCCATGGAAAGGAGTTACGAGATTTGGAAAAAGAGGAAAGCTCAATCCTCGATTCATCGGCCCATTTTTAATCCTCGATCGGGTAGGAACTGTGGCCTATAGACTTGCTTTACCGCCAAGTATGTCTCGTGTTCATAATATTTTTCACATATCCACGTTACGCAAATATGTGGAAGATCCGAACCACATTATTGAGTTAGAACCGGACGAAATAGCGGAGGATTTGACGTATAAAGAAGTTCCTGTTCAAATCTTGGATAAGAAGGAACATATTCTACGCTCCAAGGTTATACCTCAAGTCAAAGTTTTGTGGAGAAACCACGATGTTGAGGAAATGACCTGGGAGTTAGAATCTGAAATGAATTCAAGGTATCCTTACCTCTTCGACATACTAGGTATGTACCCTAATTTCGAGGGCGAAATTTCATAAGAAGGGGAGGTTGTAAGACCCCAACTTTTATAAATAAAGATGAATTTTCTATAAATATCATTTTTGAATATTATGGAGTTAATTTGATATAATGTTATAGTTGTGGGTAATATTTATAAATTTTGCAAAGTAAGCAAGTTGTTTTAAAATATTCGTTTGGTCGGGGAATATTCTTTTTGTCGGGAAATATTCGTACGACGGCACAATCAATTGTGGACTCCACAACAGAAGTATAGTCGTAGTTAGAAAATGACAAAATTATCTTTCTATAAAAATAACGGCTGAGGTGTTACCGTTAAAACCGTTAAAACTGTTGAACTACCCGGTAGTAAAAGTACAGTAATACGCGTGGTTGCATAGTAGCACACGGTATTGATTATTGATGCTTACGTGAGAAGTCACTCAGCTATACTCAATTATTGCTACAGTAATTGCTGCATCATATCTCTTAAATTATTGCCATAGTATCATCTGTATAATATGTTATATTATTAAATCAATAATTGAGACGTTGTGGTAAGTTTGGTTATTTTTTATGGGGGGCCCATATGTCATCATCTAAGAGTCTCTTCGTCAATAGTAATTACCGTCGTCAATAGTATTTACCTTGGTTAATAGTAATTACCGTCGTCAATAGTATTTACCTTGGTCAATAGTAATTACCTTCGTCAATAGTATTTACCTTGGTCAATAGTATTTACTTTGGTCAATAGTAATTACCTTCGTCAATAGTATTTACCTTGGTCAATAGTAATTACTTTCGTCAATAGTAGTTGTCCCTTCAATATTACCAAGAGTCATTTGACCCTTCGTTAAGACCAAGAGTCATTTGACCCTTCGTTAAGACCAAGAGCCACCCTCAGTTTTTCTATAAATAGAGGCCTAGGGCTTCATTATTTTTCACGAATTCATTCAAGCTATAGAGAGAGAAAGTATAGAGAGAATAAGAGAGAGAGAATAAAAGTATTCTGCTACTTCACTTTTCCAATATCCAGTTCTTTTAAGGTAGGGAATATTATTTCTTTTATATTCATGATGAGAACTTCTGTTATTCCATTTTTTATTATTCTGTTGGAATAACCATTATACGCGGTCTACCCTATACTTGGTGATATTCTTCTATTATTCTGTTGGAATATCCTGTCTGTGTGTTTTACACCAGACCTGGTTCCGTCTTTATTATTATTCTGTCGGAATATCCTGTCTGTGTGTTTTACACCGGACCTGGTTCCATTATTTATTATACTGTTCTTTATTATTCTGTCGGAATATCATGTCTGTGCGTTTACGCCGGACCTGGTTCCATTATTTATTATTCTGTCGGAATATCCTGTCTGTGCATTTACGCCGGACCTGGTTCCATTATTTATTATTCTGTTAGAATAACCTGTCTGTGCGGTCTATCGCATGCATGGTGATTTCTTTTGTTATTCCATTCTTTATTATACTCAGTTGGTTAATTTTTGACTTCTATACTCCATGAAATTTGTGGAATATTCTTGACATTTGCGCTTCATCTAGTATCTATTCATGAAAATATTCTCCTGATCATTCTTGAATTTTACTCCACAGAGTAGTATCATGTTGACAATTTGGACGTTGTTAATTCTTGGATAAATTAATTCTTGAACTTGTTTTATTGAATTCTTATATCATTGTCATCATCCTCATGTTTATATTCTGTTGAAAGTCATCTGTGGCCTGTAGTGCATAGATGGACTTGGTATGATTATGACCAGGGATTATTCGGTGTAATCATGACCGTAATGTTACGAATGATGTGGTAAAAGTCCTCATTGGCCCGTAGTACATTGATGGACAGTTGTTGGCATGATCATGACCATTAATGAATATACGAATATCCTTGGCCGTAGTGCAGGGGTGATTCGATGATGTGGATTATTTTATTAAGCTGAGTCTCAGCGATCACAGTGTTGGAAAATCTTTTAAATCATAAAAGATAGTAGAGTTTATTTTCTACTTGACTCTTTTAATGGATTGCTTGTTCCGCTGCAGTTAAACTTGATGTTTATTATATTTTATCAGTTTAACATTGTTGAAGGCTAATGATAATTTATTCTGCATTATCTTAGTCATAATATTTCTTACTGGGCTAGTTGAGCTCACCCTTTCTTTCACTGTTCTCTTCAGGAAATGAGAACGTAGCTGGGGCAAGTCGGGGAACGGAGTGATGGTCCGAATGATAGTATTAGTTAGTAGTCCTCACTATTCTATGTAATGGTGTGTTAATAAATGTAATGAGGACTCCTTTTGAGTATGAATACTCTCTAGAAGATAATATTTGTATTCAAACTCACAGTTTATGTTTTGTCGTATTGTACACGACAGTTGTATTAGTAAGTTGTATTTGTATTCTGTACTATGTATCTAACAACCCAAGATGGGTGATGTATACCTATTTTTGGGGGCGTCACACTTATGACTATTAAAGGTTTTAAGTATAACCCTTGATAACCTAGGACATAGTTCAAGGTCTTATGACCCTCAGAATTCTTTTGATTCTTGGTAATCATTTTTGGTTCAAAAGTTGAGCTTTATTTCAGAAGTCTTTGATTCACTCGTATATTATTATATTGTTATTTAATTATTATACTTGTGGACAATCGTGCTCACTCTTGCGTAATAATTGCATTGCAGTTAAGAACGAAAGAACCGACGAGCCTTCTACTAGCAAAGGTAAGGGCAAAGCTATTAAGTGATGAAGACGTGTTATTAAATTTTAAGAATGTTATTGTCAAGACTCGATGTTGTTTAAGACTTATTAATTTTTTATGTTTCTGCACAGATGTTTAAGTTTTGTATGACCTAGGATTGTATTTATTATTCAGATGTTGTAACCCCATAAGGGGAGGATTTATTTCTATCTATTCGGTGCCTTAACAGGCAGTGATAGGATTTGTTTAATTATGTGAAAAACTTATCTGGTTTTTTTATGTAAATTCAGACGTGTTTATGAACGAATGAATATTTTAATATTTTAAATCCTGTAGATTCTTTATCTCAGGATAGTTGATGTAAATAGCAGTGATGCTATCGTTTGATGTTAAAACTTTTGATTTGAATAAATATATCAAGTTGTTTAAGATAATGTGTTAAGTGATTATGTTAAATTGTTAAGTTAAGCCTTAACTATTTAGAGAATTTAATATAGATCTAATAAGCATATATTTTAACAGAAATATGCCTCCAAGAAGAAGACAAAACCGTCAACCAGCTCAGGAAGAGTCAACGAATAACAACAATAACGCCAATGCTAATCTCGCCCAACAATTAGTGAACTTACTAGCTGGAGCAATGAATAATCAATGTAAGACCCCAACTTATTATAAATAAAATTTAATTTTCTCTATCTATTATTTTAAAATAGTAAGGGTGGATTTGATTAATGTGGTTAGTTATGGGTGAAATGCGCAAATATTTTAAGTAAGCAAGTGGTTATAAAATATTCATTGTTGTCGGAGAATATTCGTTTGGTCGTGAAATATTCTTACTATCAGGGAATATTCGTACGACGGCGCAGCCTTGTGTGGGCCCCATAACGAAAAGCGATTGGATGAAGAAAACGACAAGTATAAGTTGTTTATAAATAACGACGTAGTTGTTACCGTTAATACTGTTGAAATACTCGGTGGTTAAAACACAGTAGCATACGGTATTGCACCAATTATTGATTCTTACGTAAGAAGGCACTACTCAATAATTGTTATAGTAATTACTGTTTAATATTTTATTTTATTGATTCAATAATTGCTACGTTGATATCTTATATTACTGTTGTTTCAATAATTGTCACTACACAGTATTTTCTATTATCGGAGCAATAATTCATATTATCTGAATAATATTATTAGATAACATTATTGGCAATGTCTAGAAATTTCTGTCTAAGGAGAGGTTTGGTCACCTAATTGCGCGCCAGTAAGAAAAAATCCTTATTGAAAAGCTCCCTCTTTCCTGGGAACGGCCTAGTTGCCAGTATTGTGATTCAGCAATATTATTTGTGAATAATTAATTATTAATTTATATGATAAGGAAAATATTCATTTTATGTGGATATAGATGGAAAAAATTTTAAAGTGACAATTGTTAAAAAATTGATATTTTATATTTTCTGATAAATAATTTATTTAAATATATTATTATATTTTAATAATATAATAATGGTAATAATTTTACAATGAATGTGGGATATATGAGTATATGAGGAGGAAGAGTATTTTTGTTACAAAAATTATTTAAAACATGTTAAACATGTCTGTGACCCCATTTCTTAACTGAAATTTGATTATAGCCTGTAAAATCGCCCGTTTGTGGATTTCGGTCAACTTCTGTTTGGAATTTAGAAAAACTTAAACTTACAAAGTTGTAGAGAATGGAATTCCTATGAAAAAGATATAAGGTTCGAATATTTCTGACAAAAGTGCTATTTATTATGAATTATTAAAGCTCCGAAGTTCCGAAATAATTAATTTTTAGAAGTTTTAATTATTTTTAATATGAAAAACGTTTTTGGTCATTATTGTGGGTCTTGCATGTGATGTATATGGCTGAATTCAGATCTAAGAAAGTGGACGTAAGAAATTTGATTATATATATTAATATTATATTAAATTTTCTGCTTTGGTGTTCTAAGCATTTTCCTATAAATAGGGTGCTTAGGTTAGAATTGAAAATCACACCAGAAACTAAAGTTTTTTCTCTCTTTCTCTCTCGATATATTGAGCGTATTCTTGTGAGTATTTTGATACTTTGAGTGTTGTAATACGGTGCAATTTCCCTTCAGCACTATATTTAGTATTCCAGCCAGAAGTACTATTCTTTCGAGGTAAGGGATGTTATTTTTTTAAAAAAAATGATATTATTTCTTTCAATATCATTATGCCGAAATATTGATCTAAATTTTTATCAAATTTGAAAGTTTTTGTGTTGAGATTACTATTCACGTATACAGTACTATTCACGTATACAGTACTATTCACGTATACGGCACTATTCACCGAAAAATTAAATTTTCGTTTTTTGTCCAAGATATCTAGTATGGATACTAGCTTTGATTGTATCCATGTTTTGATCATTCTTAAATTTTACTTCGCTATGATTATTTATGAAGTATTTTTGAACTCGGATTGTTTAAAGTACGAATTCTTAATATTTGTTCTTTTGTTTCACTGGATTCGTTTTCTTTAAAAGATTTTTCATCATCCTCAGTCCTAAATGGTGATATTACTGAATATCTTTGGCCTGTAGTGCAAAGATGAATGATTTTCTGATGAATATCTTTGGCCCGTAGTGTAAAGATGAACAGGTGTTTAGATGAACATGACCAACTGATGAATATCTTTGGCCTGTAGTGCAAAGATGAATATTTGATTCAAGATGTATATTGATTGATATTACAGGGATAAAATACTGATGATGGACTTTTAAATTCATAGACGATAGTAGATTTCATGCTCTACTTAACTCTTCTAATGAATTATTATTTTCGCTGCGAATATTGATTTAAAATTTGTTGTCTATTGTATTCTATTAGATTTTTTTCCTGTTGAAAACTAACGATAATTTGTTCTATATTATCTTAGTCATAATATTCTTTACTGGGCTAGTTGATCTCACCCTTTTCTTTTTTGTTCTATTTTTCTTCTTAGAAGGCGAGAATATAGCGAGTACTAGTCGGGGTATGGAATGATGGTTCTAGAAGTTGTTTTAGTAGTCCTCAATATTTTTATAAAATAATGTATCAACAATTGTAATGAGAACTTATTTGGGTGTGGATATTGTCTAGAAGACAATTTTTGTATTTAAACTCACAGTTTAAGTGTTGTCGTATTTTGCACGACAATTGTATTAATAAAGTTGTAGTTGTTTCTGTACCATGTATTTTACAACTCAGAATGGGTGATGTATACCTATTTTGGGGGTGTCACAGTTGGTATTAGAGCTTAGGGATATGATCTTTGGCGGAGATCGGGGAATAAAACTAGGAGGGGAGAGACGAGTAAATCATTCGCTAGTGTGTCCTACCTAAGCTTATTTGTTGGTTGGTCAGAGTATAGGGTTATTATGTTGCATGTCAATTTCTTTAATTAACCCTTGTTTTATGGCAGTATTTGAGAATGGCAACTGAGAATGTTAACAGTGGAGTAAACGAGACCGTGGAGACACCTTTACTCACCAATAAGGAGAACGTGCAACTGGCCAGCAGTGTTCCTCCTGTAAACAACACCACTGAGCAGACGATGAACGATGAAATGTTTAGAAGCTTTTTGCGATTTATGCAAAACCAGACGAGGGAGACCCTTGTTCAAAATACAGGTAGAAACAATGGCAATGCACAGCTGGTCACAGCCAAACAGTTCAAAGAGTTGGGACTACCAGAATTCTGGGGAAAGCCGGATCCGATTAAGGCAGAAAAGTGGGTCAAGCAAATTACCAAGATATTCGATGTCTTGGGATGCACGGAGGAACAGAAGGTTCCATTCGCCACCTTTATGTTCCGTAATGAGGTAGATTACTGGTGAGAATCTGTGAAGCGTACCCATCCAGCCGCACTCAGCATGTCTTGGGAGACATTTCAGAAACTGTTCAATGACAAGTACTTTCCTAAAAGTATTCGTCATATGAAAGAGATAGAGTTTATTAGACTGGAGCAGAACAACCTGACGGTGTCCCAGTACGAGGCGAAGTTCGCGGAGTTATCCAGGTTTGCACCTCATTTGGTGGAGAATGAGGAACGTATGACACGGATGTTTCTGAGAGGTTTGAAACCCGACATACGTCAATATCTCATTTCTCATATATTTTCTCTATATTCAGATGTTGTCAGCAGGGCTCAATTATTATAGCGAGATAACGAGTACGTTCAACTGAGGGACCACAACCAGGGTCATACCGGTGACAGCAGTCATCGAAGCAACGATAACCAGCGGGGAAAGAAGAACACGGACAAAAGTGGTAACCACTCTGGTGGTAATCGTGGCCATGAAAATAGAAGAAGCGAGTCGGGAGGAGATTTTAAAAAGAGGAGATTCAACAATGACAATGTGAAGACGTCAGCACCAGCATCAACTAGTTCCAAGGGAGGAGAACGACCACCGGTCATATGCTATAAATGCGGAAAAGAAGGACATATTAGCCCAAACTGTCCACAACAGTTTAAGGTATGTTATAATTGTGGAAAGGAAAGACATATCGCTCGAGATTGCACTGTAGCGAAACCAAGTCCAGAGGGGATGGTGACTCAAAAGACTGTCCCAGAAAAGTTAAAGTCAACGGTTCCTGGAAGAGCGTTTGTCGTGACTAGTCAACATGCGAGGAACCCAAACGAGGTGATCACGGGTAAGCTAATCATAAATTCATGCGAAGTTTATACCTTACTAGATACCGGTGCTACCCATTCATTTATTTCTTCTGCTTGTGCTCAACGTTTAAACTTGACTCCGGAGAAATTAGACTTTAATTTATCTGTGGAGACTCCGTTAAGAGAAACTTTCATCACATCCACTGTTTATAAATCTTGTTTGATCTAAGTTGGCACCATAACCTTACATGTTGACCTTATCTCTTTAAAGATACTTGTTTTTGATGTGATTTTAGGGATTGATTGGTTAACTACTCATCATGCCAAAATTGATTATTTTCGTAAGGTTGTTAGTTTTCATATTCCTAACCAACCTGTTGTTCGAATTCAAGCAACTAAACCACTACAATCAATCACTGTCATATCAAGTTATAAAGCTATTCGTTTATTGAAAAACAGATGTCAAGTTTTCTTAGCCCATGTTATGAATTTGAATAAAGACACATCAGATTTGAATAATATTCCTGTTATTAGTGACTTTCCTGATGTATTTCCTGAAGAACTTCCCGGTCTACCCCCAGAACGTGAAGTTGAATTCTTTATTGATCTTGAACCTGGTACAAAACCCATTTCTAAAACTCCATATCGAATGGCTCCTATTGAACTTCAGGAGTTAAAGGTCCAACTACAGGAGTTGTTGGACATCGGTTTCATTCGTCCTAGTACATCTCCTTGGGGTACTCCTGTTTTATTCGTAAAGAAGAAAGACGAGAGTATGCGACTTTGTATTGACTACCGGGAATTGAACCATGTCACTATCAAGAATAGGTATCTGCTACCTCGAATTAATGACCTGTTTGACCAGTTGCAAGGAGCACAATTCTTTTCAAAGATCGATCTTCATTCTGGATATCATCAATTGAAGATTAGAACTGAGGATATCCCAAAGACTGCCTTTAGAACTTGGTACGGGCATTATAAATTCTTAGTCATGTCTTTCGGATTGACTAATGCTCCTGCGGCTTTCATGGATATGATGAATCAAGTATTCAAGGAATATTTAGATCAGTTCGTTGTTGTCTTTATTGGTGACATCCTCATATATTCCAAAAGTCGTGAAGATCATGAGCACCATTTGAAGCTAGTACTCCAAAGGCTTCGTGAAAACAAGCTATATGCCAAGTTGAAGAAATACGAGTTCTAGCTTGAAGAAGTAGCTTTCCTTGGGCACGTGGTGTCAAAACATGGAGTATCTGTTGACCCAGCGAAGATTGAAGCAATACAAAGATGGGAGCAACCGAAGTCGGTGACCAAAGTACGTAGCTTTCTGGGTTTAGCTGGTTATTATCGGAGATTTGTGGAAGGGTTTTCTCGAATCGCTACTCCGTTAACTCAGTTGACGCGGAAAGATACGAAATTCGTATGGAGCGAGGAATATGAAATGAGTTTCCAAGAGCTTAAGAGGAGACTCATTTCGGCACCTGTTCTGAGAATACCATCTGGTTCGGATAGATTTTTTATCTACAGCGATGCTTCGGGCAAAGGGTTATGATGTGTTCTCATGCAACATGGAAAAGTCATAGCCTATGCCTCGCTACAACTTAAAGAGTATGAGAGGAATTATCCTACTCATGATCTAGAGTTGGCAGCAGTCATTTTCGCGCTAAAAATCTGGAGGCACTATCTATATGGGGAGAAAGTGGAGATATATTCTGATCATAAAAGCCTCAAATATTTCTTCACCCAAAAAGAACTCAACATGCGGCAACGATGTTGGCTCGAGCTGTTGAAAGACTACGACCATACTATCCAATATCATCCTGGAAAAGCAAACGTGGTAGCTGACGCATTGAGTAGAAGATCATATGCGGGTACGAGTGCAATGTTATTAACACAAAGGCTCATTTTGTATGACTTGCAAAGGATGGAGATAGAGGTTAAGGCTCCAAGTACCCACGTGATGATATCAAGCATACGAGTAGAACTGACTTTAATCAATAATGTTAAAGATGCTCAAGCTACAGACATGGAGCTAATGCGTATGAAGAAGAAAGTGCAAGAAGGTGCTATTCCGGAAGCAAGAATCAATGAAGAAGGAATACTTCGAGTCAACTCCAGACTTTGTGTTCCTAACGATTCTGACTTGAAACATAGAATCATGATGGAGGCACACAACACACCGTTTGCAATTCACCCTGGAAGTACCAAAATGTATCGTGATCTTCGACATACATTTTGGTGGAACAATATGAAGAGAGAGATTGCGAAGTTTATCTCGAGGTGTTTAACTTGTCAACATGTAAAGGCGGAGCATCAAGTGCCTAAGGGTCCATTGCAACCACTTGAGATTCCGAAATAGAAGTGGGAACATATTACCATAGATTTCGTTACAGGTCTTTCCACGATTTCTCAAGGCATAAATGCTATTTGGGTTATTGTTGATAGATTAACTAAGTCTGCTCATTTCTTGCCGATACAAGAGACTTATTCCCTTGAACGTCTTGCTCTTATGTACGTGAATGAGATTATGAGGTTGCATGGCATGCCAGTATCCATAGTTTCAGATTGTGACCCAAGATTCACTTCACGATTTTGGGTTAGCTTGCAAAAAGCTATGGGCACGGATTTACGATTTAGTTCGGCATACCATCCTCAAACGGGCGGACAATCAGAGAAGACTATTCAAACTCTTGAAGATCTATTAAGACTTTGTGTCCTAGACTTCAAAGGGAGTTGGGATAAGTATTTACCGTTGGTGGAATTCTCCTACAACAACAATTATCAGGCAAGTATAGGGGTGGCTCCATTCGAAGCATTGTATGGACGAAAGTATCGCTCTCCAATATGTTGGGATGAGGTGGGTGAAGCAATATTGTTGGGACCCGAGTTGGTACGTATTACTACAGAAAAGATCCAAATGATTCGACAACGTATACAAATGGCACAGGATCGACAAAAGAGTTATGCGGATCTTCGTCGAAAGGACGTGGAATTTAGTATTGGGGATCATGTATTGTTTCGAGTTGCTCCATGGAAGGGAGTTACAAGATTTGGGAAGAGAGAAAAGCTCAATCCACGATTTATTGGTCTATTTTAAATTCTTGACCGAGTAAGAAATGTGGCCTATAGACTCGCGTTACCTCCAAGTATGTCCCGTGTTCATAATGTTTTTCATATATCTGTGCTACGCAAATATGTGAAAGACCCAAACCACGTTATTGAGTTAGAACCGGACGAGATAGCCGAAGACTTAACGTATGAAGAGGTACCTGTCAAGATATTGGATAGAAAGGAGCATGTCCTACGCACAAAGATCATACCACAAGTTAAAGTTTTGTGAAGGAACCATGCTATAGAGGAAATGACCTGGGAGTTGGAAACGGAAATGAAAGCGAGGTATCCTCACCTTTTCGAAACACCAGGTACGTATGTCAATTTCGAGGACAAAATTTCATAAGGAAGGGAGGTTGTAAGACCCCAACTTATTATAAATAAAATTTAATTTCCTCTATTTATTATTTTGAAATAGTAAGGGTGGATTTGATTAATGTGGTTAGTTATGGGTGAAATGCGTAAATATTTTAAGTAAGCAAGTGGTTATAAAATATTCATTGTTGTCGGGGAATATTCGTTTGGTCGTGGAATATTCTTACTGTCGGGGAATATTCGTATAACGGCGCAGCCTTGTGTGGGCCCCATAACGGAAAGCGATTGGATGAAGAAAACGACAAGTATAAGTTGTTTATAAATAACAACGTAGTTGTTACCGTTAATACTGTTGAAATACTCGGTGGTTAAAACACAGTAGCACGCGGTATTGCACCAATTATTGATTCTTACGTAAGAAGGCACTACTCAATAATTGTTACAGTAATTACTGTTTAATATTTTATTTTATTGATTCAATAATTGCTACGTTGATATCTTATATTACTATTGTTTCAATAATTGTCACTACACAGTGTTTTCCATTATCGGAGCAATAATTTATATTATCTGAATAATATTATTAGCTAACATTATTGGCAATGTCTAGAAAGTTCTGTCTAAGGTGAGGTTTGGTCACCTAATTGCGCGCCAGTAAGAAGAAATCCTTATTGGAAAGCCCCCTCTTTCTTAGGAACGGCCTGATTGCCAGTATTGTGATTCTGTAATATTATTTATGAATAATTAATTATTAATTTATATGATAAGGAAAATATTCATTTTATGTGGATATAGATGGAGAAAATTTTAAAGTAACAATTGTTAAAAAATTGATATTTTATCTTTTCTGATAAATAATTCATTTAAATATATTATTATATTTTAATATTATAATAATAGTGATATTTTTACAATGAATGAGGGATATATGAGTATATGAGGAGGAAGAGTATTTTTGTTGTAAAAGTTATTTAAAACATGTTAAACATGTCTGTGACCTCATTTCTTGACTGAAATTTGATTATAGCCAGTAAAATCGTCCGTTTGTGGATTTCGGTCAACTTCTGTTTGGAATTTGGAAAAACTTAAACTTACAAAGTTGTAGAGAATAGAATTTCCTATGAAAAAGACATAAGGTTTGAATTTTTCTAACAAAATAACTATTTATTATGAATTATTGAAGCTCCGAAGTTCCGAAATAATTGATTTTTGGAAGTTTTAATTATTTTTAATATGAAAAACGTTTTTGGTCATTATTGTGGGTCTTGCATGTGATGTAAATGGCTGAATTCAGATCTAAGAAAGTGGGCATAAGAAATTTGATTATATATATTAATATTATATTAAATTTTCTACTTTGGTGTTCTAAGCATTTTCCTATAAATAGGGTGCTTAGGTTAGAATTGAAAATCACACCAGAAACTAAAGTTTTTTCTCTCTTTCTCTCTCGATATATTGAGCGTATTCTTGTGAGTATTTTGATACTTTGAGTGTTGTAATACGGTTCAAGTTCCCCTCAGCACTATATTTAGTATTCCAGCTAGAAGTACTATTCTTTCGAGGTAAGAGATGTTATTTTTTTTAAAAAAATAATATTATTTCTTTCAATATCATTATGTCTAAATATTGATCTGAATTTTTATCAAATTTAGAATTTTTTGTGTCGAGATTACTATTCATGTATACAACACTATTCACGTATACAGCACTATTCATGAATACGACACTATTCACCAAAAAATTAAATTCTCATTTTTTTGTCCAAGATATCTAGTATGGATACTAGCTTTGATTGTATCCATGTTTTGATTATTCTTAAATTTTACTTCGCTATGATTATTTATGAAGTATTTTTGAACTCGGATTGTTTAAAGTACGAATCCTTAATATTTGTTCTTTTGTTTCACTGGATTCGTTTTCTTTAAAAGATTTTTCATCATCCTCGGTTCTAAATGATGATATTATTGAATAACTTTGGCCTGTAGTACAAAGATGAATGATTTTCTGATAAATATCTTTGGCCCGTGGTGCAAAGATGAACAGGTGTTTAGATAAACATGACCAACTGATGAATATCTTTGGCCTGTAGTGCAAAGATGAATATTTGATTCAAGATGTATATTGATTGATGTTACAGGGATAAAATATTGATGATGGACTTTTAAATTCATAGATGATAGTAGATTTCATCCTCTACTTAACTCTTCTAATGAATTATTATTTCCGCTGTGAATATTAATTTAAAATTTGTTGTCTATTGTATTCTATTAGATTTTTTTCCTGTTGAAGACTAACGATAATTTGTTCTATATTATCTTAGTCATAATATTCTTTATTGGGCTAGTTGAGCTCACCCTTTTCTTTTTTGTTCCATTTTTTTCTCAGGAGGCGAGAATGTAGCGAGTACTAGTCGGGGTATGAAATGATGGTTCTAGAAGTTGTTTTAGTAGTCCTCACTATTTTTATAAAATAATGTATCAATAATTGTAATGAGAACTTATTTGGGTGTGAATATTGTCTAGAAGATAATTTTTGTATTTAAACTCACAGTTTAAGTGTTGTCGTATTTTGCACGACAATTGTATTAATAAAGTTGTAGTTGTTTCTGTATCATGTATTTGACAACTCAGAATGGGTGATGTATACCTATTTTGGGGGCGTCACAATCAACCTCAAGCTCCACGGAATACTTCATTCAAAGATTTCAAGGCGGTGGGACCGCCAGAGTTTAAAGGCTCCATGAACCCGATCGAAGCTCAGACTTGGGTTATGGAGATGGATAAGGTTTTTGAGGTCGCAAGAGTCAGAGAGGACCAGAAGACCGCTTTTGCAACGTTTATGCTGAAATCTGAAGCCAGTTTTTGGTGGCAAGCAAACAAGGTCCGTGGAGGAAAAGGTATGATTACCTAGGAGAGGTTCAAGGAGATGTTTTTCGAGATGTATTTCCTGACTACCTCGCAAAACCAATTAGAGGTTCAGTTTCTAGAGTTGAAGTAGGGGAATATGTCCATACCAGATTATGCGGCTAGATTCAACGAGTTGGCGAGGTTCCCCACATATCAAGTGCACACGGACAAGAGAAAAGCAAGAATGTACGAACAAGGACTGAAGTCTTAGTTGTATAGTAAGGTATCGATGTTTCAATTGAAGACATTTGTTGGGGTACTACAGAAAGCCATACTTGCTGAAGGTGGGAGCGATGCAGTAACCAAATACAATCAGGATCAGAAGAAGAAGAAGAATGAAAGTGAAGGAAATAACAAGGCAAATGGAATTAATACGGGAGGAGATAATAATAATCAGAAAAGAAGGTGGACTGACAACATATCACCCAGAAACCAGCAAGGAGGTCAGAAGAAAAGGATTGAAGCATGTCAGACCTACGGGAAAGCTCATTTGGGAGTGTGTATGAAGGGTAAACGTGTGTGCTACAATTGTGGTCAGGAAGGCCACATAGCACCTAACTATCCTAACCCAAATAAGGGTGCCTACTTCACTTATGGTTCAAATGATCATTTGGCAAGAGATTGTCCTAAGAAAGGATCTAGAGGGGCAGGATCAGGAGGAAACCGGAGAAATAGCAGTGGAAGCGCTCTGACCATCACAGGACCAATCGTAACCAATCGACCGACCGCCAGGACTTTCAATATGACGGTACAGGATGCAGTACAGTCGCGGGATGTGGTGTCAGGTATCATTCCAATCAATAGAGTTAATGCTTACGTATTATTTGATTCGGGTGCTACTTGTTCATTTATATCCAATGACTTTGCTAAGAATTTAGAATTGCCTAAGGATGAGTTAAAATACCCCATAAACATAAAAATCGCGAATAGAGAAATAATCCCTGTTAAGTACGTGCATAAGAACTGTAGAGTGGATATTAAGGGTAATATCATGAACGTAGATCTTATCCCTATTCGACTTGGGGAATTTGACATTATCTTGGGAATGGACTGGTTATTCAATTATGGGGCGGTAATTGATTGCCAAAAGAAGCGTATTAACCTTATGACTCCGTCAAAGGTTGTGTTTTATGGTAGCAAGTCGCCTAGACAAGCGAGTTGTCTGATGATGATGCAGGCCAAGAAGTTGTTACGACAAGGATGTGTAGGATATTTAGCTTACATAGTCGACAATAGTAAAGAGAATTCGAAATTAAAGGAGATTCTAGTAGTGAGAGACTTCGCCGGCGTATTTCCAGACGATTTGCCAGGACTTCCGCCAGATAGAGAGGTCGAATTTGTGATCGATTTGGCACCAAGAACGTCTCCAATATCGAAGGCACCATACAGAATGGCGCTGGTAGAAATGAAAGAATTGATGGTACAACTACAAGAATTACTGGACAAGAAGTACATTCAACCGAGTGTATCGCCGTGGGGAGCGCCGGTGTAATTTGTGAAAAAGAAGGACGGAACGATGCGACTTTGCATCGATTATAGAGAACTAAATAAGGTCACGATTAAGAATAGATATCCATTACCAAGGATCGATGATCTATTTGATCAATTTAAAGGAGCGAAATATTTTTCCAAGATAGATTTGAGAAGTGGTTATCATCAACTAAAGGTGAGACCAGAGGATGTACTGAAGAAAGCGTTCAGAACACGATATGGTCACTACGAATTTTTAGTAATGTCGTTTGGTCTAACGAATGCTCCTACAGCATTTATGGGACTAATGAATAGTGTTTTCAAGCCGTTTTTAGATAAGTTCGTAGTGGTATTTATAGATGATATTTTGGTATATTCGAAAACCAAGGAAGAACTTGAAGAGCATTTGAGATTAACGTTGGAAGTGTTGAGAAGGGAGAAGTTGTACGCCAAGTTTTTGAAATGTGAATTCTGGATTGAAAGAGTACAATTTCTTGGACATGTGATCAATGGGGATGGAATTTCAGTGGATCCCTCCAAAGTCGAAGCTGTGATTAACTGGGATCAGCCAAAGACGCCGTCGGAAGTAAGAAGTTTTCTTGGATTGGCAGGTTATTATAGAAGATTCATTCAAGATTTTTCCAAGATTGCAACTCCGTTGACAAATTTGACTAAGGAATCGATGAAATTTGTTTGGACAGAGAAGTGTGAGGAAAGCTTTCAAGAATTAAAGAAGAGGTTGAGTTCAGCGCCTGTGTTATCTCTTCCAGATGATACAGAAAATTTTGTGGTTTATAGTGATGCGTCGCATAAGGGACTTGGTTGTGTGCTTATGCAGAATGGTAAAGTCATTGCGTATGCGTCACGACAACTGAAAGATTATGAGAAGGGGTATCTGACCCACGACTTGGAGTTAGCTGCAGTGGTTTTCACTTTGAAAATCTGGAGGCACTATCTCTACGAGGAGAAGTGTGAAATATATACAGACCACAAGAGTCTAAAATATATTTTTATACAGAAAGAATTGAATATGCGCCAAAGAAGGTGGTTGGAATTAATCAAGGACTACAATTGTGAAATTTTATACCATCCGGGTAAGGCAAATATGGTTGCCGACGCCTTAAGTAAAAAGGGTCGGGAGAAGTTGATGATGTTGACCGCTCGAAAGGAATTAATTTCAGCAATGGTGAAGTTGGAGTTAAAAGTAAATTATCATATGGAAATAGATGAGAATCTGTTTCAGATGCAATCTGGTACAACCCTACTGGATAAAGTTAAGGATGCTCAACTTCAGGATGATGAATGAAAAAAAGTGATTGATGAGTAGGTTTTATACCTATGAATCCGATATTATTAAACTTAATTATTGCTATCATTAATTATTTTTTAGTATCTTTTTATGTGTTTTGTGTTTATTTCTTATAGGTTGGAGCTGGAGGGACAAATTGGTCATTTGGGAGAAGAAAAAGGTCAAAATTCATTAAAATTAGAGCTGAGTGGCATTTTTATAATTACGCGGTCTTGGTCAAGCGCCTAGGCACTTGGAAATGGCCTGGGTTGAGCGCCTAGGTGCTCATGTATGGCTAAAGAAGGATTTTTCTACTGCTAAGTGGGTTTTTGAAGCCTAAAAGGAATCAAAAAGAGGGCTGAGACCAATACAAATAGGAGAAGACTTTAGAAAAGATGTATCACTCAATTTTTCAAGAGATTTGCAGAGAGGACAATGAAGAAAAACACAAAAAAGAATTGCAAGGACTGAAGATCAAAGAGAGAGTATTTGAGCAAATTCAGAGTTTCTTTTTCTCTTATCTAGTTTTATCTTTTGTAATTATCTGGGATGTTTGGATTATTAATCTGGATGATGTTTTTCTTTATTATTATTATGAACTAAATTTTCATTAAGATTGCAACGGAACTTGGTATATAGTTTAAATTGAACCTTCCCATTGAATGAAAGTTGGTTTTTATTGAATTGTTTATTATATCTTTTGCTTATTGATTAATTGTTTGGCCAACAATTATTGTGATAATCTATATAAAATTGGAAGATGGAGTATAGATTGAGATCTGGATATGATAACATCTGTTCATATAATCTGAATATGATTAATATGATTAGCATGTAGGATAGGAATATACATATGTGTCTTTTGTATCCATTGAAAGAATTTGTGCGTAAAACCCTAATTAACTTGATTCACATAGGAATATAGTGAGTTGATTAACTGGGGTATTCCTTGTAATTCTATGTCTTAAGGATCGGATTTAGGAGGATTTGTTCACGTGTCTTTGGAAGAAACGCGTGAATTTTATAAAGTATTCTTGGATAATGATTCATATTAATTAATTGATTTAAATGGGAAGTAAATTGGTTTAAATGAAATACTAAGGGAAGTCGTAATCTTAACCTGTTAAATCTGCAGTTATTCTTGTGAAATTCTGATTTTAATTATTAGTTTTGTTAAGTTTAATTTTCAAATCACAAATAATATTTCGTAGTTTAAAATAGGATTAATTGCATTAAAATTAGTAATTGCTAAATATTAGTCTATTTCCTCGTGGGAACGATATCCTTGCTTGCTGAATATTACAATTGAACGCGTATACTTGCGTGTTAAAGTGCTACTAAAAAAAAATAGGCAACAAGTTTTTTGGCGCCGCTGCCGGGGAAATTAGTTTAATATTTTGTCATTATTAATTTCAATCAAATTAATCTTAATTTAAATATTTTTTTTATTTTATTTTATTTCTCTCTCTAATCTAATTCTTTTTTAGGTACCATGGACAACTATGACTATCATTGGCCATATTCGAGAATGACTCGGCCAAGAGAGGCAGAGAATTATGGACTCGATGAATTGTCAGCACAATATGGGACACTTTCAAGGAAGATTAACGCTTCATTAGCACAATTTATTCAAAGTGTAGCGGTAATATGTGAGTATTGAGGTGGAAACCATCCGAGTCATCAATGCGCCATCAGTTCGAGTTGGTACAATATAGTGGCAACTTCGACGATTACCCTAATAATTATGAATATTCCAGTAATTATCATCATGACTGGGGGAATCCGCTAAAGTTTTCATGGAGCGATGACAATCTAGCCCAACCCTTTGCTCCAAGCCAATCATACACTCCTAAATTACCAGTTTAAGCTCCTAATCATGAAAAAGAAAGGATTTTAAACTTGGAGGGACTTATTTCCAAGTTCATGGTTTTGATTGAGGAGCAGACGAATATTCAGGAGATGTCGATTCAAAATCTAGAGAACCAGGTGGGACAACTTTTCAATGCATTATCAATCGCCCTTAAGGTGAAGTAGCAAGCAACATGGTTCCCGAGACTGATGGATTGTCCTTGCTAAATCTGGAACTGGATGTGCCAAAAGAAAAGGACGTGGAAAGGGAGGAGACAAGTGGGGAGCAGGAAAAGAAGGTCGCCAAAGATCTAGCCTTGAGTTCCAACATAGATGAACCAATTTTGATATTGCCCCATATATCTTCTCCACCAAAGTTTAAGGATCCGACTAGATTTGCAATTTCATGCCCAATTGGTAGTCATTTTTTTGATAAAGCTATATATGACATGGAAGTTAGCTTAAAATTGGTGCCATGGTGTGAAGAGAATGGGAAGAGAGATGAAGAACCAGTTGTTCTGGAAAAGCTTCAACGCAAAAATTCGTTCACAGATACAACTCAGAAAATGCCTAGTTATTTGAAGGTTGTAAAAGAGAATCTATCTAAAAAGAACAAGCTAGTTGAATTTGAATCAATAACCTTTACTGATGGGAAGTTACGTTATTACTAATGGATGGAGGGTTTCTCAATTTTCGAAGGGGAATTGGATAAAGAAAGTTGAAACAGTCGGGCTGAGGACGTTAAACTAAGCGCTCACTAGGAGGCAACCTAGACTTACATTTTATCTCCTTAAATTTTAGTTCATTAATTTTATTTTAGTATTTTATTTCATTTAGCTATATATTTTATCTTAGTTTAGGGTTGTATGTTCAGTTGTAATCTCCTTGCAAATGATAACTGAGAATTGGGTTCATGGCTTGCAGGTTAGAAGGATAAAAGAGCACAAATTTTGGCTAAGGCTGGTCCAAGCGCCTAGGCTCCCAAAACAAGCCTATTCCAAGCGCCTAGGCTCTTAACTGCAGAATGCCCAGACACGCCCAAGCGCCTAGGCGCCCACTCCAAGCTATTTTTAAGCGCCTAGGCGCTCACCATCACCATAAGATTCTGTTCCCAAGCACCTAGGCGCTCCAACCTTCACAATTTCAAGCGCCTAGGTGCTCTACCTGTGCACTTGAAAAAAAAATAAAGCCCTAAGTAAGGCAATTCTAATTCAAACCCAATTCCTTTCACTCCTAATTCAAAAACAACTCCTTCCAAGCCCTTGCACCACAATAACACCAACTCTTGCACTCTCCCAATCAAAATCTAATTCATTTTCTCCAAACCACAATCAAGAAAAAAGCAAGCTAAAGTCAACTTCTTTATCTCCTACTTGGATTCCAACTGCAACAATTCAAAGCAAAGTTCAAGCTTCAAGATTTGCTCTAAACCAAGTTTGGGGGAGGTTCACACAGGGGTCTAAGCCTGCAAGTGATTGGCGCTCCATAACAGTTCCCACCACCTCCACCCTTGTCCGTGTACCCTCCCGACTGACTTAGCTCCTGAGGATGATGCTAATATAGAAGAAGTAGATGATGCTGATGAAGAGTAAGGCTTCAATCTTTCAGGGAAGTCCTCAGTGCCTAATTTCTTATGTTTTTTTATATACAATGAGGACATTGCATATATTAAGTTTGGGGGTGCTTTCTTCCAGTTCCAGTTGCATTCATTTAGTATAACTTATTCATTGCAGTCATTTAGTTGCATTCATTTAGTATAACTTATTCATTTTGTACTTTTTCATGTAGTTTTCATTCGAATTTCTTAAAAAAAAGAAAAAATAACATGTTCCAGCTGTTAGATAGTTTAAGTCTATTTTGGCCAATGATGAGATTAGAATTGAGTAGACAAGTATAGTATTGCCTGTTAAGACTTTGATGTGATTTCTTATCATGATTTGAATCTTTACCTGTTTGAAACTTATATAATAAGGATAGCATAGTAAAAATAACTATGTTGACTGATTGAGTCTAAATTGACACGTAATGGTCTTCTTGAGGATAATACTAGTTAGAATGAATGAAAGACATGAATAGGCGGAGATGACTGAATTTAGACAAAAACTTAAGTTTGGGGGAAAAAATTAGGATATATAAGCTTCAAAAAAAATGAAAAAAAATATGAAAAGAAAAAAAATATGAAAAATTACCGTGGCTAATCTTGTTTCAGGGCCTTTGTTACTTGAGCAAGTACGCCCAAGGGGATTGTCTCTACTCCTAGCGCCCTAAGGTCTTTATGGTCTGGGAGCCGTTGGATGAAAGCTCGCTAAGGGGTAGCACTGTTAGCCTAATGGAATGAGACATTGCACAGTCATGGTTAATAATAATAATAATAATAAAACGGGAAAAGAGCAAAAAGCCCCCGTAATGATAAGTAAAGCATAAGTATCCCGGATTGGACTCTTGAATTTGGTGGATGTTTGACTTTAGTTGGATCTAGCTTGTTCGTGAATTTTGTGAGTTTACACTGTATGATGCCTTTAAAGAGATCTATTATGTGTTGTATTTAGCATTATATTATTTAGCATTGTTGTTGAGCACACACGCACTATATCAGTAATAACAGAGTAAGATTTAATGATTGACTAGGAAATTATTGATCTGTCTTGGTATGAAGTACTAGCATTTTTGTTGTGATTTCTCTAAGGCTTGATAAATAGATTTTGTTCTATTTGACTGCTGGAATTTTAGGCGCGTAGATAGCTGCATTTGCATTGCATATTTAGTTATTGTATTGTGTTTTGTTGCTTGGAGACAAGCAATTGGTTAAGTTTGGGGGTATTTGATGAGTAGATTTTATACCTATGAATCCGATATTATTAAACTTAATTATTACTATCTTTAATTATTTTTTAGTATCTTTTTATGTGTTTTGTGTTTATTTCTTATAGGTTAGAGCTGAATGGACAAATTGGTCATTTGGGAGAAGAAAAAGGTCAAAATTCATTAAAATTAGAGCTGAGTGGTATTTTTGTAATTACGCGGTCCTGGTCAAGCGCCTAGGCGCTTGGAAATGGCCTTGGTTGAGCGCCTAGGCGCTCATGTGCGGCTAAGGAAGGATTTTTCTACTGCTAAGTAGGTTTTTGAAGCCTAAAAGGAATCAAAAAGAGGGCTGAGACCAATACAAATAAGAGAAGACTTTAGAAAAGACGTATCACTCAATTTTTCAAGAGATTTACAGAGAGGACAATGAAGAAAAACACGAAGGAGAATTGCAAGGGCTGAAGATCAAAGAGAGAGTATTAGAGAAAATTCAGAGTTTCTTTTTCTCTTATCTAGTTTTATCTTTTGTAATTATCTGGGATGTTTGGATTATTAATCTGGATGATGTTTTTCTTTATTATTATTATGAACTAAATTTTCATTAAGATTGCAACGGAACTTGGTATGTAGTTTAAATTGAACCTTCCCATTGAATGAAAGTTTGTTTTTATTGAATTGTTTATTATATCTTTTGCTTATTGATTAATTGTTTGGCCAACAATTATTGTGATAATCTATATAAATTTGGAAAATGGAGTATGGATTGAGATCTGGATATGATAGCATCTGTTCATATAATCTGAATAGGGTTAATATGATTAGCATGTAGGATAGGAATATACCTATGTGTTTTTTGTATCCATTGAAAGAATTTGTGCTTAAAACCCTAATTAACTTGATTCACATAGGAATATAGTGAGTTGATTAACTGGGGTGTTCCTTGTAATTCTGTGTTTTAAGGATCGGATTTAGGAGGATTTGTTCACGTGTCTTTGGAAGAAACGTGTGAATTTTATAAAGTATTCGTGGATAATGATTCATATTAATTAATTGATTTAAATGGGAAGTAAATTGGTTTAAATGAAATACTAAGGGAAGTTGTAATCTTAACATGTTAAATCTGCAGTTATTCTTGTGAAATTCTGATTTTAATTATTAGTTTTGTTAAGTTTAATTTTCAAATCACAAACAATATTTCGTAGTTTAAAATAGGATTAATTGCATTGAAATTAGTAATTGATAAATATTAGTTTATTTTCTCGTGGGAACGATACCCTTGCTTGCTGAATATTACAATTGAACGCGTATACTTGCGTGTTAAAGTGCTAATAAAAAAAATTAGGCAACAGTAATAAGGAAGATATCTGAAGGAACTGAACCGAGATTTAAGATGGACAAAGAAGGAATACTGAGATTTGGAAGTAGAATTTGGGTACCGCCAGTAACAGACATTAAGGAAGACATTTTGAGCGAGACTCATATCTCACGATATTCGATTCACCCTGGTAGTACAAAGATGCACCAAGATCTTCGACAACATTTCTGGTGGCCTAATCTGAAACGAGATGTTGCAGAGTGTGTTGCCAAATGTCTAACCTGTCAGAAAGTGAAAGCAGAACATCAGAGACCGAGTGGGTTACTACAACCGCTGGAGATCCCAGAATGGAAATGGGAACATATTACAATGGACTTCGTGGTTGGCCTTCCGACGACTCAGAAAGGCTATGACACAGTATGGGTTATCGTTGACCGACTGACGAAATCCGCACACTTCCTTCCTATCAAAATCAGATTCAACTTAGATCAGTTGGCGAGGTTATATGTGAAAGAGATTGTTTCGCGACACGGAGTTCCAGTGTCAATTATTTTCGATAGGGATCCGCGCTTTACATCGAACTTCTGGAAACGTCTACAGGAATGCATGGGTACGCAGCTGAGGATGAGTACAGCATACCACCCTCAAACAAATGGACAGAGTGAGAGAACGATTTAGACATTAGAAGATATGCTAAGAGCCTGTGTGATGGACTTTAAAGAAAATTGGGACGATCACCTACCGCTTGTAGAGTTCGGCCATAACAACAGTTACCACGCTAGTATTGGCATGCCGCCTTATGAAGCGTTATACGGCAGAAAGTGTAGAACTCTGCTTTATTGGGATGAAGTTGGGGAAGACAATTACTAGGCCCAGAAATAGTACAGCAGACAGTAGAAATAGTTAAAGTGATCCGAACAAGACTGGTAGCAGCTCAAGATAGGCAGAAGAAATACGCTGATCCACATCATAAAAATATCGAGTTTGAATCGGGTAGATATATGTTTTTGAAAGTCTCTCCCTAGAAAGGAAAGATCAAGTTCGGAAAGAAAGAGAAATTAAGCCCAAGATTCATTGGACCATTTGAAGTACTACGAAGAATCGGAGAAGTTGCATATAAGGTAGCCTTACCTCCAGCACTCGAGAATGTCCACAACGTCTTCCACGTTTCTGTATTACGACCCTACAAACCCGATTACAAGCATATAATTGAATACGAACCCCTACATTTTGAAAAAGACTTATCTTACGAAGAAATTCCTGTTCAAATTGTCGACAGAAAAGAACAAGTTCTCAGAAATAAAGTAATACCTTCTGTTAAGGTAATTTGGAGGAACCACAACGCTGAAGAAGCTATGTGGGAATTCGAAGAGAATATGATGAAAAATTACCCTCATTTATTTACTTAAATTATGTGTAAATGATTCTGGGGACAGAATCTTTGTAATGGGGGAGAATGTAATGGGTCGAATTAATTGAGTCGTGATTCTGGGGACAGAATCCTTTTAAGGGGGGAAGATGTGACGAACGAGATTTTGTAATTTAATTTTTAATATTTATTGAATTAAATAAATATTTTTGATGATTTAATTATTAGATTTAATAATTAATGGATGCAATTGTGATAGATTAATTTAATTATATGTGTTATATTTATTATATTAATGTGGAGAATATTTATTATTCAAGTATGTATTTATGTGAGCTTATTGAATTAAATGAAATATTTAATAAGCCAAATGTTATTTTAATTAATTTAATAATTAATTAGAAATTTAATAATTTGACATAATTAATAAATGAGAAATTTAATTATGTGACTATGTGAATTAAGGAGAAATTATTATATATTACTTGAATTAAATTAAATAAGATATTTGATTTATTTTTATAAAGGGGTGTGACACTATTAAACTATATTATAAAGGTTTTATTAAATTAAATAGGAATAAGCCTTTTAAGGCTAGCCAAACATGGCCTTAGTGGGAGTTGAGGGCAGTTAACCCATGATGGGTAACTGACCTCCACAACGTGTCAGTTCCTACGTCTTCTTCTATTTATCAGTCTTATTTGAGAAGACGTATCTTAATTATGAGTTTTAACTGAGAGAGATTCAGAGAGAAAAATTGATAATTGTTGAGGAGATTATGAGTGCGTGATTGAAGAAGGGTTGAGAAGGAATTCATCTACTACTAATCTACACTCTACGCTTTGGGTAAATTCTTCAACCTAGTTAATTTACGTTATTAAAATTTTTATAAAATATGGCTCTCAATTCTGTAAAATCTCTGTAATTGGAGATTGTTTTGACTATGTGGATATATACGTGATCTTATGTCATGGTAGCATGTTTTACTATATATATTGTATGATTCCATATTATCAGTTTCATAAAATATGTCGTATATAATTGCTTCAAAATTACAGAGTGTTGAATTATGGCCATATGGCCCTTACGCACAAATTTAATGTGTCAATCATATATTATCTCCTAAATTTTTATGCTTGTATATATTATGTATGTAAATACGAAGAAAACAAACTTCAAATGAACAGATTTGGTCGTATATCGAATCCGTTGTGTTAAATTTTATGTTTTACGTTCAAAACCTTCAAGAACATCAAGAACAGTGAAAATTACATGTTTTAATTCTGTGATTATGTGTTTTAACTTGTTAAAATCATGCTAGAAGGGTTGAGTATTAGTTATTTGTGTATTACAATGTTTGAGTATGTCTAAATTCGTGTAAAAATAAGTTAATTGGAGGTTTTTGGCCATGTTCTGCAATTTTCGCGAATTGCAGAACTGAAACTGGAGTCTCGCGCCGCGGCGCCAACTCCATGCCTAAGACCCGCGCCGCAGCGCCGCAGCGCAGCGGCGCTGCGGCACGGCGCCGCAGCGCCAAGAACAAGTGTAACAGTGGCGCCGCAGCGCCACTTAGCAGAATGTCTAGAAATGAATTTTTAAAAATGTTCAAGGCTAGCAATGTGATAATAACTTAATCTAAAAACATGTTAGACATATAATGAGATGTTAAAATAAATTCTTAACATGTTAATAACACATTTATGTGTAAATTGAATGATTGAACGCATAGTTAGCGTATTGTTCATGAAGTGTAAATTATGTGACAATGGGTATAGTAGTTGACTAAGTATAGTCATAATTCTAGTTAGACAAAAGAATGAACATATGATGATTAATTACTTTTTAATTGACCGGTATTGTGAACGTAAATGATATGTAGGATTTAAATCAATGAACGAGTATAATTAACGTGTAATCTACGCACGAGGCAAGTTTTCTAACCCTGCTCGTTATCTTTATATGAGCTTATAAGTTGTCTCTTTATATCGAGCAAATTCTCGTTATTATTGATCAAGTACATTTTACTAATCTTTCAAAGTATGATTCTGCTATACAATAATTATTATATTGTATACCTTTTGAGATTGCTATTCAATTTTAAATTATCAATTACTGTTGAACTTTGTTAAGACTAGTGAACCTTTAATGATTCGACTAGTCCATAGTTGATGAGCGTTCTAAATTTCAGAACCCTTGATGAATTATCCAAACCAAACTTCCTTTGGTGTGGACTCTAATGTCAAACTGAGATGAACAACCCTGTATAGGGGATTACTTATGCATTAGCGTTAAGATATTTTGCACAGTATGGTACTAAGGGTTGATCCCCCTAAGTACGAGAAGAAAAGTCTATAGTCTTATGAATGTTAAAGGTTTCAAGTATAACCCTTGATAACCTAGGACATAGTTCAAGGTCTTATGACCCTCAGAATTCTTTTGATTCTTGGTAATCATTTTTGGTTCAAATGTTGAGCTTTATTTCAGAAGTCTTTGATTCACTCGCATGTTATTATATTGTTATTTCATTATTATACTTGTGGGCAATCGTGCTCACTCTTGCGTAATAATAACATTGCAGTTAAGAACGAAAAAACCGACGAGCCTTCTTCTAGCAAAGGCAAGGGCAAAGCTATTAAGTGATGAAGACGTGTTATTAAATTTTAAGAATGTTATTGTCAAAACTCGATGTTGTTTAAGACTTATTATTTGTTTATGTTTTCGCACAGATGTTTAAGGTTAGTATGACCTGGGATTGTATTTATTATTCAGATGTTGTAATCCCATAAGGGGAGGATTTATTTCTATCTATTGCATGGTTTGCATTTTTATGGGTAGATAGATATATGATATTTGTATAGTGAATACCAAATCATGTGGGAATGGAAGTACCCGGATTTGGGGGTGTCACAATATCCATCATTTATATCCGCATTAAAAAAAATATTTTCTTATCATATAAATCTGTAAATAATTATTCATAAATAATATTATAGAATCACAATTATGACAACCAGGTCGTTTCCAGGAAAGATGGGGCTTTCCGATAAGGATTTCTCCTTACTGGTGCGCAATTAGGTGACCAAACCTCTCCTTAGACAGAACTTCCTTAGACATTGCCAATAATGTTATCTAATAATATTATTCAAATAATATAAATTATTGATCTGATAATGGAGATATTGTGCAATGATAATTATTGAAACAACAACAATATAAAATATCAACGCAACAATTATTAAATCAATAAAATATTGAACAGTAATTACTATAACAATTATTGAATAGTGCCTTCTTACGTAAGGATCAATAATTCAACAATACTGTGCAATACCGTGTGCTACTGTGCAACCACGCGTATTACTGTATTTTAACCACCGGGTATTCCAACAGTGTTAACGGTAACAATTACGCCGTTATTTATAAAAACTCAAACTTGTCATTTTCTTCATCCGACCGTTTTTCGTTATGGGGTCCACAAATGGCTGCGCCGTCTTACGAATATTCTCCAGCAGTAAGAATATTCTACGACTAAACAAATATTCTTCGACAATAATGAATATTTTATGACCACTTGCTTATTTTATAAAATTTGCACATTTCACCCATAACTACAGCATTATATCAAATTAACTCCTTATTATTTCAAGATGATGAATAGAGGAAATTCAATTTTATTTATAATAAGTTAGGGTCTTACAACCTCCCCTCCTTATGAAATTTTGTCCTCGAAATTAACGTACGTACCTGGTGTTTCGAAAAGGTGAGGGTACCTCACTTTCATTTTTGATTCCAACTCCTAAGTCATTTCCTCAATAGTATAGTTCCTCCACAAAACTATAACTTGTGGTATAATCTTGGTGCGTAGGACATGCTCTTTCCTATCCAAGATCTTAACAGGTACATCCTCGTACGTTAAATCTTCGGCTATCTCGTCTGGTTCTAACTCAATAATGTGGTTTGGGTCTTTCACATATTTACAAAGCATAAATATGTGAAAAATATTATGAACACGAGACATGCTTTGAGGTAATGCGAGTCTATAGGCCACATTTCTTATTCGGTCAAGAATCTCAAATGGTCCAATAAATCGTTGATTTAGCTTTCCTCTCTTCCCAAATCTTGTAACTCCCTTCCATGGAGCAATACGTAACAATACATGATCCCTAATGTTAAATTTCACGTCCTTTCGATGAAGATTCGTATAACTCTTTTGTCGATCCTGTGTCGTTTGTATACGTTGTCGAATCGTTTGGATCTTTTTCGTAGTCATGCGTACCAATTGTGGTCCCAACAACGTTGCTTCACCTACCTCATCCCAGTATACTAGAGAACGACATTTTCTTCTATACAACGCCTTGAATGGAGCCATGCCTATACTTGCTTGATAACTGTTGTTGTAGGAGAATTCCACCAATGGCAAGTACTTATCCCAACTTCCTTTGAAATCTAGGACACAGAGTCTTAATAGATCTTAAAGGGTTTGAATAGTCCTTTCCGATTGCCCGTCCGTTTGAGGATGGTATGCAGAACTGAATCGTAAATTCGTGCCCATAGCTTTCTGCAAGCTAACCCAAAATCGTGAAGTGAATCTTGGGTCACGATCTGAAACTATGGAAACTGGCATGTCATGCAATCTCATAATCTCATTTACGTATATACGAGCAAGACGTTCAAGAGAATAAGTCTCACGTATAGGCAAGAAATGAGCAGACTTGGTTAATCTATCAACAATTGTAAGACCCCAATTATTAATAAATAAAATTTAAATTCCCTCTATTTATTATTTTGAAATAGTAAGTGTTAAATTGATTAATGAGATTAGTTATGGGTAAAATGCGCAAATATTTCAAATAAGCAGGTGGTTATAAAATATTCTTTGTTGTCGGAGAATATTCGTTTGGTCGTGGAATATTCTTCCTGTCGGGGAATATTCGTACGACGGCGCAGTCTTTTGTGGGCCCCATAACGGAAAGCGATTGGATGAAGAAAACGACAAGTATATGTTGTTTATTAATAACGACGTAGTTGTTACCGTTAATACTGTTGGAATACCCGGTGGTTAAAACACAGTAATACGCGTTGTTACACAGTAGCACACTGTATTGCACCAATTATTGATTCTTACGTAAGAAGACACTACTCAATAATGGTTACAGTAATTATTGTTCAGTATTTTATTTTATTGATTCAATAATTGCTGCGTTGATATTTTATATTACTGTTGTTTCAATAATTGTCACAATACAGTATTTCCCATTATCAGATCAATAATTCATATTATTTGAATAATATTATTAGATAACATTATTGGCAATGTCTAGAAAGTTCTGTCTAAGGAGAGGTTTGGTCATCTAATTGCGCGCCAGTAAGGAGAAATCCTTATTGGAAAGCCCCCTCTTTCCTGGGAACGGCCTAGTTGCCATAAATGTGATTCTGTAATATTATTTGTGAATAATTAATTATTGATTCATATGATAAGGAAATATTTATTTTTTGTGGATATAAATGAGGGATATATTTTTGTGGTTAAAAATGAAGGAGTTAATGTTGAGATTTTTATCAGTATTTTTGTCGGAATGGAGGTATTAAAAATCAGAGTTTTTGAGATATTTTGCGGGGGTTATAATTTTTAATCCGACCGTTGGATCGTGGTAATTTTTGGATATGTTATACATATATAAGTTGAGTATATGTCCACAAATTTTGAACCGTTAAAAATGAATGTATGATTTATTATGAATTTTACGAGATGACTGGTTCAGAAATTGTTGAATTTTCGGAGTTAATCATTTTGGTAGAAAATTCTAGAATTGGTGGGCCCCACTCTTGGTTTGTGAAGAAATGTACTGAGATTTTTATTCAAATGTGGTGGGTGGGAATAGTAGCAGGTAAAGCCATCAGGTTGCAGGTTAAGTCTGCTTCGGCGTGCTAACATTTTTCTATAAATAGAGGGCTAAGTTAGAATTGAAAAACACACCAGAAACAAGTTTTCTCTCTTTCTCTCTCTAGATTATTGAGTGTATTTTGTGAGTATTTAGATACTTTGAGAGTTTCTATTCATCAGAGCAAGTGTCTTTCAGCCTTATACCGGTATTCCGACCAGAAGTACTGTCTTTACGAGGTAAGGGATGTTATTTTATTAAAAAATGATATTATTTCTTCAATATCATTATGCCGAAATATTGGTTGGAAATTTTTATCAAATTTAGAACTTTTCACGTCGGGGTTACTATTCATGAGTTACTATTCACGAGTTACTATTCACGAGTTACTATTCACCGAAAAATAAAATTTTCTTCTTTTCGTCCAAAATATCTATTCTGGGTACTAGCTTTGATTGTATCCATGTTTTGATCATTCTTGAATTCTACTTCACTATGAATAATTATAAGGTATTTTTGGACATGGATAAATCGAAATACGAATCCTTAATATTTGTTATTTTGTTTCACTGGATTCGTTTTCTTTAAGATATTTTTCATCATCCTCAGTCCTAAATGATGATATTACTGAATATCTTTGGCCCGTAGTGCAAAGATGAATGATTAACTGATGAATATCTTTGGCTCGTAGTGCAAAGATGAACAGGTGTTGAGATGAACATGACCGACTGGTGATACAAATGAATATCTTTGGCCTGTAGTGCAAAGATGAATATTTGATTAAAGATGGTTATTGATTGTTGTTACAGGGATAAAATATTGATGATGGACTTTTAAATCTTAGAAGATAGTAAAACTCATTCTCTACTTGACTCTTCTAATGGTTTGCTGTTTCCGCTGCAGTTATTGATTTAAAACTTGTTGTCTATTGTATTCTATTAGATTTTTCCCTGTTGAAGACTAACGATAATTTGTTCTGTATTATCTTAGTCATAATGTTCTTTACTGGGCTAGTTTAGCTCACCCTTTTCCTTTTTGTTCCATTTTTCTCAGGAGGCGAGAATGTAGCGAATACTAGTCGGGGTATGGAATGATGGTTCTAGAAGTTACTTTAGTAGTCCTCACCATTTTTGTGAAATAATGTATCAATAATTGTAATGAGGACTTATTTGAGTGTGGATATTGTCTAAATGACAATATTTGTATTTAAACTCACAGTTCTTGTGTTGTAATAAAGATGTAGTTGTTTCTGTACCATGTATTTTGGCGACTCAGAATGGGTGTTGTATACCTATTTTGGGGGCGTCACAGTTGGTATCAGAGCCTAGGGATATGATCTCTGGCGGAGATCGGGGAATAGAACTAGGAGGGAAGAGACGAATAAATCCTTCGCTAGTGTGTCCCACCTAAGCTTATTTATTGGTCAGTCATAATATAGGGGTATTATGTGATTTGTTAATTTATTTAATTAACCCTTGTTTTATGGCAGTATTTGAGAATGTCGACTGAGAATGTTAACAGTGGAGTAAATGAGACCGTGGAGACACCGGTGCTTACCAACGAGGAGAACGTATAACAGGCTGGCAATGTTCCTCCTGTGAACAACACCAATGAGTAGATGATGAATGATGGAATGTTTAGAAGTTTTTTGCAATTCATGCAAAACCAGACGAGGGAGACTCGTGTTCAAAATACAGGAGGAAATGATAGCAATTCACGGTTTGTCACAGCCAAACAGTTCAAAGAATTGGGACCACCAGAATTTAAGGGAAAGCCGGATCCGATCATGGCGGAAACGTGGGTCAAGCAAATTACCAAGATATTCGATGTCTTGGGATGCACGGAGGAACAGAAGGTTCCATTCGCCACCTTTATGTTCCGTGGCGAGGCAGATTACTGGTGGGAGTCTGTGAAGCGTACCCATCCAACCGCACTCAGCATGTCTTGGGAGACATTTCAGAAACTGTTCAATGACAAGTACTTTCCTGAAAGTATTCGTCATATGAAGGAGGTAGAGTTTATTAGACTGGAGCAGAATAACATGACGGTGTCTCAGTACGAGGCGAGGTTTGCAGAGTTATCCAGGTTTGCACCTCATTTGGTGGAGAATGAGGAACGTATGACGAGGATGTTTTTGAGAGGTTTGAAACCCGGCATATGTCAATATCTCATTTCTCATAAATTTTCTCTCTATTCAGATGTTGTCAACAGGGCTCAATTATTAGAGCGAGATAATGAGTACGGTCAACTGAGGGACCACAACCAGGATCATATCGGTGACAGCAGTCATCAGAACAATGATAACCAGCGGAGAAAGAAAAATACAGACAAGAACGGCAACCACTCTGGTGGTAATCGTGGCTATGAAAATAGAAGAAGCGAGTCGGGAGGAGATTTTAAAAAGAGGAGATTCAACAATGACAATACGAAGACGTCAGCACCAGCAGCAACTGGTTCCAAGGGAGGAGAACGACCACCGATTATATGCTATAAGTGCGGAAAAGAAGGACATATCAGCCCAAACTGCCCACAACAGTTTAAGGTATGTTATAATTGTGGAAAGGAAGGACATATCGCTCGAGATTGCACTATAGCAAAACCAAGTCCAGCGGGGATGGTGACTCAAAAAGCTATCCCAGAAAAGATCAAGTCAACGGTTCCTGGAAGAGCGTTTGTCGTGACTGGTCAACATGCGAGGAACCCAAACGAGGTGATCACGGGTAAGCTAATCATAAATTCATGCGAAGTTTATACCTTATTAGATACCGGTTCTACCCATTCTTTTATCTCTCCTGCTTGTGCTCAACGTTTAAACTTGACTCCGGAGAAGTTAGACTTTGATTTATCTGTGGAGACTCCGTTAGGAGAAACTTTCATCACATCCACTGTTTATAAATCTTGTGTGATCCAAGTTGGCACCATCACCTTACCTGTTGACCTTATCTCTTTAAAGATACTTGCTTTTGATGTGATTTTAGGGATTGATTGGCTAACTACTCATCATGCTAAAATTGATTGTTTTCGTAAGGTTGTTAGTTTTCATATTCCTAACCAACCTGTTGTACGAATTCAAACAACTAAGCCATTAAAATCAATCACTGTTATATCAAGCCATAAAGCCATTCGTTTATTAAAAAACGGATGTCAAGCTTTCTTAGCCCATGTTATGGATTTGAAAAAAGACACGTCAAATTTGAATAATATTCCTGTTGTTATTGACTTTCCTGACGTATTTCCTGAAGAACTTTCCGGTCTACCCCCGGAACGAGAAATTGAATTCTTTATTGATCTTGAACCTGGTACAAAGCCCATTTCTAAAACCCCATATCGAATGGCTCCTATTGAACTTCAGGAGTTAAAGGTCCAACTACAAGAGTTGTTGGACATCGGTTTCATTCGTCCTAGTACATCTCCTTGGGGTGCTCCTGTTTTATTTGTAAAGAAGAAAGACGGGAGTATGCGACTTTGTATTGATTACCGGGAATTAAACCATGTCACTATTAAGAATAGGTATCCGCTACCTCGTATTGATGACCTGTTTGACCAGTTACATGGAGCACAATTCTTTTCAAAGATCGATCTTCGTTCTGGATATCATCAGCTGAAGGTTAAAACTGAGGATATTCCAAAGACTGCCTTCAGAACTCGGTACAGGCATTATGAGTTCCTAGTCATGTCTTTTGGATTGACTAATGCTCCTGCGGCTTTCATGGATATGATGAACCGAGTATTCAAAGATTATTTGGATCAGTTCGTTGTTGTCTTTATTGATGACATCCTCATATATTCCAAAAGCCGTGAAGATCATGAGCATCATTTGAAGCTGGTACTCCAAAGGCTGCGTGAAAATAAGTTATATGCTAAGTTGAAGAAATGCGAGTTCTGGCTTGAGGAAGTAGCTTTCCTAGGGCACGTGGTGTCAAAACATGGAGTATCTGTTGACCCGGCGAAGATTGAAGCAATACAAAGTTGGGAGCAACCAAAGACGGTGACCGAAGTACGTAGCTTTTTGGGCTTAGCTGGTTATTATCGGAGATTCGTGGAAGGGTTTTCTCGAATCGCTACCCCGTTAACTCAGCTGACTCGAAAAGATATCAAATTCGTATGGAGCGAGGAATGCGAGAAGAGTTTTCAAGAGCTTAAGAGGAGACTCATTTCGGCACCTGTTCTGACAATACCATCTGGTTCGGATGGATTTGTTATCTACAGTGATGCTTCAGGAAAAGGGTTAGGATGTGTTCTCATGCAACATGGGAAAGTCATAGCCTATGCCTCGCGACAACTCAAAGAATATGAGAGGAATTATCCTACTCATGATTTGGAGTTCGCAGCAGTAGTTTTCGCGTTGAAGATCTGGAGACACTACCTGTATGGGGAGAAAGTGGAGATCTATACAGATCATAAAAGCCTCAAATATTTCTTCACCCAAAAGGAACTCAACATGCGGCAGCGACGTTGGCTCGAGCTGTTGAAAGATTACGATCATACCATCCAATATCATCCTGGAAAAGCAAATGTAGTAGCGGACGCATTGAGTAGAAGATCATATGCGGGTACGAGTGCAATGTTGTTAACACAAAGGCCCATTTTGTATGACTTGCAAAGGATGGGGATAGAGATGAAGGCTCCAAGTACCCACATGATGATATCAAATATACGAGTAGAACCGACTTTAATCGATAAAGTTAAAGCTGCTCAAGCTACGGACATAGAGCTGATGCGTATGAAGAAGAAAGTGCAGGAAGGTTCTATTCCAGAAGCAAGAATCGATGAAGAAGGAATACTTCGAGTCCACTCCAGACTTTGTGTTCCTAACAATTCTGATTTGAAGTACAAGATCATGATGGAAGCACACAATACACCATTTGCAATCCATCCTGGAAGTACCAAAATGTATCGTGATCTTCGACATACATTTTGGTGGAATAATATGAAGAGAGAGATTGCAAAGTTTATCTCGAGGTGTTTAACTTGTCAACGTGTAAAGGCGGAACATCAAGTGCCAAAGGGTCCATTGCAACCACTTGAGATTCCGAAATGGAAGTGGGAACACATTACCATGGATTTCGTTACGGGTCTTCCCACGGTTTCTCAAGGCATAAATGCTATTTGGGTTATTGTTGATAGATTAACCAAGTCTGCTCATTTCTTGCCGATACGGGAGACTTATTCCCTTGAACGTCTTGCTCGTATATACGTAGATGAGATTGTGAGACTGCATGGCATGCCAGTATCCATAGTTTCGGATCGTGACCCAAGATTCACTTCAAGATTTTGGGTTAGCTTGCAAAAAGCTATGGGCACAGATTTACGATTTAGTTCGGCATACCATCCTCAAACGGACGGACAATCAGAGAGGACTATTCAAACTCTTGAAGATCTATTAAGACTTTGTGTCCTAGATTTCAAAGGGAGTTGGGATAAGTACCTACCATTGGTGGAATTCTCTTACAATAACAGTTATCAGGCAAGTATAGGTGTGGCCCCATTTGAAGCATTATATGGACGAAAGTGTCGCTCTCCAGTATGCTGGGACGAGGTGGGTGAAGCAACATTGTTGGGACCAGAGTTGGTACGCATGACTACAGAGAAGATTCAAACGATTCGACAACTTATACAAACGGCACAGGATCGACAAAAGAGTTATGCGGATCTTCATCGAAAGGACGTGGAATTTGACATTGGGGATCATGTATTGTTGCGTGTGGCTCCATAGAAAGGAGTTACAAGATTTGGGAAGAGAGGAAAGCTCAATCCACGATTTATTGGTCCATTTCAGATTCTTGACCGAGTAGGAAAAGTGGCCTATAGACTCGCGTTACCTCCAAGTATATCTCGTGTTCATAATGTTTTTCATATATCTGTGTTACGTAAATATGTGAAAGACCCAGACCACGTTATTGAGTTAGAACCGGACGAGATAGCTGAAGACTTAACGTACGAAGAGGTACCTGTCAAGATCTTGGATAGAAAGGAGCATGTCCTACGCACGAAGGTCATACCACAAGTTAAAGTTTTGTGGAGAAACCATGCTATTGAGGAAATGACCTGGGAGTTGGAAACGAAAATGAAAGCGAGGTATCCTCATCTTTTCGAAACACCAGGTACGTACGTCAATTTCGAGGACGAAATTTCATAAGAAGGGGAGGTTGTAAGACCCCAAATTATTAATAAATAAAATTTAAATTCCCTCTATTTATTATTTTGAAATAGTAAGTGTTAAATTGATTAATGAGGTTAGTTATGGGTAAAATGCGTAAATATTTCAAATAAGCAGGTGGTTATAAAATATTCATTGTTGTCGGGGAATATTCGTTTGGTCGTGGAATATTCTTCCTGTCGGGGAATATTCGTACGACGGCGCAGTCTTTTGTGGGCCCCATAACGGAAAGCGATTGGATGAAAAAAACGACAAGTATATGTTGTTTATTAATAACGGCGTAGTTGTTACCGTTAATACTGTTGGAATACCCGGTGGTTAAAACACAGTAATACGCGTTGTTACACAGTAGCACACTGTATTGCACCAATTATTGATTCTTACGTAAGAAGGCACTACTCAATAATGATTACAGTAATTACTGTTCAGTATTTTATTTTATTGATTCAATAATTGCTGCGTTGATATTTTATATTACTGTTGTTTCAATAATTGTCACTATACAGTATTTCCCATTATCAGATCAATAATTCGTATTATTTGAATAATATTATTAGATAATATTATTGGCAATGTCTAGAAAGTTCTGTCTAAGGAGAGGTTTGGTCATCTAATTGCGCGCCAGTAAGGAGAAATCCTTATTGGAAAGCCCCCTCTTTCCTGGGAACGGCCTGGTTGCCATAAATGTGATTCTGTAATATTATTTGTGAATAATTAATTATTGATTCATATGATAAGGAAATATTTATTTTTTGTGGATATAAATGAGGGATATATTTTTGTGGTTAAAAATAAAGGAGTTAATGTTGAGATTTTTATCAGTATTTTTGTCGGAATGGAGGTATTAAAAATCAGGATTTTTGAGATATTTTGCGGGGGTTATAATTTTTAATCCGACCGTTGGATCGTGGTAATTTTTGGATATGTTATACATATATAAGTTGAGTATATGTCCACAAATTTTGAACCGTTAAAAATGAATGTATGATTTATTATGAATTTTACGAGATGACTGGTTCAGAAATTGTTGAATTTTCGGAGTTAATCATTTTGGTAGAAAATTCTAGAATTGGTGGGCCCCACTCTTGGTTGGTGAAGAAATGTGCTGAGATTTTTATTCAAATGTGGTGGGTGGGAATAGTAGCAGGTAAAGCCATCAGGTTGCAGGTTAAGTCTGCTTCGGCGTGCTAACATTTTTCTATAAATAGAGGGCTAAGTTAGAATTGAAAAACACACCAGAAACAAGTTTTCTCTCTTTCTCTCTCTAGATTATTGAGTGTATTTTGTGAGTATTTAGATACTTTGAGAGTTTCTATTCATCAGAGCAAGTGTCTTTCAGCCTTATACCGGTATTCTGACCAGAAGTACTGTCTTTACGAGGTAAGGGATGTTATTTTATTCAAAAATGATATTATTTCTTCAATATCATTATGCCGAAATATTGGTTAGAAATTTTTATCAAATTTGGAACTTTTCACGTCGGGGTTACTATTCATGAGTTACTATTCACGAGTTACTATTCACGAGTTACTATTCACCGAAAAATAAAATTTTCTTCTTTTCGTCCAAAATATCTATTCTGGGTACTAGCTTTGATTGTATCCATGTTTTGATCATTCTTGAATTCTACTTCACTATGAATAATTATAAGGTATTTTTGGACATGGATAAATCGAAATACGAATCCTTAATATTTGTTATTTTGTTTCACTGGATTCGTTTTCTTTAAGATATTTTTCATCATCCTCAGTCCTAAATGATGATATTACTGAATATCTTTGGCCCGTAGTGCAAAGATGAATGATTAACTGATGAATATCTTTGGCCCGTAGTGCAAAGATGAACAGGTATTGAGATGAACATGACCGACTGGTGATACAAATGAATATCTTTGGCCTGTAGTGCAAAGATGAATATTTGATTAAAGATGGTTATTGATTGTTGTTAATATTGATGATGGACTTTTAAATCTTAGAAGATAGTAGAACTCATTCTCTACTTGACTCTTCTAATGGTTTGCTGTTTCCGCTGCAGTTATTGATTTAAAACTTGTTGTCTATTGTATTCTATTAGATTTTTCCCTGTTGAAGACTAACAATAATTTGTTCTGTATTATCTTAGTCATAATGTTCTTTACTGGGCTAGTTGAGCTCACCCTTTTCCTTTTTGTTCCATTTTTCTCAGGAGGCGAGAATGTAGCGAGTACTAGTCGGGGTATGGAATGATGGTTCTAGAAGTTACTTTAGTAGTCCTCACCATTTTTGTGAAATAATGTATCAATAATTGTAATGAGGACTTATTTGAGTGTGGATATTGTCTAAATGACAATATTTGTATTTAAACTCACAGTTCTTGTGTTGTAATAAAGATGTAGTTGTTTCTGTACCATGTATTTTGGCGACTCAGAATGGGTGTTGTATACCTATTTTGGGGGCGTCACAACAATAACCCAAATCGCATCTATGCCTTGAGAAACTTTGGGAAGACCCGTAACGAAATTCATGGTAATGTGTTCCCACTTCCATTTCAGAATCTCAAGTGGTTGCAATGGACCCTTTGGCACTTGATGCTCCGCCATTACTAGTTGACAAGTTAAACACCTCGAGATAAACTCCGCGATCTCTCTCTTCATATTGTTCCTCTAAAATGTATGTCGAAGATCATGATACATTTTGGTACTCCCAGGATGGATTGCAAACGGTGTGTTGTATGCGTCCATCATGATTCTATGCTTCAAGTCAGAATCGTTAGGAACGTAAAGTCTGGAGTTGGCTCGAAGTATTCTTTCTTCATCGATTCCTGCTTCTGGAATAGCACCTTCTTGCACTTTCTTCTTCATACGCATCAGCCCCAGGTCCGTAGCTTGAGTAGCTTCAACTTTATCGATTAAAGTCGGTTCTACTCTTATGTTTGATATCCTCACGTGGGTACTTGGAGCCTTTAACTCTATCTCCATCCTTTATAAGTCGTACAAAATGGGTCTTTGCGTTAACAACATCGCACTCATATCCGCATACGATCTTCTACTCAATGCGTCAGCTACAACGTTTGCTTTTCCAAGATGATATTGAATGCTATGGTCGTAATCTTTCAACAGCTCGAGCCAACGTCGTTGCCGCATGTTGAGTTACTTTTGGGTGAAGAAATATTTGAGGCTTTTATGATCCGTATAAATCTCCACTTTTTCCCCATACAGGTAGTGCCTCCAGATTTTCAACGCGAAAACGACTGCTGCCAACTCTAGATCATGAGTAGAATAATTTCTCTCATATTCTTTGAGTTGTCGCGAGGCATAGACTATGACTTTTCCATGTTGTATGAGAACACATCCTAACCCTTTGCCTAAAGCATCGTTGTAGATAACAAATCCATCTGAACCAAATGGTATTGTCAGAATAGGTGCCGAAATGAGTCTCCTCTTAAGCTCTTGGAAACTCTTTTTGCATTATTCGCTCCATACGAATTTTGTATCTTTCCGAGTCAACTGAGTTAACGGGATAGCGATTCGAGAAAAATCCTTCCACGAATCTCCGATAATACCCAGCCAAGCCCAGAAAGCTACGCACTTCAGTCACCGACTTCGGTTACTCCCAACTTTGTATTGCTTCAATCTTCATCGGGTCAACGGATACTCCATGTTTTGACACCACATGCCCAAGTAATGCTACTTCCTTAAGCCAGAACTCGCATTTCTTTAGCTTGGCATATAGCTTGTTGTCACGAAGTCGTTGAAGTACCAGCTTCAAATGGTGCTCATGATCTTTACGGCTTTTGGAATAGATGAGGATGTCATCAATAAAGACAACAACGAACTGATCTAAATATTCCTTGAATACACGGTTCATCATATCCATGAAAGCAGCAAGAGCATTAGTCAATCCAAAAGACATGACTAAGAATTCATAATGCCCGTACCGAGTTCTGAAGGCAGTCTTTGGAATATTCTCAGTTTAATCTTCAGTTAATGATATCCAGAACGAAGATCGATCTTTGAAAAGAATTGTGCTCCTCACAACTGGTCGAACAGGTCATCAATACGAGGTAGTGGATACCAATTCTTGATGGTGACATGGTTTAATTCCCGGTAGTCAATACAAAGTCGCATACTCCCGTCTTTCTTCTTTACGAATAAAACAGGAGCACCCCAAGGAGATGTACTAGGACAAATGAAACCAATGTCTAACAACTTCTGTAGTTGGACTTTTAACTCCTGAAGTTCAATAGGAGCCATTCGATATGGGGTTTTAGAAATGGGCTTTGTACCAGGTTCAAGGTCAATAAAGAATTCAACTTCACGTTCTGGGAGTAGACTAGGAAGTTCTTCAGAAAATATGTCAGGAAATTCACTAACAATAGAAATATTATTCAAATCTGACGTGTTTTTGTTCAAGTCCATAACATGAGCTAAGAAAGTTTGACATCCGTTTTTCAATAAACGAATGGCTTTATGGCTTGATATGACAGTAATTGATTTTAGTGGTTTAGTTGCTGGAATTCGCATAACAGGTTGGTTAGGAATATGAAAACTAACAACCTTACGAAAATAATCAATTTTGGCATGATGAGTAGTTAACCAATCAATCCCTAAAATCACATCAAAAGCAAGTATCTTTAAAGAGATAAGATCAACAGGTAATGTGAGGGTGTCAACTTGGATCAAACAAGATTTATAAACAGTGGATGTAATGAAAGTTTCTCCTAACGGAGTCTCCACAGATATGTTAAAGTCCAATTTCTTCGGAGTCAAGTTTAAACATTGAGCACAAGCAGGAGAGATAAAAGAATGGGTAGAACCAATATCTAATAAGGTATAAACTTCTCAAGAATTTATGATTAGTTTCCCCATGATCACCTCGTTCGGGTTTCTCGTGTTTTGGTCAGTCACGACAAACGCCCTCCCTTAAACCACCGACTTTGTTTTGTCCGTAGTCGCCTTTGGTGTCGCCGTCCCAGTTGGACTTGACTTTGCTATCGAACAAAATCGGGCTATATGACTGTCTTTTCCATAATTGAAATACACCTTGGAAGGCTGTGAACAATTTGAACTTATGGGTCCCTTCTCTCCGCATCTGTAGCATCTAACTGGCGGTCGTTCTCCTCCCCTAGAATTTGTTATTGGTGCTGGTGTTGCTGTTGATGTCTTCCCATCATTGTTGAATCTCCTCTTTTTGAAATTTTTACTTGACTCACCTCTCCTATTATCATGGCCACGATTACCACCCGAGTGGTTATCGCTTTTGTCTGTATTTTTCTCTCCATGCTGGTTATCATCGCTCCGATGACTGTTGTCACCGGTATGACCCTAGTTGTGGTACCTCGGTTGAACATACTCATTATCTCGCTCTAATAATTGAGCCCTGTTTACAACATCTGAATATAAAAAAAAAATTTAGAGATAAGATATTGCCGAATCTCGGGTTTTAGACCTCTCAGAAACATCCGTGTCATTCGTTCCTCATTCTCTACCAAATGAGGTGCAAACTTGGATAACTCTGCGAACTTCGCCTCGTACTGGGACACCGTCATGTTGTTTTGTTCCAATCTGATAAACTCTATCTCCTTCATATGACAAATACTTTCAGGAAAGTACTTATCATTGAACAGTTTCTGAAATCTTTCCCAAGACATATTGAGTGCGGCTGGCTGGGTACACTTCACAGATTCCCACCAGTAATATGCCTCACCACGGAAGATAAGGTGGCGAATAGAACCTTCTGTTCTTCCGTGCATCCCAAGACATCGAATATCTTGGTAATTTGCTTGACCTACGTTTCCACCTTAATCGGATCCGGCTTTCCCCAGAATTCTGGTGGTCCCAACTCTTTAAACTGCTTGGTTGTGACAAACCGCGTGTTGCTATCATTTCCACCCATATTTTATACACGAGTCTCCCTCATCTTATTTTGCATGAACTGTAAAAAGCTTCTAAACATTCCATCATTCATCGTTTGTTCGGTAGTGTTAATTACAGGAGGAATATTGCCTTCCTGTTGCACGTTCTCCTGGTTTGTGGCTCCATTGTTAACGTTCTCAGCTGCCATTCTTAAATACTGCCATTAAACATGGGTTAATTAAACAAATTAACATATCACATAATATCCCTATATTATGACCGACCAACAAATAAGCTTAGGTAGGACACACTAGCGAAGGATTTACTCATCTCTCCCCTCCTAGTTTTATTCCCCGATCTCCGCCAGAGACCATATTCCTAAGCTCTGATACCAACTGTGATGCCCCCAAAATAGGTATACATCACACATTCTGAGTCATCAAATACATGGTACAGAAACAAATACAACTTCATTAATACAATTGTCGTGCAAAATACGACAACACATATACTGTGAGTTTAAATACAAATATTGTCTAATAGACAGTATTAAAACTCAAAAGGAGTCCTCATTATAATTATTGATACACTGCTTTACAAAATAGTGATGACTACTAAAATAACTATCCTGAACCATCACTCTATACCCCGGCTAATTCCTGCTATGTTCTCACCTCCTGAGAAGAAAAATGGAACAAAAAAGAAACGGGTGAGCTTAACTAGCCTAGTAAAGAATATTATGACTAAGATAATATACAACAAATTATCATTAATCTTCAACAGGGAAAAATCTGATAGAATGTAATAGACAACAAATTTTATATCAACAACTGCAGCGGAAACAACAATTCATTAGAGGAGTTAAGTAGAGAATAAAATCTACTATCATCTATGAATTTAAAAGTCCATCATCAATATTTTATCCTTGTAACATCAATCAATATACATCTTGAATCAAATATTCATCTTTGCACTACATGCCAAAGATATTCATTTGTATCACCCGTTGGTCACGTTCATCTCAATACCTGTTCATCTTTGCACTATGGGCCAAAGATATTCATCAGGTAGTCATTCATCTTTGCACTACAGGCCAAAGATATTCATCAAGTATCATCATAAAGGACTGAGGATGATGAAAAATATTTTAGAGAACGAATCCAGTAAGATAAAAGGACAAAGATTAGAGATTCGTACTTTAGATAATTCAAGTTTAAAAAAAATACTCCATAATAAACCATAATGGAGTAAAATTCAAGAATGAAGATCAAAACATGGATACAATCAAGATAGTAACCATATTAGATATCTGGGACAAAGAAAAGAAATTTTTTTTTTCGGTGAATAGTATCGTATTTGTGAATAGTGTCGTATATGTGAATAGTACCGTATACGTGAATAGTAATTCCGACACAAAAAGATAGAAATTCCACAATAAAATTCATATCAATATTTTGGCATAATGATATTGAAGAAAATAATATCATTTACGAAGAAAATAACATCCCTTATCTCAAAATAACAGTATTTCTGATTGGAATATCGGGTGTAAAGCTGAAGAAAACTTGCAGTGTATAGTAACTCTCAAAGTATCTAAATACTCACAAAAATACGCTCGATAATATAGAGAGAAAGAAAACTTGTTTCTTGTGTGATTTTCAATTCTAACATAAGCACCTCTTTATAGGAAAATACTAGAACGCCAAAGGAGACTAAATTAATAAAATAATATATTTTTATTCTCATCTTCTACGCATGCTTCATTTGAACAAGCTAGCAAGCCAGCTTTGAAAAAAATTAGCAACCCACATGTTTTCAAAAAAAATAAAAGTGGGTCTCACCCATAATTTAAAAAACATTTAATTTCCGAAACTTCAATAATTCATAATAAATAGCTCTTTTATCAGAAATATTCGAATCTCATGTGCTTTCTATAGAAAATTTAATTCTCTACAACTTTGTAGAAGAAAGTTTTTCTAAATAGAAAATGTCCGAAATCCATATACGGATGATTTTAAGCACCTCTATTCCGCCAAAAATACTGATAAAACACATCAGCATTAATTCCTTCATTTATAACCACAATAAATATATCCATCATTTATATCCGCATAAAATAAATATTTTCTTATCATATAAATCTGTAAATAATTATTCATAAATAATATTATAGAATCACAATTATGACAACCAGGTCGTTTCCAAGAAAGAGAGGGCTTTCCGATAAGGATTTCTCCTTACCGACACGCAATTAGGTGACCAAACCTCTCCTTAGACAGAACTTCCTTAGACATTGCCAATAATGTTATATAATAATATTATTCAAATAATATGAATTATTGATCTGATAATGGAGATACTGTGCAGTGACAATTATTGAAACAACAATAATATAAAATATCAATGCAGCAATTATGAAATTAATAAAATATTGAACAGTAATTACTGTAACAATTATTGAGTAGTGCCTTCTTACGTAAGGATCAATAATTCAACAATACTGTGCAATACCATGTGCTATTGTGCAACCACGCGTATTAATGTATTTTAACCACTGGGTATTTCAACAGTGTTAACGGTAACAATTACGCCGTTATTTATAAAAACGCAAACTTGTCGTTTTCTTCATCCGACCGTTTTCTGTTATGGGGCCCACAAATGGCTGCACCGTCGTACGAATATTCCTCAGCAGTAAGAATATTCCACGACCAAATGAATATTCCTCGACAACAATGAATATTTTATAACCACTTGCTTATTTTGTAAAATTTACACATTTCACCCATAACCACAGCATTATATCAAATTAACTCCTTATTATTTCAAGATAATGAATAGAGAAAATTCAATTTTATTTATAATAAGTTGGGGTCTTACATAAAGTATATATCGAGATAGGTGAATGATTAACAAAGGATCTACTACTTCCAGTAAAAAAGTTTTTAATTTACATTAACTTGAGTTGAGCATTTTAGAATCAAAATACATATAATCGAATAAATAAAACTTAAAAGTAATTACATGTTTTATATTTGATTGATACATTGTGTGGTAGAAGGATTAAATTGTACAGTAACTATTCACAGAATAGGTTATTTGTATTATTTGTGATAATGCACATATTAAACGTTGAATTCATATTATCCGGATAGTCATGATACATTATTTATAAGGTGTCACTCATGATGTAGAATACATATTATTTATTTATATTTGAATTAAAAGAGTTTAATTCATTATAAATGATATTAGAATTGTTCTAATTTATTTATTCTATTACTGGCTTAATATTGAACCTAGAAGGTCACACCATAAAAGGAATCAGAGTAATATGATTTTAGAAGTGATTGACTTAATATTAATAAATTAAGTGTATATATTTAATTTGTTGGTGGAATAAATTAAATAACTTAATATTTATAATTTAGTATATGGAGGAATACTAATTATAAATTAATAAGAGGAGTCTTATTATTTATTATTATTAATATTTAGTTCATTAATAATTAAATTAAAACCTCAACTCCTTAAAGGTTAATGAATTAGGGTTAGTTTATAAATAAGAGGAGTTTGATTGTGGGATAGACTAATGCAACTCTTGTAACTTTCATCTCTCTTGTAAGTATTCTCAAAATCCTTAGGAGTTAGGATATAGAGAATTAAGTTAGACACCCAAGATCTAGTAGAATATAAATTCACTTCTTCAATCAATTACTCTTGGTGGATCACCTCTTTGGCGTTGCACACTATTGTAGCGAACGTTGGATCCAAGGATTGGAGAGATCACAAATGAGAAAAAGGATTCGAGTTTGAAGAACACATCAAAGCGTTGGTCATCTTCAAAAGTATATATTTTATCCTTCCTCAATTAATAATATTGCATAAGGTGATTCCTGGGACTATAGAAAAATTTTAAATACAATTTATGTCATGCTTCCCCTTTTATTTACAATTCGATTGTATGTATGTCTTGTTTCTGCAAACCAATAATATGTCATTTAATAGGGTCTAGTGTGAGAGCTACTAAAGATAAATTGGAAACTATATTACTATTTTTCTTCTACTATACATGGTTCTTAATTTGTGAAAAAAATATATTTATGTAACCCTTTGGAGGACAGAGGGAGTACATATTAATATAATCTGAACCTAATCAAACCCCTTATGTTTGTCAGGGTTGTGCTTGAGATTTTGGTAGCCTAGATCGAAAAATAAAAACGAGACCATTTTTAAAACATTGTCTTCTAAAAAAAAGTAAAAATAAATAAATAAAAAATACAAGTTGTATCAAAAAAAAATGTATTTCTAGTGTTTAAAACATTATAGTTCGGTTACAACAAAATATATGAGAACTTTGACTACAATAAAATATATATGAGAAGTTCGACTATAACAAAATATATATGAGAAGTTCGACTATAACAAAATATATCAGAATATATTCATTGAAAGATATTTTTTTTAGTATTTCTAGAGACAAAATTTTCAATCAAATGTTCAAAATCATTATATATTTATATTTTTAATTTCACATACACACACACACACATATCATGGGTAAAGGGTCAAAAATGCCCCTGACTTTTATCCCGATGTGCCACTTGCACCCTAAAATAATTTTTTTTAAAAGTACCCTAAATGTTACAAATTTTTAGTCGTCTGTATCCCTGCCGTTAACAGAAGATAAACGGGGTTAAAATGTAATGGAAGTTAAAATGTGATGATGTGGCATGCTTAAATATAAAACATATTCTAAATAAAACAATATATATTATTAAATCAAAACAAAAAATACAAAAATAAAAAAATAAAAAAGCATAACATATTTACATCATTTAATTAAAATACTAAAATTCAAATTATTTTGTTAACTAATCAAAATAACTAATTAAATAAAATAAGTTGTATAACATATTTACATCATTTAATCAAAATATTAAAATTCAAAACATAACATATTTACATCAAATACTAATTAAAAAAAATACTAAAATACTAAAAAAATCAAATTAAAATAATACTAAAATACTAAAATTCAAATTATTTTGTTAATTAATCAAAACAACAAAAATTCAAATTACATCATTAAAATACTAAAATCATAATACTAAATACTAAGTGATATAAAAATTTTAAATTACTAAAATCATAATACTAAATAATATTTTTAAATTACTAAAATATTAAAAATATTAAAAATTGATATGATTTAAAAAATTGATAATACTCCAGTTTAAAATTTGATAATACTAAAATATTTTTAAATTGATATGATTTTAAAAATTAATATTAAAAATTACTAAAATAATCATAATACTCCAGTTTTGAATTTTAAAAATATTAAAAATTGATAATACTCCAGTTTAAAAATTGATAATACTAAAATATTTTTAAATTGATATGATTTTAAAAATTAATATTAAAAATTACTAAAATAATCATAATACTCCAGTTTTGAATTTTAAAAATATTATTTAGTTTTAAATTTTAAATAATCATAATACTCCAGTTTTAAAAATACTAATTGATATAAAATAACGTTAAAATACTAATTGATATAAAATAACGTTAAAATACTAATTGATATAAAATAACGTTAATATTTTTATATCTTTTAGTTTTAAATAACATCATCAATTTATTAATATAAAATACTAATTAGTATTAAATAACATTAATATTTTTATATATTTTAGTATTTTATATCAATTAGTATTTTAAAATACTAATTAGTATCAATTGTTGTTTTGATTAATTAACAAAATAATTTGAATTTTAGTATTTTTTTAATTTTATTTTTTTTAGTATTTTAGTATTTTTTTTAATTTGATTTTTTTAGTATTTTAGTATTTTTTTAATTAGTATTTGATGTAAATATGTTATGTTTTGAATTTTAGTATTTGATTAAATGATATAAATATGTTATACAACTTATTTTATTTAATTAGTTGTTTTGATTAGTTAATAAAATAATTTGAATTTTTGTATTTTGATTAAATGATGTAAATATGTTATGCTTTTTTATTTTGAATTTTAGTATTTTTTGTTTTGATTAAATGATATATATTGTTTTATTTAGAATATGTTTTATATTTAAGCCTACCACGTCATCATATTTTAATTCTGTTAGTCTTCTGTTAACGGTAGGGGCACGGGCACGGACGACCCAAAAAATATAACGTTAAGGGTACTTTTGAAAAAAAAATTAGTTTGGGGTGTAAGTGGGACGTCGGGATAAAAGTCAGGGACATTTTTGACCTTTTGCCCCACATATCATATATATAAGAAAAATTTAGGGCTCATCTACTCGTGGAGCCGGGGCGTTCGACCTCCCACCCGTGCTCAGCCTTTATGTTTGCATTAAGTAAATAAAATTATAACTTGAGATATAATTAACATTATATTTATTTAGTTAGTTGTTATTTTAGAAAAATAAATTCTCGGTCCGATCTGGCCCCAACCAACCCCCCTATGTATCAAGGACTTAGGTTGTATTTGATTGTATCTTAATAGTTCACCTCTTAATTCATTTTAAAAGCTCACATATTTGTATTAAGAGTTCCTTTTAATAGTTTAGAATCGTATTTGTATTTTAACTATTCAGATGACCATTTAATATAAAAATATGAGTTGTTAAAATATATTAAGAGATGAGTTGTTAAAATGCATTAAGATGCAATTAAACACCACCTTAAATCAGGGCTGAATCTATAGTTCTATAGTTTGGACGGTTGTGATCCATCTAGAATCCACCCCACTTCACCCCAAACCCGACTGCAATTGATTCAAGATGTGAAAAATCATAGCTAAAACCATTGCCGAATTGGCCTCAACCCAGTCCAGTTGCATCAGCACTTCATCAACTAGAATAAAGTTAAATTTTTTAAATTTTTGTTTAAATTTTTAAATTTTTGTTAAAAATAATATGTCAAATCATATAAATCGAGTTCTTCTGTACGGACATAAAATGAGGGTCAAAATAGACATAAATAAAATACTCATATTCAAAGTCCGTCCAGAATTTTTCATATAAATATAATGATATTACTTATATCCGTTCCAAAGTTAAAGTTATATGGGGTTTTTTAAATTCAAAATCTGACGTCATCATCATTTACTCTTCAGTCTTCGCTATCAAATTCTGACGGGACTCTTGGCAAGGTCCCTGCTCCAAACAGCCCCTCAAGACTCAACAGATCGAAGCTTCATATTCAGCACAAAGTCATGGCGAGTTCTAACAGCTATGGGACTGATCAGGTTCAAAACTTTAATTAGAACTAGTACACAGTTATACGATCGTAATCTATAAAGTGTTTGTATGTTAATTAATGATGTAGTGTTTATTCCGTCAGAAATCCATACATTTGTTAATTGAGAAATTTCAAGCATTTTAGGACTTATGTTTGCACTTGTGCCCCATTTAATTGCCAAGAAATGGAAAGAAAAGTATAAATTGGGGATTTATTTTGGGGGTTGAGTTGATCTTACAAATTTCTTTTTTAATTAACCCTAGCTTTGTTGGAAGTATGGTTTGTGTAGTGTTATTGGTTTTTTTTCCCTTGATGATTTAAGAATGTATTGAAAGAATTGTACTTTGACTATATTTGGGCCCTGATGATTCGAGTGCATGTACTGGAGAAAGCTTTAAATGCTATTAGGTTGGGATAATTTTTGAATTTTCTGGAAACCTTATGAAATTTGAACTTGATTCAATAGTTCTCTTTGTAAGCAAATAGAGATGCAATTTTTACTATTTGCTGAGAAATTGTTTTAGCACTTAGGTTGCACTCGTGCTCCATTTAGTTGCCAGTAAATGGAAAGCTTATGTGTAGTGCTATTCCGTACTGATTTCGGCCCTGATTTGAGAATATATAAAAAGAATAGTAGTTTGAATGATAAATGTTAAAAAATCTTTATTTTTGGCCCCGAGGTTCAAAGTCATCAAGAGCTCTAACTGCTATTAATCTTTGTTTGGTTGATTTTTTGTGTACTCTAGAATCCTTGTGAAAGTGAATATATGATTAAGACTACTAGATATTTTCATTAGTTTTCTTTGTTGCTTAGAGCCATTAATATTAGTTTTAGTATTAGCTGAGTAATTGTTTCATTTTCCTTGATTGAAGAGTGTATAATTGTATATGTTGACTTCTTTGATTTTTGTTGTCTTACTTAAAGTTCTTAAGTCTGCTCAGATATACTAATTTTCCTGACTCTGACAGGTTTTGGAGGAAACGAGTGGATATGTGAGAACATTTATATTGAACAGGCCTAAGCAACTGAATGCCCTTTCCTTTGAAATGGTATGGTGGCTATTATTGGATGCATTTCATTGTCTTCAAAATTGTATTCCATTTGGGAGTGTTATGCATTAAACTATTTCTTCAAGGGATTTCGTATATTGTTTGTTTATATCCATTATTATTATAATTAATAATATTTTTTTCACTTTGTTATAGTTATTAATTTTCCAATATGCTATCTTTTATTGACTAGTGTCTCACATTTGTGTTATGGAGACGCCAACTTTAGGTGGAATGTGGGTTGGCTAGTCACATCCTTAGCTTGATTCCTTCGATTAATTGTATTTGGAATTCGACAATTATGCATATTGTGTCAAGTAGAACACTCATGCAATTCTGCTTTGGAAGCACTAGCACATATTGGTCTTATGTATTTTGTGATCTTAAGAGGCTCTCCTCAATATTTTCTATGTTGTAGTGTTTCTTTTGCCATAACTTCTTGTTGCCTAGTTAGTGAAATAGTTTCCTGTATCCAGAACAAATATAGTCTGACATTTTAATATTTTCTTCTCCCTTCTGATGTGACAGTTATATATTTTCTCATGCCAATTACTAAGTGATGTATTGGATATTGCTATATGCATTTATATATTTTCATATCTTACAATGTCTGTGACTTATGTTTTATAATCCCATCTTTTGTACTAATATTGTTTCGATTATTTGGGTTGATTTTATATGAAGTGATTACCTTGATATAGCTGGACATCAGAAAAACATCTTAACAGTTCTATTCATCATCATTTCCTTAGATAGTTCGGCTTTTGGAACTCTTTCATAGATGTGAGGATGATCGCATTGTCAAGCTGATAATTTTGAAGGTAATTACTATTCGAAATATCTATGCTAATACTCAAACTGCATAATGTGAAGAAATCAAGTGGTAACATTTTTGTCTCTAATACTAGATATCAATTTTTTTATAGACCATAAACCCAGAAAACACCCAAAAACAGAAAACTCAATGCAACCAACATCCAAGTTAAGAATTTATGGTTCTCAACTTGAGCCTCTAGAAATATCAATGATGTGCCTTCTGGTTTGTTGATCATTTGTGGACTACAAACCTAGGGGTCACAGCCTCTAGATCCATCTGATTTTGTATGTAGGAATCGTGATAATCAGCCTTTCATTTTTGTTGCCATAATCTATATGGTGTTATCTTTGGGCTTGAAGCCATTTACCCACAATTACATAGGTGCACATGTTGGCAATGCCCTACACTAAAGAGCAGTGAAAGACGTTACCCATGTTTGTTAGCTTATATGTTTTTTTACTGGCAGCACTGTGTGTATATATCATGTATCATGCTTTAATATTCCACTCATGTTCCCTTCCGTGAATGTGAATAGAAAAATAAAAACCATCATACTGCACAAACCAAAATAAATAAATAAATAAATAAAATCCAATAGCACTAACAACATTATTGTCCTGTCCAAATTATTTTATTTTGGAGCAATTAGAAACTTAACACTTAATGAGACCAGACAATTTCGTCTATGTATTTGGCTTAACGACCCAAAGTGCTCAGCGCCACCCAATGCAAATTGTCCATATGTTTGTGTCAAAGTCATGCTACATGTGAGGGGCATGTCAAGAATCTAAAGCTCACATAAGAGAAGTTCACCCGATCTATCCTGAATATATACCTTGTGGGCAATATCATTCATTCCAAGTATGATACTTCTGCAGCCACCTTTTGAATTTTGTGTTAATTCTGCTCATATGGTTGTAGGGAAGAGGAAGAGCTTTTTGTGCTGGAGGTGATGTTGCAGCTGTGGTACGTGATATTGGTCAAGGTAGGTGTTTGCATTTTTTCCTCTTGCATCTTCTTAATTCTCGATATTCTAGATTCTTCCCTCTAATATACTGATAGGTATGACCTTTCTCTGATACTTTACTTCAATGTTTGCTCAACATTATTCTAACTCTCTTCTATTGCCTGGTTCAGTTCTCTTTCTTGCATTTACGGATTTTAATAAACCTGTCACCTGTCCGTCATCCGTTAATATGCCATTTAAGATCTGAAACTCACTATAGCAGGGTTGGTGATACATTATGTTTTATTATGTGCATCAGGTGATTGGACATTAGGGGCAGCATTTTTCCGCAAAGAATTCACCTTGAACTATCTGATGGCAACATATAGTAAACCACAGGTGATTCAAACTAGTACTAGGTGTATTCCTAAATTTATGTAGTTTAAAACGTTCACCAAAGGAATTTTTGGTCACATTGAATATGACATTACTTATTTGGAGATACTCAAATATTAATACTAGGTTCCAAACTTCATTGAAGGTTTCAATTCTGAATGGAATTGTTATGGGAGGAGGAGCAGGTGCTTCGATACATGGTAGATTCCGAGTTGCAACGGAGAATTCGGTATTTGTCTCCTTTGTACTTCACTTTAAGTATAGACTTTCCCATATATATATATATATATATATATATATATATATAAATGATTCTTCCTACCCTGAGATTCTCTTCCTACACTGGGATTCTTCTTATAAATTCATGATTTGTTTTTGTTAGCTGATTGTCCAACCTTGTAGTTATAAAACGTATAGGCCATGCTGTCTCATGGTTTATCATTTATGCTAGCTTATGTTAATCGTTATTTAAGTTCTTAAGACTCTGCATTAGGCGGGATGTAGAGTGAATGCTCTCATGTGTAGAAAACTCTTTTAAGTGTAAAAAAGAATTGAACTAAAAAACTGGACTGCAGTTGTTGTGAGATATGGAATTTTTTCATATGTTATTGCATGCTGAATTCATCGGAAATTACCATTCTGATTTGAGGCTTGTAAGAATAAACCAAAGACAGTAGCACTCTTCATAATCCTCTCCTTATTTCTAGGTATCAGTGGCTGTTTAAAGATTTATTTCAATAGCCAGTGCTTGTAGAAACTTATGATGATCTTTTATCCACTTGATTTAAGGCAGCAGTCTAACTCATGGACCTCGACATGATAAATGGTATTGAGCTTAGCAAGTCAAGATATCAATATACAAACATTTGGTAGACATTATATTGGTAGTGCTTTTGGCTTTAAGATTAATATTATTGGTCTTCCACTTTTTGATTTTAGCCTTTTGTATTCCTTAAAGGGTAGAATAGCTAAAACATTGATTTGATCATTCTTGGCAATTGTACTGAAAGAACCCATCTTAACACAGTCAAAGGCATTAACCAATATATCTCGTTGACATTAATTTATTTTGATTTAAGCATTATCCAGTGGTTCCTTGTTTGAGTTAGATCTTTGTTGATGTCGAAAAATAAATTATAATACATTATCTTCTGGCCTTCTTTCTTTCAAATAACAAATAAAAATCATTGCTTTCAATGATTTTTCCTAGATTCTGAGCCTCCAATTTTAAAAGATCAATAATGTTCTACTGAACCCAAACCTCAGATTTTTTAGTCTGCATAATTCATGACATTTTGCAGGTTTTTGCAATGCCAGAAACTGCTTTGGGACTCTTTCCAGATGTAGGTGCTTCTTATTACTTATCAAGACTCCCTGGATTCTATGGTAATGGCAATAAAACCTTGTCTGCATATGCTTACAAGTTATATACAAACATTTTCCAGATTTAGGCCTGATTTCTTGGTGGTCAAGTTGTTGATCAGTTTTAGGTTATGTAGAAATAGCAGACTTCTAGTTCATAGATTTTGGATATTATCAATTATGTTTAATTATTCACTTTTTAAATTTAATCTTTTCTTGCAGGAGAGTATGTTGGTCTTACTGGTGCTAGGCTAGATGGAGCTGAAATGCTTGCATGTGGCCTTGCAACTCAATTTGTCCCATCAGAAGTATACTTCTACCTGACTTTTGCAATAGTATAACTATTTGTTGTTAGAATCAATAATAATATAAGAATTGCAGCTTCTTGTTATATATCTGCATGGTTTTGTTGTAAAAAGAGCTTGGGAAGTGTAATATAGTTCATCAAGCCACTTGTAGGACTCTTAGTCAGAAATATGAGGCAGTAGGTGAACCGGTTTACTTTCGCAATTTCTTCTCTAGCTGAGTACCAAAATTGTAACATCCCAGTCCCATATCGAAAGATAGATTTTCTGTATATAAGGAAATAAGTTACTACCAATAGTATCTTCAAGACAGGGATAAATCAACTTTTGATACCTGTACTGGGACACGACTTACAATTTGGTACCCGAAGTGAAAAAAGTTACAAACTGGTGATTGTACTCGAAAATTGTTACACTCCGTTAAACATTAGGGACACGACTTACAATTTAGTACCCGAAGTGAAAAACTTACAAACGGGTGATTGTACTCAAAAAATTTTGTAATCTGGTGCTTGTACTTTCTAATTTTTAAATAATCGTTAAAATTGATTCAACGGGAGAGACAAACATACAGAGAGAGAAGCGAAGTCGACGCGAAGAAGATCCTCGATGTTTTGTTCTATCTTTTCTTACCTCCCACATTCGCATCATTGCTCCACAGTGGCACCGACTTGGGAACTCTAATGTAATCCATTCATTTTTGTTGCATGAACTACAATCTTCTTCCCCGATTTCATTTACGATTCCACTCCAAGACGAGCTCATCCTTTCAATTAAACACTGAAAACCCTTTAATAAATATATGGGAACTAGTAATCAATGGAGAATCGAGACAAGAAGAATGAGAGAAGGACAGAAGAAGAGAACCCTAATTTTTAAACAGAATAAAGATGATACTAAATTGTAATTTTGTAATTTTGTAATTTTTTTCACTTTGGGTACTAAATTGTAAGTCGTATCCCAGTACAGGTACCAAAAATTGATTTATCCCCTTCAAGACATGACATTTTGGGTGAACCTGTGGTGGGCTAAGATAACCAAAAAAGATACTATTGGGCCAGTGATTTAAAGCCTTATTTGGATTGATTCGATTCGGACTTGAAATTTGACCAGAGATTTGTTCCGGACTCGGGATTTGACCCGATTTGTTTGATATGGTATCAGAACTGACTCTCGAAAACTTGGGTCGGGTTATCCGATCGGGTTGTCGGAGGTGGGGACACAAAAGCTAGTGGTATTATCCTATAATAGAGAGAGGGAGGTTCGGAGGTGGGGATACGAAGCCAGCCACCATTATCCACAATGGCTAGAGGTAGAGATCTGGGGAACCCGTGTGGTCGATTCTAACAGGGACGTAAGAAATTTAAGTGGGGGAGTTTGTAACGCCCCAGTCCCCACATCGAAAGATATGAGAAAAATTTGTCTGTGTATAAGAAACTAAGTTGCTGATAATAGTACTTTCAAGTCGTGACCTTTTGGTGAGCCTGTGGTGGGCTAAGATGACCTAAGAAGATACTATTGGGGCAATGGTTTAATGCTTTATTTGGATGGATTTGATTCGATTCAAACTTGGGATTTGACCCGAAATAGAAATAGAAATAGAGGTTACCTAAAACACAACATAACTGAAGAAATCATAATAAGGTTTTAAACCACAAAATAATAGTCTTGATAACAAATAAATATCAAAAGGCAAACCACACTAAATGCCAAACCGGCTCAAACCATAATATAAAATATTAAATTCAACTCAAAACAACTGATGTATCATCGCCTAAACAAAATATCTAAACCATTTGAAAATAATGGAGCTCTCATCACACTTGCCCTTGATCCTCCTGATTATCTGTCGGAAGAAAAACACAACATGAACCAAATGTCCAGTACGGATAGAGTACAATAATAATGAAACGAAATAACTCAATTAAACGAACTGAACTCAAACGAACAAAACTAACACAACGAAATAATAAGCTGAATCAAATGGCTGGGTGTTTTTTCATACTGAGCTCAAAACAAAACAGAAATAAAACTTGCCACAGGCAAGTCAAAATAATGTCACACAGGCAAGTCACACACATTGGACCGCGAATCCAAATGTATGTAAAATCGGAAGGCGTGTTTGGTACAAACATCACCAATCCGCAGAATAGAACAAAATAGAAAACTAGGGTCGACCAATACGCCTTCCACAACAAATCATCAAATGGCCAACTCTGACCGGAGCACGAAACGGAGATGCCGTGGACTGATTACACCGCCACGGAAGGTGTCGTCGTGCCTTGGTTCCAAGAGGACATGCATATGGTTTTTCCACGGGTGGTTATAGCTCAGCTCTTAGATATACCCTATGGTATATTCTAACAAAAATACCATGTCACAACACATGCGACATAATATCGACACAAAAGAGTTAAAATATGTACATGTTAAATCGAAACGAATTATCAACACAGTCCAAAAATATATATTATCATGTACATTACTACGATCATCAAATTAAATTTTATACATGATGCACTTATCTACAGAGTACAAATAAGAGTTCTAATATCGACGCCAAAATAAACTATCATAATTGGAATATATTTATGGGTATTACATTACCGATTTCATGTACGAATTTCGTACTCTTTCAGCTAGATTATTTTGATTTTAATTTGTTCGTTTCACTATTCGTTTCGAAATTTTGTATTGACTCTTATAATTATTCCTTGTCAATTTATTATAATAGTTTATTTTGGCGTCGATGTTGGAACTCTTATTTGTACTTTTTAGACTAGTGCATCATGTATAAAATTTAATTTGATGATCGTAGTAATGTACATGTTATTATATAATTTTGGAGACTGTGTTAATAATTCATTTCGATTTAACATGTACATGTTAGAACCCTTTTGTGTTGATATTATGTCGCATGTGTTGTTACATGACATTTTTGTTAGAATTTATTGTAGGATATACTTGAGCTATAACCACCTATGGGGTACCAAATGCATGTCCTCTTGACACTGAGGCATGTGTTGGTTGATTTCGCAATCAAAGAATACGTGCAAGTATACACGGTCAACAAGTAATAAAGTGATAAAATAGAGTATCGTTCCCACAGAGAATTCTAATTAATAAATTCCAACTACTAGCACTATATCAATCCAGTTTTATTTAAACAATGATAAATTACGATTTTCTGAAATATGGAAACTAAATTAAACAATTAAAGATATTATTCTAAAATAAGAAAATAAATAAACTATGATTTGAGTGTATGATTTCCGATAAATAAGGATTAAGACTTCAATATCTCCAATTATGAACTATAAATTAATTATCCAATTATCCCAACTTTTATGTCTACTGAATTGTTAACAGGAATTCTCCAATGCCAAGAGTCCTTTTCCAAGTGATCAACTGACTTCTATTTAATTCAGATTAATCTTGCTATATTCCTATGTAAAACAAGTGAATTAAACTCCTTTAATTCCAATTCCTTATGTGTTACATGCGGTAAAAAGATATTTTCATTCAATTCACAAACCTAATTATTCACTGTGCAAATAAATAAGTCACACGTTATCAAACCCAGTTCTAACCTTAGAATTCCTCTTCCAATTCCTTCTAGAATAACAAGGTAATTATTGGCCAAATAATTAATCAATAGATGCAAGGTATGATAAACAATTCACTTCGACATAAATAATTAGAATAAATTGAATAATTAATTTATAGCCATAAAAAGTTCAATTGAAATCTTAATTAAAGAATTAGTTCATAACGGAAATAAAAACCAATAATTGTTTGCAAAACATCCTTAAAGAATTACAACTTGAAAATAAGGAGAAAAAGAAGAAAACTCTTTTGCCAATCCTTAGTCTTCAATCAATCCTTTGTGTAGCCTCCAATGAATGAATGATGAATGATTCCTTTTTTTTTTCTTTTAAATTAAAACATCCTTTATATACTCCACTTATCCAAACCCTAACATTCCTAATCCAAGTTGGCTTCAAACAATTCCATTCAGCAAGTCCATCGAAAGTCAAACGTGCGCGTCCTGGTCAACATCAACCGAGGCTCAGCGCCCCGGCGCTGTTGGTAGTGCATTTTCCAGCGCCCCGACGCTGGACTTCTCTGAAATTACCATATTGCCACTCTTTGCTCCAAATTCCCCCGTTCGCTCCTGCAGCTCCCAAATCTACAAAATAACACATAAACACAGTAAAAACATTCCTAAATGACTCGAATATACAACAATTTAAACCCAAGTATATCCGATTTATGGGTATATTACCCAATCATCAAATACCCCCAAACTTAAATCGTTGCATGTCCTCAAGCAACAAACACAAAACAATACTAACAATATGAAAACGACAAATCATGCAAATGCAACTAACTAAATAAACGTAATTCCAGCAATCCAATAGCTCCCGTATATCCATAGGCCTCAGAAAAATCACAAAAACATGCTAATACATCATGTTAACACAGATCAATGATATCCCAACAATCAACGAATCTGAAGTTGTTATTATTGATATTGTGAGTGTGTGTTCAACAACCATGCGAACCCATGAAAGGCAAAAATATGAAAGATAATAAATTTCTTAATAGGCTTCATACAGTGTAAACTTGAGAACTCATCAAATATACTTGTTTCAACTAAAATCAAACAATTACCCGAATTCAAGAGTCAAAATGGAATATTTATGCTTTGCTTTTATCTTCTTTTTTTCATAACAGGGGCATTTTGCATTTTTTCCGCTTTATTTTTATTTTCACATATATATTTTTTTATATATACAAAAATGACTGTGCAATGTCTCATCCCATTAGGCTAACAGTGCTACCCCTTAGCGAGCTTTCGACCAACGACTCCCAGACCATAAAAGACCTTAGGGCGCTAGGTGTAAAGACAATCCCCTCGGGCGTACTTGCTCAAGTAACAAAGGCCCCGACACAAGACTAGTCACCCTGTATACTTTATATATATATATATATATATATATATATATATATATATATATATATTTTTAGCTTATATATTCCAAATATTTTTCCCCCAAACTCAAGTTTATATATAAATTCAGTCTTCACTAGCTATTCAAATTGTCCCTTCATTTCACTAGCAATCATCCTTTAGAACTCTATTATCTAACCATTTAAACTATCATAGCCAACAAGGTCGTTTTTCAAAGTGCTATTCTATAATATCAGTGTCAAACAGATAAAGATTCAATTCATGTCAAGAAAATCATATTACTGACTCAACAATCCTTACTAGACTTGTTCATGCAATTCTACTTTCATCATTGGCCCCCAAATATACGCACTAACAAACGCTGGAATTATCATGCAATCCTTAATGCAATGTAGAGAATTCTTGTACCTTCAAAGAGTAATTGGGAAACAATTGTGACAGAAATTTTCGTGAATCACCAATTGGTCGTGCGAAGATCTCCAAGAATGAGATATATGAGAGAGGCGTAAAATTATCAGAAGAAAAATAATGAGTTGCGTGTGAGAGGGGTGGAGGAAGAAGAATTTAAAAATGAATTGGAGTTATGAGAGAAATTGAAACCGGCGTTTGAAACGTCAACCGAGGCTTAACTGATCCCAGCGCCGGGGCGCTGGGTTGAACACTGGCTAGAGCGCCGGGGCTCTGACCCCCCCAGTAACTGGTGAAGGGACCTAGCACCGGGGCGCTGTATGGCAGAGACTTCATAAGAGTGTAGCGCCGGGGCGCTGTGGCCCTGTGTGTTTGGAGCGCCGGGGCGCTGAGCCTGCTGTGACGTTTCTGCCTCATCGAGCCGGGGCGCTGGGAACCTATACGTTTTGAGCGCCGGGGCGCTGGGCTTCATTACTGCTCTGCTGTTCCCTTTTTGCTCGCCCTGTATAGAAATCTATTGGTTGTGGAACAAGTGGGTAAGGCATGAAAATTAGTATACCATAGTACTAAAAAGAATAATATAAATACATATATATATATATATATATATGTAGAATGACTAAAAATAAAATAGAATAAACGGAAATTTTTTTTTTTTTTAGGGTTGCCTCCCTAAAGCGCTTGGTTTATCGTCGTCAGCCCGACTTTTCGGCGTGGCTCATTTGGTCGCTGGATCGGAGAAGTATGACTGTGGATAGACGTTCGATGGGTCCACTCCAATAATGTTTCAACCGTTGGCCGTTAACCTTAAATTTTCGTTTTGAATTCGGTTCTTCGATCTCAATGTTCCCTTGTGGAGCGACAGATATAATCACGAATGGCCCGGACCACCGGGATTTCAATTTCCCTGGAAATAAACGCAAGCGTGAGTTGAACAGTAATACTTGTTGGCCCGGTTCAAATGTTCTATCGAGAATTTTTTTATCGTGCCAGGCTTACTTTCTCTTTGTAGAGCTTTGCGTTCTCGTAGGCATTGAACCGAAATTCGTCCATCTCGTTTAACTGCAGTAACCTTTTCTCACCCGCTGCTTCTAGATCGAAGTTCAGTTTCCGAATGGCCCAGTGTGCACTGTGTTCTAGCTCGACCGGAAGGTGACATGTCTTTCCAAATACCATTCTGTAAGGTGACATGCCGATCGGATTTTTGTACGCTGTTCGATATGCCCATAGAGCATCGTCAAGACGCAATGACCAATCTTTTCGTGACGGATTGACCACTTTTTTCAGAATTCGCTTGACCTCCCTATTCGATACTTCTGCTTGACCATTGGTTTGGGGATGATACGCGGCTGCTATCTTATGACGAACCCAATACTTTACAAGCAATTTTGTGAACTGCTTATTACAGAAGTGAGTTCCCTCATCACTTATTATTGCTCTCGGCGTCTCAAATCGAGTGAAGATATTTTTCTTTACGAATCGGAGAACAACGTTGGCGTCATTTGTGGGTAACGCTGCGGCTTCTACCCATTTGGAAACGTAATCGACCGCCAACAAGATGTACTGATTATTAAAGGAAGATGGAAACGGTCCCATAAAATCGATTCCCCACACGTCGAATAGCTCGACCTCCAGAATTGTGTTGAGTGGCATTTCATTGCGCTTGGAGATATTACCTATGCGTTGGCATCGATCGCATTTCAGCACAAAGAGATAAGCATCTTTGAATAGAGAAGGCCAGAAAAATCCCGATTGTTGTACTTTTGCTGTTGTTCGATCACCGAAATAATGACCTCCGTAATCTGAGGAGTGGCAATGGCCTAATATACTATCCATTTCTTCATGAGGCACACAACGTCTTATCATTTGATCTGCACAGGCCTTAAACAGAAATGGTTCTTCCGAATAATATTGCTTCACATCGTGGAGAAACTTCTTTCGTTGTTGTGAGGTCAAATCCGGAGGTAACACTTTGGCAACCACGTAATTCACATGGTCAGCATACCAAGGTAATATGGTGGTTACCCGGAACAGTTGTTCATTCGGAAATTTTTTATTAATCACTAAGTTGTCTTCTTTCTGTACCTCTGCGTTTTCTAACCGAGATAGATGATCCGCCACTTGATTTTCTGTACCCTTTCTGTCCTGGATCTCCAGATCGAATTCTTGTAACAACAGTACCCACCGTATTAAGCGCGGTTTTGCATCCTTCTTCTCAATCAGATATTTAATGGCAGAATGATCAGTGTAGACAATTACCTTGGTGCCAATAAGATAAGCTCTGAATTTGTCGAAGGCAAATACCACTGCAAGTAACTCTTTTTCGGTGGTTGTGTAGTTCAACTGGGCATCTGTCAACGTCTTACTAGAGTAGTAGATAGTGTGAAAAATCTTGTCGTGACGTTGTCCCAACACTGCTCCCACTGCGTAATCACTGGCGTCGCACATCAGTTCTAACGGTAAAGACCAATCGGGCGCCACAATAATTGGCGCAGATACCAATTTCTTTTTCAATAGCTCGAATGCCTCGATACATGACTGATCCATCTTGAAAAGCACATCTTTCTCTAAGAGTGAACATAGGGGTTTCGAAATATTTGAAAAATCTTTAATGAAGCGTCTGTAGAAACCCGCATGTCCCAAGAAGCTCCGAATTCCTTTTATAGATGATGGAGGAGGCAGTTTCTCAATTATCTCAATCTTTGCTCTATCCACCTCTAATCCGGATGCCAAAACCTTATGCCCAAGAATAATCCCTTCTTGCACCATAAAATGACATTTTTCCTAGTTAAGCACCAAGTTAGTCTCCACGCACCGTTTTAACACTAAAATCAGATTTGTCAAACATAAATCAAAGCTATCCCCGAACACAGAAAAGTCACCCATATATACCTCCAAATTCTGTTCGACCATGTCGGAGAAGATTGCCATCATGCATCGTTGAAAGGTCGCTGGCGCATTACATAAACCAAAAGACATACGCCGAAATGCAAACGTACCATATGGACATGTGAAGGTGGTCTTTTCTTGATCTTCCGGAGCTATTGCAATTTGATTATACCCAGAATATCCATCCAGCAGACAGTAGAATTGATGTCCCGCTAACCTGTCCAACATCTGATCAATGAACGGTAAGGGAAAGTGATCCTTCCGTGTGGCTTTATTCAACTTGCGGTAATCCATACATACTCTCCAGCCTGTAACGGTTCTAGTAGGGATGAGCTCATTAGTTTCATTCTTCACCACTGTCATACCTCCTTTATTCGGTACGCACTGTACAGGACTTACCCACGAACTGTCTGAGATTGGGTAAATAATACCGGCATCCAACCATTTTATGATCTCCTTTTTCACATCTTTCATAATGGGGTTCAGCCTTCTTTGCATCTCAATGGTTGGTTTTGACCCCTCTTCCATTAAAATCTTATGCATACAGAAAGATGGGCTAATACCTCGAATATCCGCTATAGTCCACCCAATCGCTGTTTTGAACTCTCGCAAAATCCGTAGCAATTTTTCCTTTTGGGTGTCAGTTAATTTTGTGGCAACAATCACTGGTAGGGTGTCATCTTTTCCCAAATAAGCATACTGCAGATGAGAGGGTAGTGGCTTTAATTCCAACACTGGTGACTCTTCTATCGAGGGTTTGCACTTTTTACCTTCAGTGTCGGGCCTATCAAGGGTGTCGAATGGTTGATTTTTTTTCGGTAGAACGATGCTGTATCTAGCCATTTGATCTGCTCGATATCCTCATTAATACCATAGTCGTCTATTCCGGACAACATAGATTCTATCGGGTCCTCTGAGTAATTCCCGCAACACTTGTGATTAACTAACTCATCCATTAAATCCACCCGCAAACACTCACCTTTTTCCTTTGGATAAGACATTGATTTAAACACATTAAAAGTGACCTGCTGATCTTCAACTCGCATCGTCAATTCTCCTTTCTGTACGTCAATCAATGTTCTCTCTGTTACTAAAAATGGTCGCCCGAGAATGATGGGAATTTCCTTGTCTGCTTCACAATCCAAGATAACGAAATCTGCTGGGATGATGAATTTATCCACTCTTACTAATATGTCTTCAACGATACCTCGTGGATATGTAACTGATCGGTCCGCTAACAATAAATTGATATTAGTCGATTTTGGTGCCTTGAGCCCAAACTGACTGTAGACTGATAATGGCATCAAATTAATACTGGCCCCCAAATCACATAATGCTCTTCCCGAAAACTGGTTACCAATGTCGCACGGAATAGTAAAACTACCTGGATCTTTCAACTTCGGAGGCAACTTGTTCTGGATAATTGCGCTGCATTCTTCGGTTAGCGCTACTGTTTCAAAATCACCCAGTTTTCTTTTCTTTGACAACACATCCTTCATGAACTTAGCGTAGCTCGGCATTTGTTCTAAAGCTTCGGCAAATGGGATGTTGATATGCAACTTCTTGAAAATATCCAAAAATCTTGAAAACTGCTTATCTAACTTGGATTTCTGAAACCTTTGCGGATATGGTATGGGTGCCATTGTGACAGTTGGTTCCGGTGCATTCTGCTCTACGATTTCCTCTTTATCTTTCCCGGTTTCCACAACTTCTTCTATTTCAGCTGTTGCGTTGTCCCCCTTTTCCTTATCCTTAACTGTTTCTTGCAAATCCTTCACACTGCGTAAAGTTACAGCCTTGCAATGCTCGTTTCTTCCCGGATTTATTTCTGTATCACTCGGGAGCGTTCCTAGTGGACGGTTATTCAATGCATGTGCTATTTGCCCCACTTGATTTTTCAGATTCTTTAACGATGCCCCATGGCTTTGCAAAGTAAGCTCTACTTGGTTCAATTTCTTATCTTGTTCCTCGGCTTCTTCCAAACTTGATTTCCTTTCTGGTTGTTGAGTCTGATTTTGAAATCCGGAGGTGTTTTGTTGTCTAGGTGGTTGAGCTGCAGCTTGATTGTTACTCCATGAAAACCCCGGATGATTTCTCCAACCTGGATTATATGCATTTTTAGTTGGATACGGTTGAGTTGAGCGATTATAGCTTCCTACGAACTGTGCTGATTCAGAATTTATGGCACATTGATCTGTAGCATAACTCCCAGCACACAATTCACAAACCATTGCTACCTGTTGTGCTGTTTGTGGACGCCATATGTCCAAATGCTTAGCTATTGCGGTCACTTGTGCTGTTAATGCTGTCATCGCATCCACTTCATATTTTCCCGCTGCTTTCGGAGGATTAGACCTAGTCATGGGCCACTGATAATTGTTTGTGGCCATTGTCTCCAACAACTGATATGCCTCATCAAAACTTTTAGACATGATCGCTCCCCCTGCTGCTGCATCAATACTAGCCCTTGTGGACGCGTGCAAACCATCACAAAATATTCCCAATTGCATCCACTCCGGAATTCCATGATGAGGGCACTTACGGAGCATATCCTTAAACCTTTCCCACGCCTCATATAACGATTCGGAATCAAATTGTGCGAAAGTGTGAATATCGTTTCGTAGTTTAGCCGACTTCGCTGGTGGGAAGAACTTAGCTAAAATTTTTTGAGCTAAATCATCCCAAGTAGTGATCGAGCCAGGAGGCAAAGAGTGTAACCAGTTTCGTGCTTTATCTTTCAAAGTAAACGGAAACATCCTCAACCTTGTAGCATCTTCCGATACATTGTTAAATTTGAAGGTATCGCAAACTTCCAAAAAACTCAAGATATGCTCACTAGGATCATCTATCGAATTACCCCCAAACTGACATGTATTCTGTAGCATCTGAATTGTTCCTGGTTTTATCTCGAAACTGTTTGCATTGATTGCTGGCCTCTTAATACTCGACTGCAAATCCGTGACATTTGGCATGGCGTAATCCCCAAGTGATTTCTGTTCGTTCCCTGTCATGTGCACGGGTATTTCTTGGTTTGCCAGTTCTTCTCCCAAATGTATAACCTCACTATTCAACCGCAATTTTCGAAACTTCCTTTCGATGTCGTCTGTATACGGAAAAAGTTCCTTTTTAACTTTCGACCTAGTGTGCATACACTCAAAAGAATTCCTGCCAATCCAAGAAGAAAAATAGGTAATGTTTAAATTAAGACCGAATTGATTATAACTAATATGAAATTAATATTAATAAAAATTCCCTGGCAACGGCGCCAAAAATTTGTTGGTTGATTTCGCAATCAAAGAATACGTGCAAGTATACACGGTCAACAAGTAATAAAGTGATAAAATAGAGTATCATTCCCACAGAGAATTCTAATTAATAAATTCCAACTACTAGCACTATATCAATCCAGTTTTATTTAAACAATGATAAATTGCAATTTTCTGAAATAAGGAAACTAAATTAAACAATTAAAGATATTATTCTAAAATAAGCAAATAAATAAACTAAGATTTGAGTGTATGATTTCCGATAAATAAGGATTAAGACTTCAATATCTCCAATTATGAACTATAAATCAATTATCCAATTATCCCAACTTTTATGTCTACTGAATTGTTAACAGGAATTCTCCAATGCCAAGAGTCCTTTTTCAAGTGATCAACTGACTTCTATTTAATTCAGATTAATCTTGCTATATTTCTATGCAAAACAAGTGAATTAAACTCCTTTAATTCCAATTCCTTATGTGTTACATGCGGTGAAAAGATATTTCCATTCAATTCACAAACCTAATTATTCACTGTGCAAATAAATAAGTCACACATTATCAAACCCAGTTCTAACCTTAGAATTCCTCTTCCAATTCCTTTAACAAGGTAATTATTGGCCAAATAATTAATCAATAGATGCAAGGTATGATAAACAATTCACTTCGACATAAATAATTAGAATAAATTGAATAACTAATTTATAGCCATAAAAAGTTCAATTGAAATCTTAATTAAAGAATTAGTTCATAATGGAAATAAAAACCAATAATTGTTTGCAAAACATCCTTAAAGAATTACAACTTGAAAATAAGGAGAAAAAGAAGAAAACTCTTTTGCCAATCCTTAGTCTTCAATCAATCCTTTGTGTAGCCTCCAATGAATGAATGATGAATGATTCCTTTTTTTATTCTTTTAAATTAAAACATCCTTTATATACTCCACTTATCCAAACCCTAACATTCCTAATCCAAGTTGGCTTCAAACAATTCCATCCAGCAAGTCCATCGAAAGTCAAACGTGCGCGTCCTGGTCAACATCAACCGAGGCTCAGCGCCCCGGCGCTGCTGGTAGTGCATTTTCCAGCGCCCCGGCGCTGGACTTCTCTGAAATTACCATATTGCCACTCTTTGCTCCAAATTCCCCCGTTCGCTCCTGCAGCTCCCAAATCTACAAAATAACACATAAACACAGTAAAAACATTCCTAAATGACTCGAATATACAACAATTTAAACCCAAATATATCCGATTTATGGGTATATTACCCAATCATCAGCATGACACCTTCTGTGGCGGTGTGATCAGTCCACGGCGTCTACGTTTTGTGCTCCGGTTGGAGTTGGCCATTTGGTGACTTATTGTAGGAGGCATATGGGTCGACCTTAGGTTTTGTTCTGTTCTACGGAATGATGTTTGTGCAAAATACGCCTTCCAATTTTACATTCATTTGGATTCGCGGTCCAATGTGTGTGACTTGCTTGTGTGGCAAGGTATATTTCTGTTTTGTTTTGAGCTAGGTATGAAATAACACATTGACTCAGCCTATTATTTCGTTGTGTTAGTTTTGTTCGTTCCAGTTCATTTAATTTAGTTATTTCGTTTCATTATTTTTGTACTCTATATTCGTACTGGGCATTTGACTCATGCTGTGTTTTTCTTCTGGTAGATAATCAGGGGGATCAAGAGCAAGTGTGATGAGAGCTCTCTTATTTCCAAATGGTTTAGATATTCCGTTTAGGCGATGATACATCAGTTGTTTTGAGTTGAATTTAATATTTTAGATTATGGTTTGAGCCGGTTTGACATTTAGTATGGTTTGCCTTTTGATATTTATCTGTTATAAAAACTATTCTTTTGTAGTTTAGAGTCTTATTATGATTTCTTCAGTTATATTGTGTTTTGGGTAACCTCTATTTCTATTTTGGAAAGGGAGTGTTTCAATTGAGTTGCCGGAGGTGAGGACACGAAAGCTGGTGGTATTATCTCACAATGGAGAGAGGGAGGTCCGGAGGTGGGGACACGAAGCCAGCCGGTATTATTCTACAATGGCTAAAGAGACAAAGATATGTGGACCGTGTGTGATTGGTTTTGACGGGGACATTTGAAATTTAAGTGGGGGAATTGGTAACACCCCAGTCTCATATCGAAAGATATGGGAAAAATTTGTCTGTATATAAGGAAATAAGTTACTTTGAGATTTGATCCGAGATTTGTTTTGGACTCAGGATTTGACCCGAGTTGTTTCAAAAACTATCTATAAATAATTTTATACTTGTTCACTCATCTTTCTGTAGATGACTGGTAAAGACAGAATATCATATTCATTTACAGAAAGAAATTGGAAAGAGGTTGTTAATAATAGGTAACCTCGAGGCTAGAGAAACAGGTAATATCTCCATCTAAAATTCGACTGTAGGCCAATTCTCAGCATTGATACTGCTAAGTAAAATGAATGTAATGTCAGTACTAAAAGTTCAATATTTTGAATTTATGTTGTTTGATGACATACATGAAAGTATGAAACTGATGAAAGCCTTAACCTTTCCATATCTTGATATAAGGAATTTATTAATATTGTTCCCAAAAATATATTACTCTGGAACTTCTCAAATCATGTCATTGCTATTATTTCTCAAGATTGAGGGGTTGAGAATGCTGCGCAATGTTAGTGATGGTTTATCTTGTATTATTACTGTTCAGAATTTCATCAAGAATTCATTAAATAAATCTTAGCCAATAAACTGCCAATATGCCCGTGTCACAAAATTTTCACAGTAAGATGTATAGGTTTTATCTCAAAAGCACTAATGCAACTTCAATGTTTTACTGACATGACAATAAACAGAGACTGCCTTTGTTGGAAGAAGCACTGCGCAATGTAGACTCAACTGATCCAACGGTTATATCTTCCATTATAAATAAATTCTCTCAGCTTCCAAGTTTGCAAGAGAAGAGTTCTTATAACCGGTATGTTATTTTTCTTTCTTTTATTGGTTGATGTCAAAGTTGTGTTTGAATGCTTGGTAACTGTATTTGGCCGAAATCGCTGCTTCAGTTGTGCTGTTAAATGCTTTTTTGGTAGTCAGAAGCTTATAATAGGAAGAACACACTTCTGGAACTGTTCATGGATATTCTCCTAATTAAAAAGGGTACAGTATGTACAATCAGTTATTCTTGAAAAATGTATTGTCCTCATCATCCTGTTTTCTTTGCAAGTGCAAAACGAAGATCCCATAAATCTCTTTAGTTAATACTAGATAAGTAAATCAGGAATAAGGCGTGTGTGGGTTTTTCTGAACACATCATTCATGAATTACTTGGATGTCTAGTTAACTCCCAAGTCCCATCTCATTTTCTATCGATTTAATGGCTATTTGAATTGAGGTATTTAATCCATGCTGAACAAGTCTTCAAATTTTCTCGTTTCTTTGGATTTCATAATTTAGTTCTATGTATCATTGTCTTCATCAATAAAAACGTCAAAGAAGTTTATAGTAGTTGTTATGGTCTTATTTCAGTTTGATTCATATTGTTCCCTCTTAGCAAAAGAGTCAACACCTCACCGTCCATACCTAGAGCTTAGACATACATCCATTCCATACTCAAAGTTTAAATGTGACATAGTCCTGGTTAGGGTATTTTGTTAATTTGTATATGTACATAGGCGGGTTTGGGTTGTGATGGCATAGTTGTTTTTGCTTTCCTACGCATATTGCATAATCCCCGTTTTTTGCTATTTCAACCGATAACTAATGTTTACCTATAACATATGCGAAGAGGCTTTTTTTTTTTTGGTTGTCATTCAATTGGATCTAAGAGCCAACTTGTTAGTATGGTCTTGCATCAAGTGATAATAATTCTCATTTTCTAACTGCTGCACACTTCAGGTTGGATATCATTGATAGATGTTTTTCTCGAAGAACGATTGAGGACATAATATCTGCGCTTGTAAGTCGATGATCTAGATCAGTTCCATTGGATGAGATCATCTGATGTCCATTTCCTTTTCAGATGAAATTTTCATTCCAATGTTCTCATTTCTTGAACTGTGAACTGTTTCCTTCTGCTTATAATGCTCGTGCCTGGCAATGGATGAAACTAATATAATTGGAATGACCAGAATCTAGTTTTCTCATTTAGGAGAGTGAGGCTGCAGAAAGCAAGGATGGTTGGATCCCTTCAACTATTCAATCATTGAAGAAAGCATCCCCAACAAGTCTTAAAATATCTCTTAGATCGGTATTGGCCCATCATGCACTTTAACAGAATGTATTATATTTGTTGAAAGTTTAAAAATTGGAAAGATAGATGTTTAAAAAAGTTTAAAAGTTTTACTGCATCTATTGAACCATATGGCCATTTCATTCAGTTGTTAAAACAGAATTAATGAATTTTGGAGAAGTTTGTTTGATTTTTCTCAGAACTCTTAAAAACTCTGCTTGTGCTATCCAGATCAGAGAAGGGAGGCTCCAAGGTGTTGGTCAATGCCTTGTACGTGAGTACAGAATGGTTTGCAATGTCATGAAAGGAGAAGTCAGCAAGGATTTCTTTGAGGTGCACATTTACTCGACTATCATTTATAATCTATCCTTTATGGTTATAAGTTTATAACCCGCATTCGAATGCAGGGTTGCAGGGCTTTACTGTTGGACAAGGATAAAAACCCAAAGGTAGGTGAACAGAAATTCTGTTAGTCTTGAATTTAGATTGTTTCATATATTGAAATCCCTAATTTTAAGTTCTTGTATATTAAAATTTCACTCATGTTTTTTCTTTTTGGTTTCCTTATTTTACTTCTAGTGGGAACCATCTAAGCTTGAGCTCGTCAGTGATAATATGGTTGAACATTATTTCTCCAAGATAGATGACGAAGATTGGGAAGATTTAAAACTCCCTGCGAGATCTAATTTACCTGTACATGCCATTGCGAAGCTCTAGGGGTATCACTTTTTAGGGGTTCACAAATTTCTGGGCTATTGACCAACTGTTATAAGACCATTTAAGAAGATTTGGTCTATATTAGCTACATAATCATGTTCTCCAATGTTACTGAACAAGTATCAACGTGAATGACCATTTGTAAAATAAATGCAAATTCTCAAAATGATCAATTATATAAAGTAATAAAGTTATGCACTGCCTATAGATAATTTCTCTGCTCGCTCTAAACTTGCATTTCAGCCCTGCTCATTTTAAATTTTCAGTGAAGTGCAGTTTCAGTGGATGTCATGAGCAAATTTTGAGCGAGAAAAAGATTTCAAGTTTGACAGCATTATCGCATTTTGAGCAATTTCGTAGTTTATTTTATCTGAAGATTTTTCTTTTGTTTTGTAAAAGATTAAAGGAGAGACCCATTTTATTATTTGGTGCTTGGGAAATTGAGTTCTTGTTTGAAAGCACGGGAAAAGGTTCAAAAATACTTCTAACTTTTATCGCGATGTCTATCGAATACTTTATATTTTTTTTTTTTCAAAAATATACTTAACGTTATAATTTTTAGATCGTTCATGTACCTGCCGTTAACAGATCTGTCAACTAGTCTAACGGGGTTAACACCTAAACTAACGTGACTGACAACATTGACACCAGCACAAATTTTTATTACCTAAAAAATTCAAATCCATTTTCTCTCTCTAAATTCATTCATATCAGATTCATTCTCTCTCTCTCTCAAGTTTTCTCACTCTAAACTCATTCTACTCGGATCGTGGGGAGGAGGAAGAAGGGGCATCATCTTTGAAGAACATCTTCACAATAAATTGATCTGCATCATCTTTTAAATTTTCATTTGTTGATTCTTCCCTCTCTTTTAATTCATCCTCATCTTCACAACAGCTCTGAAACTCTTCTTCATCATCTTCAAATTTCAATTCCTTAAAAGAACTACAATTAAAAACAGCTTGCACCTCCATTTCCAATGAAAATTTTCACTAGTAATGAAATCACAACCAATTATCGCACGAATCCGAAATATGAAAAAGCAATAATTTTATCTCCACTACACAACAATAGGGTTACAAAAACAGTAATCCTTCAGCTCCACTTCTTAAACAAATTCCACACAAAATAGTTATATCAGCAGTAATAAGAATGGAATCACTATTAAATAAAAAAACCCAATTTCGGGTCAAGAATGGAACCAGAGGGAGTAAAATCACACCAGCCGTGGGATTTCTTCTTGCTAGAGAATCTATGCCAAGAATCACAATGAATTGACTTCAAATCATCATTCGTGTTAACAATAGCAAGGCGGTAGCTAGCGAAACAGTCCCATTTCGAAGATGAAGTGCCCCTAGGGTCCATGATTTGGAGATACAAGCTGATATAACCCGGCAAAGCCTGAGAATCACCCTTGGGTATATCAACAGGGGACAATCGTACCCACCCACTGCAAAGTACTTGCTCCACAAAGCCCTAGCTTTAACCCTAGGGAAATTGGCGATGCTCCATTTGCAAACTGCCGTGTACTCCCCGCCGCCGCGACGCTCGATGGTGACAGAGTTCTGGCAGGCGGAGGAGGAGGAGGGTATGAACCATGGAGAGGAGGGGAGTGAGGTGGAGGGGGAGGAGTTGGCCTTTGTAAAAGAATTCGTCGGCAGGGATGAGGCTGGTGGTGGATTTGCAGGGGAAGAGGGAGACGGTGAATTCGGAGGAGGGGAAGAGGGAGACGGTGATATCCCCAATTTGATAAGGAAGGAGATTAGAGAGAGAAAAGAGGGCGAAGAAATATGATTTTTTTTATTAAATATTATTTTTGTTATGTGTCATTAAAAGTTGATGAGGTATTCTTGCCATGTCAGCAAATTTAGATGAGGTATTAGTCACGTTTGTCTAGTCGGCAGATCTATTAACAATAGGGATACGGACGATTCAAAAATTATAACATTAAATGTACTTTTGGATAAAAAAAAATATAATGTACTCGATGAGTAAAAGTCAGAGATATTTTTAAACCTTCTCCCTTAAAAGCATAGTTGCGTTAATGATATCCAGATTCATTGTTATCTTGTTTCTCTTTAAAGAAAACAAGATAAATCATTTTTTGCGCTCTATAAAGAACTTGTTTTAGTCCTATGAATTTTAAGGTGTACAAAGTTTTATATTTTATATTTAAGCAGAGCGATAGAGATTTCATCAAATTTAATTATTAATAATATATATTTTTATATATTAATAATGTTATTGGGTTATTATTACTGGTTGAACTAATGACCAATCCATCTGGTATCATTTGTGGTTTGTTAATCAGTTCGGATCTGAAAACCATGACAGGAAATAGAAAAACATGTTGTTACCTAACAAGTTGAGAAAAACCTTGTAGATGTGAGAGCATTTCAAAGTTGAAATTTAGCTCAAATTTTTGTTCAAGCGATAATGAACAATAAGTTACTTTTAAGGCATAAATCAATACTCCTTTCGTCCTTTAATATAAGATTTTTTAGAGTTATGTATAAGTATTAAGGAAATGATTGTATAACATTAAATATAATATTAAATGTCTATATTGTCTTTGTATTGAAAAAAGAGATTATTATTTATTGGGCAAAGAATAATGAGAGAGCCAAAATTATATTTAATATTTGAGATAATATTGGAAACTAAGCAATTAATACTTAATTGAAATTCTAAAACATTACTACCTTCATCCTATAATAACTGTCGTTTTAGAAGGAAATTTTTTTCCCAATTTATTTGTCGTTTACAACTTTCTAGGAGAATAAATTATTTATTTTCCTATATCACCCTTACCTTCTCTTATTGTCCCAAAAAATTTTCTCCCTTGTATTAATAGTTTTCAACTTCCCATAAAGGGGTAGTAATGAAATTTCACACCAATTTTAATTAATAAATGATAGTATTAAATAACTTTCTTAATCCATGTGTATCAAGCTAAAACAACAATTATTATAGGATGGAGGGAGTATGTATTAAGGAATAAAAAAACTTTTTTAAAACGTTTCCCGCGCATAATTTACTATGGCCTTCTAGTTCTGTGTGCATAATTTGTGGAACATTAATTTTTCTGTGAGCATGGTAACCAGTAAGAGTAGTAGATTTAGGTTGCAAATATATATATATATATATATATATATATATATATATATATATAGAGAGAGAGAGAGAGAGAGAGAGAGACAACCAGGATCCTATCAGTAATCCCGGATTTTTTTAAACGATGGTTTTTTTTTTAAACAATTAAATTTTTTTTATGAAACTTGAATTTTTACATTATACAGTATTTTGGGTGTGATTTGGATACATATAACAAAACATATCTGTTATATGTATCCAAATCACACCCAAAACACTGTATAATGTAAAAATTCAAGTTCCATAAAATATTTTTTTTAGTTGTTTAAAAAAAAGAAAAATAAAATAAAGGTCCGGACGGTACTAAAATGCGGGCATCCGAACCAGAACCGGACTCTATATATATATATGGAAAAATATTTGTACACAGGTTATTGCAACGGTTTTTTGGGCTATAACGACGGTTTCACCCGTCGATATAGTTATCTAGGTCATGGCGACGGGTGAACCATCGCTCTAACCCTATTGCATAATATATAACTGTATATATACATATAGTTCACACACACACACACATATATATATATATATATATATATATATATATATATATATAAACATTGCATATAGCCGTATATAGTCAAACCACAAAACAATTGGATGATCATACTTTAGTTTTATTAGTTAAAGGCGTGGCCTGTACAAATTGTGAGGGGTAAAATAAGAATTAAAAAAAATTAAATAGTAATATATCTAAAATTGTAGCGTAATTTTTTTTATAATAAAAAATAGGTCAAGTACTTAAAGCAAGTGCGCGACTCAGTCAGAGCCGTTCCTGAACACGGGCGGAAGGGTCGATCGTCCTAGGCCTCTAATCAGAGGGACCCCAATTTTATATATATATATATATATATATATATATATATATATATATTATTTTAAATATTTGATTGAAGATTTTGACTTTAAGAATACTAGAAGAAGTATATTTCAATAAATGTATTATTATATATTTTGTTGTAGTCGAACTATTTAGTCGAACTTCACATATATTTTATTGTAATCTAACTATTATGTTTTAAGCTCCAAAAATGTACTTTTTTAAATATAACTTGTATTTTTATTTATTTATTTTTTCTTTTATTTTTAGGAGAAAGATAATTTTCGAAAAGGATCTCGAGCCATCAAAATTTCAGAAACGGCTATGGACCCGGTTACACCAAAAGCCCAGGGATTTATAATATAGATAAGATAAAAAGTAAATTAAGTGGATGAAAATCATGGTAGTGTATCTAAGCAGCATTGACTAAAAAAGTTAGAAAACTGGTATGTCAAATGAATGGGCTGGCCATAAATTACTCTTTGACTATGATTTACCATGTTGGGTTGTTTTGGTGGTTAAGCTAAGATTTTGCTGGTCTCTCCCTAGGTATATTAGTTGCCTTTCACATTGCAGCCAATTTTTGTTGACTGTTGACCCACTTAACTTTTGAACACTATCACAATCAGCCAACTTTTCTGATAGCTATCACAATATTTTTGCTAAGAAATATTAAATCCAAATGTCATTTTCCAAAGAGTTTACTTTTGCAAATAATTAAATTTCATTTGGTTCATATTTTTTTAATACTTGAAGATTACCTCATTAAAACTAAATTATTTATTTTCTGTATTTTTTAAAAAAAAATTGTTTCAATTTATTTATCGTTTATAACTTTCTAAGAGAATAAATTATTTATTTTCTTGTATCACCCATAACTTTTCTCATTGTCACAAGAAATTTTCTCTCTTGAATTAATAGTTTTCAATTTCTCATAAAGGGTAGTGATGAAATTTCATACAATTTTAATTCTTAAATGATACTCCCTCCGTTCCTAAAAGATTATCATTTTAGAAGAAAAAGTTTATTCTAATTTATTTATCGTTTATAACTTTTTAGGAAAATAAATTATTTACTTTCTTATATCATCCCTACCTTTTCTCATTGTTCCAAGAAATTCTCTCCCTTGTATTAATAGTTTTTAACTTTCATAAAGGGGTAGTGATAGAATTTCAAACAAATCTTAATTGTTAAATGATAGTATTAAATGAATTTCTTAATCCGTATGTAAAAATTTTAAACGATAATCTTTTAAGAATGAAGATAATAGTATTAAATGAGTTTCTTAATTTATATATATGAAACTAAAACGATTATTATTACTGAATATAGGTAATAATTTGAAATTACATGTAAATGTAGGACTAACTCAATGGCATGAGACAGAAGAGACAGAAGAGAGGGCAATTTCCAAGAATAGGGAAAGTAAATAGATCCCTTCTTTCAATTCAAACTTATCAGCTGGCAAGTAGCAACTGCATGCCAACTTCTTTTTTGCCTTCTCTATTTTCTCATGCATTAATCACCGCCCGTAACTCTCGGTCTACAATTATGGTGTCAAACAGATAGTGTAAACAGAGTCCGTACTTCAAATAAAGTGTTGCAGTGTTTAATTATAAAATTGAATAAAAAGTTTTGAATATATAAAAGAATCTGAACGAGTTTAACGAAGAATTAGAAAATTTGAATATAGAATAAAATGATGTGTTTGATAATTGTTTGTCTAAAATATCAGAATACTTGTATTATACTATTTTAAATTTATGGGATGTTATCAACAAATTTATTATGTAATTACAAATGTAATTATAAATAAACAATACTCCCTCCGTTCCAGGATGACTTTTCACGCATATTAAGAAAATGAATGAAATGACAAAATTATCAATAATAATGTTATTAAATATGGAGAGAGAATTAGAATAAGAAAAGTATGAGATATTTAATGTTACGAGTATAATAGGAAAATATATGTAAAAGTTTGGTTATTAAAGGAAAATAGACATTGAACATGAGACTACCCAAAATAGTAATAAAGACTTTTATCATGAGACGGAGGGAGTATTATCTAAGAAAAATTAAATATAAATTTTGAACAATCTTTGATGAAGTATACTATTAGTAATATAATGTTAGGAGTAAAATACTAAAAAATATTAATTACATTCTATAATACATAAAATAACAAAAGACTACAACAACATTCATTAAATTGTTTATTGACCAATTTTTTAAGGAAAAATCAAAAAAAATTTATACATAACTGTTAACGCTAAGATTCGTTCACGCGCTTCAATCACCAATAACGCGTTCAATCCTGCACAGGAACGAAATCACGCGTGAAGCTTGACTGCTCGAGCCGCTCAGGAATAGCTCTGGTGTGAGAAAAAGTACAGGCTGAATAAGGGAATAAACACTTCCTCGTATAGAAATAGAATTCCTCATTAGGTATGATTTCTTAATGAGATTTAGTTGAATCTTCTTAAAGAAAGGAAGTCGAATTATATCTTGAAACTTTCCTTAGAAATTAGAAAGCAAATATAATTAAGAATTTTTGATTCCTTAAAGTTATCAAATAGCCCAAATAGATTCCCACGTGGGGATGCTTCCTCCACGTCGACATTGGCCCACCATATCACCCGGGCCTAAATAATCATTCCCCAACATTATTCCTCAGTCTTCTGTTATAATGGGTCATTTAATAGAAGAGTTTCTCATTAAAAGCTCAATAATTATATAATAGATGCAGTAAGCCCAAAACGTCTCGGTAACATATACAACATTCATTGTTGGGCCCTAACAACACTCTCACGTTTGCAATCATGACAACCCATTTAATGGCCGTTCTCCGAGAAGCACGCGAAGTTGAAAAGATAAATCATTTTAAAACACCTCTCCCCAAAATAGATAGGTACATTCCCTCAATTTTCAAAATCTCCAAAGTCTCTTTGTTGCTCCTTTCCTCTCTACTGAATAAAAATTTTTGAATGTATAAAAGAATCTGAATGAGTTGAATGAATTAGAAAATTTAAATACGGAATGAAATGAAATGTTTGATAATTGTCTATCTAAAATATCAGAATACGTGTATTATACTATTTTAAATTCATGAGCTGTTATTGTAAGACCCCAAATTTTATGAAATAAAAGTATTCAATTTTTTTTATAAATATTATTTTAAATAGTACGGTGATAATTTAATAAATGCTATAGTTATGAATGATATGTGCAAATTTTACAAAGTAAGCAAGTTGTCATACAATATTTGTTGTGTCGGAAAATATTCGTTTGGTTGGGGAATAGTCTTTTTGTCAGAAAATATTCGTACAACGGCGCAATCATTGATGGACCCCACAATATAATAATTGTCGGATATAGAAAGCGACAAAAAATAACCTTTTTATAAAAATAACGACAAGAATTTTACCGTTAAACTGTTGAAATACCCGGTGATAAAAGTACATTAACATGCATTGTTTCATAGTGGTATGTGGTATTGTACAATATCTTTGATTATTGATACTTACGTAAGAAGTCACTCAATATTTCATTCAATAATTGCCACAGTAGTTGCTGCATAGTATATTGTGACGCCCCCAAAATTAGGTATACATCACCCATCTTGAGTCGCCAGATACATGGTACATAATTCAAATACAACTTAATAATACAACTGTCGTGTACAATACGACAGAACATAAACTGTGAGTTTGAATACAAATATTGTCTTCTAGAGAGTATCCATACTCAAAAGGAGTCCTCATTACAATTATTATCACATTATTACATAGAATAGTGAGGACTACTAATGCTATTATCTGGTCCATCACTCCGTTTCTCGACTAGTCCCAGCTACGTTATCATTTCCTGAAGAGAACAGTGAAAGAAAGGGTGAGCTCAACTAGCCTAGTAAGAAATATTATGACTAAGATAATACAGAATAAATTATCATTAGTTTTTAACAATGTTAAACTGATAAAATACAATAGACATCAAGTTTAACTGCAGCGGAACTAACAATCCATTAAAAGAGTCAAGTAGAGAATAAAATCTACTATCTTTTATGATTTAAAAGGTTTTTCATGACTTTTATCGCTGAGACTCAGCTTAAAAAATAATTCACATCATCGAATCACCCCTGCACTACGGCCAAGGATATTCTTTAGTATCACGACCATGAATTATCTATGCACTACGGGCCAAAGATAATCGTGTTTTCATCAACGGTCCTGATCATGCCATAAAATAATTCATCTTTGCACTACGGCTAAAGAGAATCCATAGCCATAATCATACCAAAAACTGTCCATCAATGCACTACGGGCCAATGAGGACTTTTTCCACATCATTTGTAATATTACGGTCATGATTACACCGAATAATCCCTGGTCATAATCATACCAAGTCCATCTATGCACTACAGGCCACAGATGACTTTCAACATAATATAAACACGAGGATGATGACAATGATATAAGAATTCAATAAAACAAGTTCAAGAATTAATTTGTCCAAGAACCAATAACGTCCAAATTGTCAACATGATACTTTTGTGTAGAGTAAAATTCAAGAATGCTCAGAAAAATATTTTCATGAAAAGATACTGGATGAAGCGCAAATATCAAGGATATTCTACTAATTTCATGGAGTATAGAAGTCAAAACTTTAACCAACTGAGTATAATAAAGAATGGAATAACAAAAGAAATCACAATGCATGCGGTACTTTGCATAGACAAGTTATTCCAACAGAATAATAATAATGGAACCAGGTCAGGTGAAATTCACACCGAAAGAATGTTCCAACAGAATAATAAAAACGGAACCAGGTCTGGCGTAAAACGCACAAACAGTATATTCCGACAGAATAATAAATAATGGAACCAGGTCCGGCGTAAAATGCACAGACAGGATATTCCAACAGAATAATAATAAAGACAGAACCAGGTCCGGTGTGAAACACACAGACAGGATGTTCCAACAGAATAATAATAAAGACGGAACCAGGTCCGGTGTAAAACACACAGACAAGATGTTCCAATAGAATAATAGAAGAATGTCACCAAGTATAGGGTAGACCGCGTATACAGGTTATTCCAACAGAATAATAAATAATGGAATAACAGAAGTTCTCTTCATGAATACAAAAAAAATAATACCCCTTACCGTTTTAAAGAAGAACTGAAATAAAGAAGTAGTTAAGTAGCAGAATACTTTTTTTCTTTCTCTCTATAGTTTCTCTCTATAGTTTCTCTCTCTAGAGTTCAGTGAATTCGTAAGAAAATAATGAAGGAATGAGCTTCTATTTAAAGGAAAATGGAATGCATAGTAACTAATCCATGAACGGTCCAGATTGATTTACTTTAATCTGACGGTCCATATTTAAAGAAAAATCTTTTAAATAAAATATAATATATTTTATTTATAGAATAACTTTAATAAAGTATTCTGTTTTATATAAAAAGATGTTTCTGTTTTATTACGTTAATAATACGAATAAAACAAAACTTCATTATCGCTAAATAATTCATATTATTAGTTGACAATAATTGAATCAAACTGAGTGACTAATCACGTAAGCCTCAATAATCAATACCGTATGCTACTATGCAACCACACGTATTACTGTACTTTTACTACTGAGTAGTTCAACAGTATCAACGGTAAAACTTTCGCCGTTATTTTTAATAAAATATTTTTGTCATTTTCTCAATCCGACAATAATTCCGTTGTGGGGTCCACCAATAATTGTGTCGTCGTACGAATATTTCCCGATAAAAATAATATTCCCCGACCAATCGAATATAATACAACAACTTGCATACTTTGCAAAATTTATAAATACTACCCACAACTATAACATTATCTCAAATTCACACCATAATATTTAAAAAAAATATTTCGAAAAAATTAAATTTTTATTCATAAAATCTGGGGTTTCACATATATTATATTATTGATTCAATTATTGTCACAATATCATCTGCACAATACTTTATATTATTAAATCAATAATTAATACGACACAGTTACTTATATTATTATTAGTATTATTGATAATGTCTAAAAAGTTCTATTGAGGAAAGGGGTTAGGTTATTTAATTGCGCACTAATAACGAGAAATTCTTATCGAAAAGCCCCTCTTTACTAGGAACGATCTGATTGTCAATATTGTGAGTAATAATATTAATGATGAATAATTGTTGAAAGATTAAAAATGTGTTGTGGTAATTATTTATTCAATTTTTGATATAAATAGAGGGGTTTGTCATGAGGCGTTTGTTGTAAGTTTGACTTATTATTCCATGGGGGGGGACATGCTAAATTTTCAGACCATCGGTTGAAGTTTTAATAGTAAATCTATGACGACCCCAAAATCGGGACCAACTTAACCCAATATTAGGATTAATATTAGTCTCAACCTTGTGCGTTCACTACTATCTAGGTTCAGCTTTACATCATACAAAGATGAAATAATAGCTGAAAATGCGGATAATTAAAAATTTTCTTTTTTCTTTCATGCGTTCCTCGAATCGCAACCTTTATGATCCCCTATATTAGCATAATAAGTGAACTATAAAAGTTAAAGTACCAATGCTTATCATCATTATATATTAATGTTTTACTTGTATAGTTCTTTCTATATACAAACATTCAACACAATACATCTCATTTCAAAATAAACATTTTCTTATTTATGGAATATCTTCGATTGTACATAATTGTCAACCTATAGATGTAAAAACTATCAACTTCTAATTAAAGAAAGTATCATTCTTTCGCATATCGTCCAATCTTCATCATCCGGATAACAAGTAATATCTTAACATATCATTAACCTGCAAACAGTTTATTTTTGCAAGTTTCACTACAAGAAAGTGCTCTAACAGCGACCAAAACTATCAGCGACCGCACTTTCGGTCGCAGATAGGATTATTAGCGATCGACAGTAGCGACCGCACTTGAATTTGGTCACTAGATTATGTTAGCGACCGAACCCGGTCGCTAATTGGTCGCTGGTTCAATTTTACCTCCAAAAAATTATCAGGAAATGTTGGTGCGCTAGTTGTTTGCGACCACTCACCATCAGCGACCGTATTCGGTCGCTGATACTTCCACATCATTTAAAATTAGCGATCGCATGCGGTCGCTGATGTCGGTCGCTGATGTATTTCAATTAACCAGTATCAGTTCGTCACTCTGAATCCAGAACAGAAGAAAAAAAAGAGGGAGAAAAGAAGAGGGAGAAAGGGTAGAAGAGAAGAGGGAGAAGAGGGGAAAATCGTCGCCACCATCACCACCACCACAGCCGACGCCACCGCTACCTGCACAAGTAAAAGTTTAATTTTTCAAACAGTTTGATTTTTGTTTTCAAACACTCTTAGTAATTTGAGATTGTTGAGTTGAATTGCCAGCTTAGTTTAGGAAGTATCTCATCTTGTGGTTGGAATATCTCATCTAAATAGGGTATAAATAGGTGTTTGGTATTAAGTTACTGAAGTTCCAACATTATAGAACTTATTAATTCATTCAATTGGTTTATATAATTTGATTAATAAATATTCATCGGTGGAATTGAATCGTTAGTTTCTTTACCTCTCTCCTATGCCCAAGACAAATGTCTAAATTGACACATTTGGATAATTGGGAATGGTTTAATATTTTTGAACTTGCATTGTTATGGCACTAGTTTAAATTGATGCCTGCAATTTAAACAAACTACAGACTTGAAACAACCCCTCAGCCCCTTAAAATAAGTATAGAAAACTAGTAAACAGGAGGAGTATAAAGTACAATAGGCCTCAACAATTTCAATGACACTTTTACAAGGATTCTATCAAGAGGATAATGAAACATATGGACTATGTATGCATGGAAAGTTGAAGAAAGCATTGTTTTTATTCTTTTAAGTATACGTATGGCAAATACTGCCATACAAAAGCTTTGTAAGATATGCTTGTGGCAATATGTCTCATTCAAATTTTAGTTCTCTATATCTCCTTCCTTAGCAGATTTATCTACAAGTTGTTTTGACGAGATGTAGAATATATCCTTTTCTGTGAACCTTAGGATCCCATGCCTTAATAAGGTCCCATATTCCCTTTTCATTCTCTTTCTTTAATGCACTGACCACCACTGTATATATATCTAGTATAAGTGCATTGGAATTCATACTGAAAAGATTGAGGGCTTTGAGGTTGTGATCCAATATCGATAAGCGATGATGGATCATGCAGCCGAAGCATAAAGGACAGATTTAATGACAGTCACTCGCCACGTTCTTAATAAAAATATATTTAATTAATTAATTAAAGTTTGTTGTTATATTAAAAATATTTAAAAGAATAGATATATATACTAATTAATATAAGTATGCACTACAAGAAAAAGCTTTAGTTTCGACGGAATTAAGGTCGACAGAATGTATCCAGTCGACGTTAATCCAAAACTGACTGAATATTCAGTCAACATTACGTCAGTCGATCTTACTTTATCCTCGACGCACATCAGTCAGAGTTGAACCATCCTCCTTGGCGCGAAGGTTTCCCGCCAGCGTGAATATAAAGTCGACGGAATATGGGTTATCCTCGACGAAACATTTAGTCAGAATTATGTTAAAGTCGACCGAATAAAACCCGACGGAATTCCGTCGAGAATACGTTTTAAAACCTACTTCTTCTTCAGCGCCTCCCTCATTTCAGTTCTCTCTTTCTCTCTCATCACTCCCTCACTCCCTCACTCTCTCTCTGCACTCCCTCTGCTCCGGCAACCACCCCCCTCCGGCGAAGACCCCTCCTCTCTCCGGCGACCACCCCTCCTCCCTCCGGCTCCAGCCTTCTCCTCCCCTCCGGCAACCTTCTCCTCCCCTCTGGCAGTCTTCTCCTCCCCTCCGGCAGTGGTTAGCAGTTTCTCAAGTGAGGTAATTTAGGGGGTATTTTGTTATTTGGGATATATATATATATATATATATATATATATATATATATATATATATATATATATATATATATATATATATATGAAATTGATGTTGAGGCTGATTATAATATTGTTCAAATTGGGTTTGGAATGCTGCAATTTGGGTTTCATATATATGTTGCAATTTCAGTTTGATATTTACTGCAATTTGAGTTTGATATTTATACTGCAATATCAATTTCAGTTTGATATTTACTTCAATTTCAGTTTGATATTTGTTGCAATTTGGATTATGTTTAGGTATAGCTTATTAGTAGGTATATTTGTTATTTTCGACAGAATTCTCAACCGAATTTCTGTCAGAATTAATCAATTACAAAATTTGGAGGCACTGTACACGTGTATATATTCCTTATGTTTCCTAATATTAAAATAATATAAATAGAATGTTACTTACTTCATTTTAATTAATTTAAATAATTAATATAATTAGTTTCTAATATTAAAATATACTAAGTAACATTTACTTATTTTAATATAAAATAAAATAAAAAATATGATATAATATAATACAAATTCAATTTAATTAATTTTAGATAATAAATTTTAAATAAATTAAATATTATAATTTAATATAATACAAATAAATTTAAATTAAATTAAATTAAATAAATAATTTTATTTAAAATAACATAAATGAAAATATGATTTAATTTAAGATAATACAAATTAAATTCAATTCAATTCAATAAAAATGGACTTAATTTAATTAAAAATAATATAATACAAAATAAATACAATTAAACGGAGTAGCACTTACTTAGTTAAATAAAATCAAAATAAATTTAACTTTAGTCTAAATTCAATAAAAAATGGACTTAATTTAATTAAAAATAATATAATACAAAATAAATACAATTAAAGTGAGTAGCACTTACTTAGTTAAATAAAATCAAAATAAAATTAAATGGAAGTGTCAACTTAGAAATCCGTTCAACATACATGCTTTGGAGGTGTCAACTTAGAAACCCATTCGACGTCCACTCATTAGGAGTGAATGTCGAATAGTCCCCAGTTTGGGACTGTTACTGAATGTTATGTCTCTCGCTTAGGTCGGTGCCAATGCACATGGTGCGTTTTTATAAGTTTTGAGGAACTTTCAGCTGGTGTCTCTACATGTTCTCCGAGTGCATACTTAAACTAAGTTTTCTTGGTCTATTTCGTGTACTTGGAGACCATAGGGAGGTGCTGCTGAAAATTTCTGAAAATAGTAGGAACGTGCTTAAGATTGGCACTAGTGAGGAGACGCATCCAGGAACGGGATAGAAGCCTAACCCCTGTGGAGTGGAGATATAAACTAGGTAAACTAAATTTCATGCTTGGACCACATTCATGATTATTCTTGATCTAATTGGGTATTTTCTTCAATTAAAGATGGATGCCGATCGGAGTTGGATGTACCGTAGGATAAAGATTGATGGGAGGGGGTTAGTTGAAGCGTACCGTGACTACTTTGCGAGATCATCAGCCGCCGGCAGTATCAGATCCAGCATGGGCTGCGATGTGTGCGTACTGGGATGATGCTGCGTTCAAGACCAAGTCAGAGCAGATGAAGAAGAATCGAGGCAAGCTGCGAGTTGTACATTCTTCTGGCTCGCAGTCGTTTCAGGAGGTTAAAGCGGTATGTATTTATCTTTAGTTTAGTTTAATATTAAACTGCAACATTACGTAATTTAAGTTGATATTATTTAATGTATATGATGTAGGCCATGCAGAGTAGCTTGGGCCGACCTCCTACTACGATGGAGTTTTGGGATAGAGTCCATATACCGAAGGGCTCTACTTCGGGGTCGACGATGTCTCCAGCAGCACTAGCTATACAGGTAATACATTTACTATAATAAATATTATTTATGATAATATTACTTAATTTATATGATGATACCAAGATAACTCACATGTACATATATCAAATTACAGGAGTAGTTTGAGAAGATCCGTAGCCAGCGTATAGCGGAGTTGCAGGCTGCTAGGGGCGATGCTGAGACGTTAGATTCCACCGTCCCTCCACCCGAGATTAGTTTATCTCAGGACGAGGAGACGACTCTCTGGGTCGCGTCTCAGGATACTCCCACTAGTACTAGCGGGTTGTATCGAGTGCTGGGGTTTACCGAGGATACCAGCCTATACACTGCCAGGAGGTATAATATTTTTAGTTTATTTCTTGTTTATGAATAAAGAAAATTTGCCATATTATTCATGTTATATTTATTTTTGTAGGCTCTAGCCAGCGTCTGCGTTCGAGAGCCCCTGTGGGACCATCACATACGGGCGCTGGCTTAGACGATGCTTTGTTCCAGCGTGTTATGGCTGCGGTGTCGGAGAGGTTTGAGATCGATCTGCTGTTCCATCGTCAAGACCTTCCCAGCCGTTCTCGCCTCCATCAGCTTGCGCAGGACGTTGCAGCTGGTGCCACCGTCGAGAGTACGGGTATCCCTCCGGAGCAGTGGGCCGCGATACGCGACGAGATTGTTCTGATGGTGGTTACCTTAGTCGAGGATGCGTTTGGGCCGATGTTGAGTCAGCCCTCGACTGCTCAGGTATACTATTCGTTTTAAATTCAAATATATATTCTGCATGTAATTTAATTTTCATTTAGTTATCTTTAACTGAATCATATATATGGACTAATGAGTTGCATTATATTATATCAACAGGGTGACGAGCGGACTGACGAGTGGGATGACGATGGTGGCGATTTTCATACTCCAGAGCAGCGTCGACGCCCGCCCGATGATCCTCCTCATACCGGGGGCTCTACTAGTTTTACTTAGTTTACATTCATTTAATTTGTAGTTTACATTATTTTTGATGTATTAATGTAGTTTAAACCTTGGCATTTAGTTTAATTTAGCTTAATTAGATGTTTGATATACATTAGTTTAGATTAATGGGATGTTTTTGACCTTTTTACTTATCATTTAGTTGGTTTTTTACATATTGTCAGCCTTGGTAATTGTAATTCGTGTTATTAGTTATATTGTTAGCTTGTGTATGGGTATGTGCTGTTGGAATACAGGTACAGGTACAAGATATGGGTTAAATCCCTGGATATTGCAATAATAAATTAAATATTAAAAAAAATAGTCATTATTCTCGACGGAATATTACTATTATCGACGGAATTCCGTCGGAAATAAGAACTTCCCTATTTTTGGCATTTTGACACGTGTCATGATTCTCCCCGACCGAATACTATCGACCGAATATTTTCAGTCGGATATATAGTACCCTCGACTGAATATTCAGTCGATGATAGTCCGTCGAGGTTAAGTATCCCCGACTGAAAGATCGACGGACTTAATTTCGACCTGCCTATATACGACCGAATTTCCGACCGAACATTCCGTCGGAAATAATATAACCTCGACGGAATATGATTATTACCGACGGAATATTCTGTCGGAAATAGCCCTTTTTGTTGTAGTGATGGTTATGGAGACAACTAAGAGAGTACTAGTTTCTAACATGAACGACACACTTCTTCTTTCCCAAATGTCCTATGTAGAAGAGTTTTTGTTGTGTTCAGATATGGACCAAGAACATGAGGCAATAATCTACTATGAAAGTACAACATGAGGCAATATGAGCCATAAGTATGACTTAGCTTAGAATAGTAAGAAAAATGAAAAGTACAAATATATATATATATATATATATATATATATATATATATATATATATATATATATATATATATATATATATATATATATATAAAATCTAGTTGGCCACTTGTACAAGTAAAGTTATAAAATTTTCCTATATACCTATCAAATAAACTCTAAATTTGCAATTTTTTCCTACAAACTCCATTGTATATAACTTTTTACTGCTTTAATTTGCATTATTATATTGGAAATTTGTATATTTCTCTTGGATTGTGTCTTGGGTGCCTAAAAATGATAATATATGCATGTCGTCGTGCATGTGGCTAGTCCATATTATAGGAGAAACTCTGAAAAAAAATTTTTGTTGGTCGGGTAGTTGCGAACAGTTATAATATTAACGAGCTAATCATATGCTTACAAGTATGCTCAAGCTATATGCTTAGTAGCTAGTATACTTAAGTCATATGGTTACAAGTATGCTTAAGTCATATGCTTACAAGTATGGGCGCAATATGTTAATCATATGTTGCTCAAGTCATATGCTTATAAGTATGCTTAAATGTTAATCATATGAAAGACTGTATGCTCAAGTCATATGGTTACAAGTATGCTCAAGTCATATGCTTACAAGTATGCTCAAGTCATATATTAACATTTATAATGTTGTCTGTAGTAGGTACCGTGGAATCATGGACCTCTATTCAGACCGTAGTTGGATGACACGACGAACGTCAAGTGCCCAGATAGGTGTTACAGCTGAATTTAGAGCTGGTTGCCAAGTATTTTTGAAGGATGCGTATAGTCACCCGGAATGTATGAATGGTCAGTCGCAGATACGATGTCCATGTTTGAAGTATAAGAATTTAAATTATATGGACAGAGACGTGGTAAACTATCATTTACTTGTTTTCGGGTTTATAAAAAATTATGAAGAATGCTGGTGAGCACATGGGCAGAGAAGAGATGGTGGCATCACAGAAGTACACAATTCGGGCAGTAGTACTCATCGTATGAATGAAATGGTTCATGATATTGCAGGGCCAGATTTTGATTGGGAACAAGGCAGAGAGCAACCTATGAATTCTGATGCCAAAGACTTCTTTAAGTTGTTAGAAGAGGGTAGCGAGCCATTGTGGCATGGTTGCACCAAACACACTACATTGTCTGCAGTGGCGATATTACTTAACATCAAGGCTGATCACAACATGAGCCATGAGTGTTTTGAGTCGCTCTTGAAGGCCATTAAGATTATGTTGCCTGACGGTGAGAAATTACCTGGTAACTATTACTTTTGTAAGAAAATGGTGAAGAAGTTGGGTCTTGGTTAGCAAAAGATCGATGCATGTCCCAACGATTGCATGTTATTTTATAAGAAAAATGAACAGATGACAAGGTGCACGTTTTGCAATCATGATCGGTTTAGGCCTAATAAAGAGGGTGTGACTACAAAAAAATCAAGTATACCGTTTAAGATTCTAAGGTATTTTACAATAACACATCGGCTAAAAAGATTGTACATGTCTTCAAGAATAGCTGAACATATGAGTTGGCATGCGAAATCTCCAGCTAAAGATGGAGAACTAAATCATCCCGCAGATGGGCAGGCTTGGAAAGATTTCAACTTAGCACATCCTGGGTTTGCATTGGAACCTAGAAATGTGAGGCTTGGATTGTCCACCGATGGTTTCAATCCGTTTGGCCACTCAACTGTTCCGTACTCATGTTGGCCTGTGATTGTTACTCCGTACAACTTGCCTCCTTGGATGTGTATGAAACAACCATACTTGTTTCTTTCACTCGTGGTTCCTGGTCCTAAGAGTCCTGGAAATTAAAGAACTTAGATGTTTACTTGAGACCTCTTATAGACGAGTTGAAGGTATTGTGGGAGGATGGAGTACAGACTTGGGATGTTACAACGAAAACAAATTTCAACCTTAGGGCAGCGGTTATGTGGACTATAAGTGACTTCCCTACTTATGGTATGTTAGCTGGATGGAGTACACACGGGAAGTTGGCTTATCCGTATTGTATGGAGCATACAAAGTCTTTCAATCTATTAAAAGGAAGAAAGCCTTGCTGGTTTGACTGTCATCGTCGGTTTTTACCTGTAGATCACCTGTTTCGAAGAAATAGAGAACACTTTAGGAAAGGGAAAATAGACAATTATATGGCTGCACCGCGATTGTCGGGAACGGAGAGATGCAAGATCGTGTGATGAGATTGTCGGTTATCCCATTTGGTAAGATTGATGCCACAAACATAATCAATGGCTTTGGAGAATCTCATAACTGGGTTCGGAGAAACATCTTTTGGGAACTGCCTTATTGGTCTACAAATTTGATTTGTCATAATCTAGATGTGATGCATATTGAGAAGAATGTGTTTGACAATGTGTTTAACACTGTGATGAATGTTACGGGGAAAACAAATGATAATGATAAGGCACGTTTAGACATGAAAGATATTTGTAAGTGTCCTGGATTAGAACTTTATGAATCTCCTAATGGTAAGATTGTCAAACCGTATGTAAGGTACACATTGTCCAAAAAGCAAGTTAAATATGTGTGCACATGGGTTAAGTCTCTGAAACTACCAGATGGATATGCGTCAAACATTGCAAGGTTTGTTATGGGTGGGAAATTGCAAGGGATGAAGAGTCATGACTGTCATGTGTTCATGGAGAGACTCATGCCCATAGCATTTCGGGATCTGCTTGTTAAACTAATATGGGATGCTTTGACGGATCTTAGTCGTTTCTTCAAAGACTTATGTGACACCCCCAAAATAGGTATACAACACCCATTCTGAGTCGCCAAATACATGGTACAGAAAGCAAACTACAACTTCAATAATACAATTGTCGTGCAAAATACGACAACACATACTGTGAGTTTAAATACAAATATTGTCTTCTGGACAATATCCACACTCAAATAAATTCTCATTACAATTATTCAAACACTATTTTACAGAAATAGTGACGACTGCTAAAATATCTTTCTAGAACCAACACTCCATACCCCGATTAGATCCTGCTATGTTCTCACCTCCTGAGAAGAAAAAATGGAACAAAAAGGAAAAAGGTGAGCTCAACTAGCCCAGTAAAGAATATTATGACTAAGATAATATACAACAAATTATCGTTAGTCTTCAACAGGGAAAAATCTGATAGAATATAATCGACAACAAGTTTTAGATCAACAACTACAGCGGAAACAGCAAACCATTAGAAAAGTCAAGTATAGAAAGAATTCTACTATCTTCTAAGATTTAAAAGTCCATCATCAATATTTTATCCCTGTAACATCAATTAATAATCAGCTTTATCCAAATATTCATCTTTGCACTACAGGCCAAAGATATTCATTTGTATCACCTGTCAGTCATGTTCATCTCAACACCTGTTCATCTTTGCACTACAGGCCAAAGATATTCATCTAGTAATCATACATCTTTGCACTACAGGCCAAAGATATTCAGTAATATCATCATTTAGGACTGAGGATGATGAAAAATATCTTAAAGAGAACGAATCCAGTAAGACAGAAGGACAAATATTAGGGATTCGTATAACAGTTTATCCAAGATCAATAATACTTCATAATAATCAATTGTGAAGCAGAATTTAAAAATAAAGATCAAAACATGGATACAATCAAAGATAGTAACCATAATAGACATCTTGGACAAAAAGGAAATTTTTTTTTCGGTGAATAGTGCCGTATACGTGAATAGTAACCCTGACACAAAAAGTTCTAAATTTGATAAAAACTCATATCAATATTTCAGCATAATGATATTGAAGAAAATAATATCATTAAGAAGAAAATAATATTCCTTACCTCAAAATATCAGTACTTCTGGTCGGAATACCGGTATAAGGCTGAAAAAAACTTGCTCTGATGAATAGAAACTCTCAAAGTATCTAAATACTCATAAAATACACTCAATAATCTAGAGAGAGAAAGAGAGAAAACTTGTTTCTGGTGTGATTTTCAATTCTAACTTAGCCCTCTATTTATAGGAAAATGTTAGCACGCCGAAGCAGACTTAACCTGCAACCTGATGGCTTTACCTGCTACTATTCCCACCCACCACATTTGAATAAAAATTTCAGCACATTTCTTCACCAACCAAGAGTGGGGCCCACCAATTCTAGAATTTTCCACCAAAATGATTAACTCCGAAAATTCAACAATTTCTGAACCAGTCATCTCGTAAAATTCATAATAAATCATACGTTCATTTTTAACGGTTCAAAATTTGTGGATATATACTCAACTTATATATGTATAACATATCCAAAAATTACCACGATCCAACGGTCGGATTAAAAATTATAACCCCCGCAAAATATCTCAAAAATCCTGATTTTTAATACCTCCATTTCGACAAAAATACTGATAAAAACCTCAACATTAACTCCTTTATTTTTAACCACAAAAATATATCCCTCATTTATATCCACATAAAATAAATATTTCCTTATCATATGAATCAATAATTAATTATACACAAATAATATTACAGAATCACATTTATGACAACCAGGCCGTTCTCAAGAAAGAAGGGGCTTTCCAATAAGGATTTCTCCTTACTGGCGCGCAATTAGATGACCAAACCTCTCCTTAGACAGAACTTTCTAGACATTGCCAATAATGTTATCTAATAATATTATTCAAATAATATGAATTATTGATCTGATAAAGGAAAATACTGTGCAGCAATAATTATTGTAACAACAATAATATAAAATATCAACGCAATAATTATTGAATCAATAAAATAAAATATTGAACAATAACTACTGTAACAATTATTGAGTAGTGTCTTCTTACGTAAGAATCAATAATTGGTGCAATACCGTGTGCTACTGTATTTTAACCACCGGGTATTCCAACAGTATTAACGGTAACAACTACGCCGTTATTTATAAACAACTTATACTTGTCGTTTTCTTCATCCAATCGCTTTTCGTTATGGGGCTCACACAAGGCTGCGCCGTTGTACGAATATTCCCCGACAGCAAGAATATTCCATGACCAAACGAATATTCCCCGACAAAATGAATATTTTATAACCACTTACTTATTTTAAAAAATTTACACATTTCACCCATAACCAAAGAATTATATCAAATTAACCCCTTATTATTCACAATAATATTTAGAGAAAATTTGATTTTATTCATTAATAAGTTGGGGTCTTACAACCTCCCCTCCTTATGAAATTTCGTCTTCGAAATTGACGTACGTACCTGATGTTTCAAAAAGGTGAGGATACCTCGCTTTCATTTCTGATTCTAACTCCCAGGTCATTTCTTCAATAGCATGGTTTCTCCACAAAACCTTAACTTGTGGTATAACCTTCGTGCGTAGGACATGCTCTTTCCTATCCAAGATCTTATACGTTAAATCTTCAGCTATCTCGTCTGGTTCTAACTCAATAATGTGGTTTGGGTCTTTAACATATTTACGAAGCATAGATATGTGAAAAACATTATGAACACGAGACATGCTTGGAGGTAATGCGAGTCTGTATGCCACATTTTCTATTCGCTCAAGAATCTCAAATGGACCAACAAATCTTGGATTGAGCTTTCCTCTCTTCCCAAATCTTGTAACTCCCTTCCATGATGCAACACGTAATAATACATGATCCCCAATATTAAATTCCACGTCCTTCTGATGAAGATCCGCATAACTCTTTTGTCGATCCTGTGCCGTTTGTATACGTTGTCGAATCGTTTGGATCTTCTCTGTAGTAATATGTACCAACTCTGGTCCCAATAATGTTACTTCACCCACCTCGTCCCAGCATACTGGAGAACAACATTTTCTTCCATACAACACCTCGAATGGAGCCACACCTATGCTCGCCTGATAACTGTTGTTGTAGGAGAATTCCACCAATGGTAGGTACTTATCCCAACTCCCTTTGAGATCTAGGACACAAAGTCTTAATAGATCTTCAAGAGTTTGAATAGTCCTCTCTGATTGTCCGTCCGTTTGAGGATGGTATGCCGAACTGAATCGTAAATCCGTGCCCATAGCTTTTTACAAGCTAACCCAAAATCGTGAAGTGAATCTTGGGTCACGATCCGAAACTATGAATACTGGCATGCCATGCAATCTCACAATCTCGTTATCTTGTTCACGTACATACTAGCAAGACGTTCAAGGGAATAAGTCTCACGTATCGGCAAGAAATGAGCGGACTGGGTTAATCTATCAACAATAACCCAAATCGCATCTATGCCTTGAGAAACCTTGGGAAGACCCGTAACAAAATCCATAAAAATGTGTTCCCACTTCCATTTCAGAATCTCAAGTGGTTGCAATGGACCCTTTGGTACTTGATGCTCCGCTTTTACACGTTGACAAGTTAAACATCTCGAGATAAAGTCCGCGATCTCTCTTTTCATATTGCTCCACCAAAATGTATGTCGAAGATCATGATACATTTTGGTACTCCCAGGATGGATTGCAAACGGTGTGTTGTGTGCCTCCATTATTATTCTATACTTCAAGTCAAAATCGTTAGGAACACAAAGTCTGGAGTTGACTCGAAGTATTCCTTCTTCATCGATTCTTGCTTCTGGAATAGCACCTTCTTGCACTTTCTTCTTCATACGCATCAGCTCCATGTCCGTAGCTTGAGCAGCTTTAACTTTATCTATTAAAGTCGGTTCTACTCGTATATTTGATATCATCATGTTGGTACTTGGAGCCTTCATCTCTATCTCCATTCTTTGTAAGTCATACAAAATGGGCCTTTGTGTTAACAACATTGCACTCGTACCCGCATATGATCTTCTACTCAATGCGTTAGCTACTACGTTTGTTTTTCCAGGATGATATTAGATGGTATGATCGTAATCTTTCAACAACTCAAGCCAACGTCGCAGCCGCATGTTGAGTTCCTTTTGGGTGAAAAAATATTTGAGGCTTTTATGATCTGCATAGATCTCCACTTTCTCCCCATACAGGTAGTGTCTCCAGATCTTCAACGCAAAAACGACTGCTGCTAACTCCAAATCATGAGTAGGATAATTCCTCTCATATTCTTTGAGTTGTCGTGAGGCATAGGCTATGACTTTCCCATGTTGCATGAGAACACATCCTAACCCTTTGCCTGAAGCATCGCTGTAGATAACAAATCCATCCGAACCAGATGGTATTGTCAGAACAGGTGCCGAAATGAGTCTCCTCTTGAGTTCTTGGAAACTTTTCTCGCATTCTTCACTCCATACGAATTTGATATCTTTCCGAGTCAGCTGAGTTAATGGAGTAGCAATTAGAGAAAATCCTTTTACGAATCTCCGATAATAACTAGAAAGCTACGTATTTCGATTATTGACTTAGGTTGCTCTCAACTGTGACTCATATTCCAATCTTGGATAGCACGTCACAATGACACTTATCAGTTTACTACCACACGAATATGGTATCCCCTACGGAGAGTCTGGCTTCAGTGCATTCCACAAAGGAAGTCACCAGATAGAGGCTCGGTTATCAACTTCTATAGTTGGGTTTTTAACTCCTGAAGTTCAATAGGAGCCATTCGATATGAGATTTTAGAAATGGGTTTTGTACCGGGTTCAAAGTCGATACAAAATTTAATATCACGCTCTGGGAGTAAGCCAAGAAATTCTTCAGAAAATACGTTAAATTTTTTTACTAACAACAGAAATATCATTCAAATCTGACATATTTTTGTTCAAGTCCATAACATGGGCTAAGAAAGCTTGACATCCGTTTTTCAATAAGCGAATAGCTTTGTGGCTTGATATGACAGTGACTGATTTTAGTGGTTTAATAGTTTGAATTCGTATGACAGGTTGGTTAGGAATATGAAAACTAACAACCTTACGAAAATAATCAATTTTAGCATGATGAGTGGTTAACCAATCAATTCCTAAAATCACATCAAAAGCAAGTATCTTTAAAGAGATAAGATCAACATGTAATGTGATAGTGCCAACTTGGATCATGCAAGATTTATAAACTGTAGATGTAACGAAGGTTTCACCCAACGGAGTTTCAACAGATAAGTTAAAGTCCAATTTCTCCGGAGTCAAGTTTAAACGTTGAGCACAAGCAGGAGAGATAAAAGAATGGGTAGAACCGGTATCTAGTAAAGTATAAACTTCGTAAGAATTCAAGATTAGCTTACCTGTGTTCACCTCGTTCGGGTTTCTCACGTTTTGGCCAGTCACGACAAACACCCTTCCAGGAACCGCTGATTTCGACTTATCCGGGACAACTTTTGGAGTCACCATCCCCGCTGAACTTGATTTTACTACAGAACAATCTCGAGCTATATGACCCTCCTTTCCACAGTTATAACATACCTTAGATTGTTATGGGAAGTTTGGGCTGATATGTCCCTCTTTCCCACATTTGTAACATACGACCGGTGGTCGTTCTCATCCCATAGAAACAGTTGATGTTTGTGCTGACGTCTTCACATTATCATTGTTGTACCTTCTCTTCTTGAAATCTCTTCCTGACTTGCTCCTTTTATTATCACGACCACGATTACCACCAGAGTGGTTACCGCTTTTGTCCGAATGTTTTCCTCCCTGCTGGTTTTCATTGCTTCAATGACTGCCGCCATCGGTATGACCCTGGTTGTGGTCCCTCGGTTGCACATACTCATTATCTCGCTCTAATAATTGAGCCCTATTTACAACATCTGAATATAAAGAAAATTTATGAGAGATAAGATATTGCCGAATCTCGGGTTTTAGACCTCTCAGAAACATCCTTGTCATTCGTTCCTCATTTTCGACCAAATGAGGTGCAAACCTGGATAACTCTGTAAACTTCGCCTCGTACTGGGACACCGTCATGTTGTTTTGTTCCAGTCTGATAAACTCCACCTCCTTCATATGACGAATACTTTCAGGAAAGTACTTGTCATTGAATAGTTTTTGAAATGTTTCCCAGGACATGTTGAGTGCGTCAGGCTGGGTACGCTTCACAGACTCCCACCAGTAGTCTGCCTCACCGCGGAACATAAAGGTGGCGAATGGAACCTTCTGTTCCTCTGTGCATCCTAAGACATCGAATATCTTGGTAATTTGCTTGACCCACGTTTTCGCCATGATCGGATCTGGCTTTCCCTTAAATTATGGTGGTACCAATTCTTTGAACTGCTTAGCTGTGACAAACCGCGCGTTGTTATCATTTTCACCTGTATTCTGCACACGAGTCTCCCTCGTCTGATTTTGCATGAACTGAAAAAAGCTCCTAAACATTTCATCAATCATCGTTTGCTCGGTAACGTTGTTTACAGAAGGAATATTGCCTTCCTGTTGCACGTTCCCCTGGGTGGTGATCAAAGGTGTCTCCACGGTCTGATTTACTCCATTATTAACGTTCTCAGCTGCCATTCTTAAATACTGCCATAAAACAAGAGTTAATAGTCATGTCATATATTATCCCTATACTCTGACCGACCAAATAAATACCAAATAAACTTAGTCAGGTCATACTAGCGAAGGAATTTCCCGTCTCTCCCTTCCTAGTTCTTATCTCACATCTCAGCCAGGGATCATATCCCTAAGCTCTGATACCAACTGTGACGCCCCCAAAATAGGTATACAACACCCATTCTGAGTCGCCAAATACATGGTACAGAAAGCAAACTACAACTTTAATAATACAATTGTCGTGCAAAATACGACAACACATACTGTGAGTTTAAATACAAATATTGTCTTCTGGACAATATCCACACTCAAATAAATTCTCATTACAATTATTCAAACACTATTTTACAGAAATAGTGACGACTGCTAAAACATCTTTCTAGAACCATCACTCCATACTCCGACTAGATCCTGCTATGTTCTCACCTCCTGAGAAGAAAAAATGGAACAAAAAGGAAAAGGGTGAGCTCAACTAGCCCAGTAAAGAATATTATGATTAAGATAATATACAACAAATTATCGTTAGTCTTCAACAGGGAAAAATCTGATAGAATATAATCGACAACAAGTTTTAGATCAACAACTGCAGCGGAAACAGCAAACCATTAGAAGAGTCAAGTAGAGAAAGAATTCTACTATCTTCTAAGATTTAAAAGTCCATCATCAATATTTTATCCCTGTAACATCAATTAATAATCATCTTTATCCAAATATTCATCTTTGCACTACAGGCCAAAGATATTCATTTGTATCACCTGTCAGTCATGTTCATCTCAACACCTGTTCATCTTTGCACTACAGGCCAAAGATATTCATCAAGTAATCATATATCTTTGCACTACAGGCCAAAGATATTCAGTAATATCATCATTTAGGACTGAGGATGATGAAAAATATCTTAAAGAGAACGAATCCAGTGAGACAGAAGGACAAATATTAGGGATTCGTATAACAGTTTATCCAAGATCAATAATACTTCATAATAATCAATTGTGAAGCAGAATTTAAAAATAAAGATCAAAACATGGATACAATCAAAGATAGTAACCATAATAGACATCTTGGACAAAAAGAGAATTTTTTTTTCGGTGAATAGTGCCGTATTCGTGAATAGTGCCGTATACGTGAATAGTGCCGTATACGTGAATAGTAACCCCGACACAAAAAAGTTCCAAATTTGATAAAAATTCATATCAATATTTCAGCATAATGATATTGAAGAAAATAATATCATTAAGAAGAAAATAATATCCTTTACCTCAAAATATCAGTACTTCTAGTCGGAATACCGGTATAAGGCTGAAAGAAACTTGCTCTGATGAATAGAAACTCTCAAAGTATCTAAATACTCACAAAATACACTCAATAATCTAGAGAGAGAAAGAGAGAAAACTTATTTCTGGTGTGATTTTCAATTCTAACTTAGCCCTCTATTTATAGGAAAATGTTAGCACGCCGAAGCAGACTTAACCTGCAACCTGATGGCTTTACCTGCTACTATTCTCACCCACCACATTTGAATAAAAATTTCAGCACATTTCTTCACCAACCAAGAGTGGGGCCCACCAATTCTAGAATTTTCCACCAAAATGATTAACTCCGAAAATTCAACAATTTCTGAACCAGTCATCTCGTAAAATTCATAATAAATCATACGTTTATTTTTAACGGTTCAAAATTTGTGGACATATACTCAACTTATATATGTATAACATATCCAAAAATTACCACGATCCAACGGTCGGATTAAAGATTATAACCCCCGCAAAATATCTCAAAAACCCTGATTTTTAATACCTCCATTTCGACAAAAATACTGATAAAAACCTCAACATTAACTCCTTTATTTTTAACCACAAAAATATATCCCTCATTTATATCCACATAAAATAAATATTTCCTTATCATATGAATCAATAATTAATTATTTACAAATAATATTACATAATCACATTTATGACAACCAGGCCGTTCCCAGGAAAGAGGGGGCTTTCCAATAAGGATTTCTCCTTACTGGCGCGCAATTAGATGACCAAACCTCTCTCTAGACAGAACTTTCTAGACATTGCCAATAATGTTATCTAATAATATTATTCAAATAATATAAATTATTGATCTGATAAAGGAAAATACTGTGCAGCAACAATTATTGAAACAACAATAATATAAAATATCAACGCAACAATTATTGAATCAATAAAATAAAATATTGAAAAATAACTACTGTAACAATTATTGAGTAGTGCCTTCTTATGTAAGAATCAATAATTGGTACAATACCGTGTGCTACTGTATTTTAACCACCGGGTATTCCAACAGTATTAACGGTAACAACTACGCCGTTATTTATAAACAACTTATACTTGTCGTTTTCTTCATCCAATCGCTTTCCGTTATGGGGCCCACACAAGGCTGCGCCGTTGTACGAATATTCCCCGACAACAAGAATATTCCACGACCAAACGAATATTCCCCGACAAAATGAATATTTTATAACCACTTGCTTATTTTGAAAAATTTGCACATTTCACCCATAACCAAAGTATTATATTAAATTAACCCCTTATTATTCACAATAATATTTAGAGAAAATTTGATTTTATTCATTAATAAGTTGGGGTCTTACACTTATGTTCAAAATCATTAAATGAGAAAGACATGTCTGTAATTGAGAAGAACATCATAGAGATCACGTGTAAACTAGAAAAAATATTCCCACCTTATTTTTTTGACTCAATGGAGCATTTGCAAATCCATCTTCCCTATGAAGCTTGTGTTGGGGGTCCAGTTCAATATAGATGGATGTACCCTTTTGAGAGGGTGATGGGAAACCTTAAGAGGAAGGTGAAGAATAGAGCTTATATCGAGGGGTCGATATGTGAGGCATACAGTTTTGATGAGATATCTACGTTTATTTCAGACTATTTTCCGGACGAAGTCTTGACAAAGGCCAATCGAGTATCAAGACATGATGATGGGGGAAATGTTGAACTAAATAGTCGGCTCTCTGTATTTGGTCTATCGGGTCGCGCTTATAGAAAAGGGAAGCGCATATTCCTGTCTGAGCAAGAATTACATGCTGCACATACTTACATTCTTCTCAATTGCGAGGAGATTGACGAATTTGTGAGGTACACATGTAAACTTGATAATTTATCTTTTAAGTTGAAAATTTATTCCAATATGTTAATGTTTATAACATTGTACAGATTGTACGATGACGAGTTAAAAGTGAAGCATCCCACCATAACTGATAAAGATATTCAAATCAATCGTGATAAAAAATTTGCACTTTGGCTAAAGGACAAAGTAAGTTCAATTTCTTAAGCACGATATATATATATATAGTCCCCTTCAGTTGAGGGATCCCTCAAATAGTGTTATTTGAGGGATAGTGCGCTCAACCGTTGGATCTGTTTTAATAACTTTATGTGGCTGAGATTTTACATCTTTTTAAACCTATTTTCCCAAATAACCCAACACATTCAATGCAACACATAAGATGTAAAATCTCAGCCACATAAAGTTATTAAAACAGATCCAACGGTTGAGCGCACTATCCCTCAAATAATACTATTTGAGGGATCCCTCAACTGAAGGGGACTGTATATATATATATATATATATATATATATATATATATATATATATATATATATATATATATATATATATACTCCATATTAACTATGACTTCATTTAATAAGATGGAGTTTTTGTAGGCTTTAACTGAGGGATGAACGATTCCGACTAATGTACAAGTCCTAGCTATGGGACTAGACAGGGACTAAGTCAGCCGCAATGATTACAAAATAAATGGTTATGAATTTTATACAAAGGCATATGGGCGCAGTAAAAGAACAATGAACTCTGGAGTGTGTGTCCAAGGAGATTGTTACAATGAGCTTGGTCGTGCCTTTTATGGGGAGTTGGAGGAAATAGTAGAGTTGTCGTACAAGGGCACGTACGGGGGTCATATTCACTTGTTCAAGTGCCGCTGGTTTGATTCAGAATAAGGGATACGTGTTGACAAACATGGAATCGTCGATATTGACCTCCATAGGTCTGCGTACTCCAACGAACCGTTTGTTTTACTAACTCAAACAGTACAAGTATGTTACACTCCTAGTCCTGTTAGGAAAAGGGATAGACCGCCTACAGATTGGCAAGTTATAATTCATACTCCCGCGCGTAGTCGTGTATAAGTAGTTGATGGGGAGATTTACCAAGAGCAGATGCTTCACAGTCAAACTATAATAAATGTGGAGGACGACAATGAAGTAATCCAGTTAGATGGTGGAGATGAACCAAATGAATTAGATCTTGAGTAAATACTTGTGTCAGATGACATTGATACTGAGGAGGAAGAGTTATTGACTGAATCTGACACTAAATCTGAAGCAGATAATGGTTATGAATCTGCAACACATGTACAAGATGATTCTAAATCAGACATTAACACTTGAACAAATGAAATGAATGTTTAGCATTACATGTTTTTTATATCATTGTCATGTTTATGTACTTAACTATTTAAATATAATTTTTGTTTATTGTCATTTTATATTCATATATATACATGTTTATATCACTGTCATGTTTATGTACTTAATTATTTAAATGTAATTTTTGTTTATTGTCATTTTATATTCATATATATGCATGTTTATATCACTGTCATGTTTATTGTCATTTTATATATTCATATATACATGTAATCAAATTTAACTCATAATAATATCTTGAAATTTGTAATATACAGATGGCTTCTGAAGCAGAGCAGAAAAAGTGTGGCTTGGGTAGGGGGCCTAATTATGTGCCCAAGGCCCCTACTAATCCAGATGATCGGATTCTTATTCAGATTCACCATTCTCCGAATAGCACGTATGTCCCGCATCATTTATATATAAGCATTTTAGATTCCATTTATACAAGATATATAGAACTTAGATGTAAATTGCTTTAATATATCTACTTATCGTTGATGTAAATTGTTGTATATTATAGTGATTTTTCAGATAATAAGATCGTCAAGTGCATATCACAGCTGTGTTTACAAAATTGGCCTACACCTGTGATTATGCGGGCGAGCACACCTATCGCCCACAAGGATGCTATTTGGGCTGAATTTCAGGTATATTTTTTTTCATTATGATAGATAATATAATAATCAAAGGATAATTATTTAGTAATGTTATTATTGTTGTTTTATTTGTAGAAACGGTATAGATGAGAGGACGCTCAGGCTTTAGTGATACAGACATTATTCTGGCAGAAGTGCGTTGTTCGCACCAAAGACAATTTGAATAAAGAACGACAAAAAGCCCTTCACAATGCATCGATCGACCATCTAGGCCAGGGCAAGGATTACATGCACGAGCGTAGTCCCTGGTGGTGCACCCAGTCCATATGGGCTGAGATGTGCGACCAATGGAGAACTGAGAGCTGGGTGAAAAGACGAAAGACTGCCGCCACCAACAGATTCTCGGGTGTACCCAATGGCGAAAAGGCTAAAGGAACATACAAGGGCGACATTATTTCACAGTTGTAGCATATCACTGCCAGGGTACGTATTTACAAGTTTTAATATGTTTACAATTATGAATTGTAGAAAATATATCACATTTTTACTTAGTAATATTGGCCTATTTTTTGTATAGGAGTCTCAGTCTCAAGGTCATGTGTACGTGGCCACTCGTGATGGTCTGCCTGATGCTATCCAGATAGCGGTAATAAGTTTTAACAACTTGATCTTGGTTATCAATGCTTAAAGAATTTATTTTTAACTATTTAATTGTTAACATGATGACATGATACTTATAAGCGTTTATTGAATAAGCGCTATCCTGAAGGCACTCCACGTCCGCCAATTGATCAAGAGTTGTGGGAGAGGGCGTCTATTGTGAAGAAGAACTACATTAAAGGTCAAGGACAACGACGACGCCCATCCTTCAGTGGCTCAGGCTGCTCTTCCACCCAGTCTTCACAGTCATCGAGCCATCCAGCTGTTCATACTCCGGCTGACTGTGTGAGAGCTATATGTCGAGATCAAGATCTTTTCAAGATACTGGGCGGACATTTGGGAGCTCTGAGTCCTGAGGAGTTAACTGAAGCAGTAGCGGCAGAAGCAACATCACATCATAGGGATGACGACGAGGTAATCAATTTGTTGTATATATTATCGTAATATATACCAGTATCAACATAGTTACTATGTTTGTAACTTGTTTTATTATTTTGTTAATTACAGGGTGATCAAGGAGGCGATGATGCTTGACGTAACTGCTTTAGTGTTGTTTTGTAGTTATTTGATAACCTTGTACTTGTATATTCATTCTTTGGATGTCTGTTTGTTACTTAAACATTAGATTTGTGGTTTAAATTATTCAATTCATATTGGTTTTTAAAGGTTTATATAGTTTCTATACTAGTTTGGTGTATGTGTCGGTGGACGACGATGGATGTTTATATTGTTGTGCAGATTGTTTATATTATTGTGTATGTGTGTTGGGATAAAGCAGGTACAAAACAGGTACAGTTTTTTGGGATTCTGTAAAATAACAAAAATCTGGTTTTCAGTTTTTTAAAATCAGCGACCGCATGCGGTCGCTGATAACTATTAGCAACTGCTTACAATTTAAGGGTATCAGCGACCGCATGCGGTCGCTGATACTAGTCGCTGACACGTGGACCACGTCAGCCTTTGGCCCTAGATCATGTTGACTCAGCTTAGCGACTGAATTCGTCATTTCGGTCGCTAATATCGGTCGCAGATATATCGGTCACTAAAGGTGGTCGCTGATGTGCATCTCAGCGACCAGATTTTATGCGACGACTATCAGCGATCGGAGTTGGTCACTGATACGGATCTGCGACCACATGCGATCGCTGATAGGCGATCGCTGATAGGCCCTTTTCTTGTAGTGTTTGAGCTCGACAGCTTAGCAAATCTAATAGTTTTTAAGCCGCACATAGCACATAAGTTTCATGTTCAGGATATATCTCGATTAAAATAGTTATACGATTTCAAGCCCAATATAAATATCAGTTTAAGATACATATAAATTCCACATGCCTGATATATCACATATCACAAATTGAGTTTCATAACTCAACCACATATAGATATAATTTAACTTTCGAGATTCATATAAAAATCATATATAATATTGCATGCTCATTACAATACAATTTATAGACAATTCATATCAAATTCATGTAGCAAATAGGAACTGGAAGACTTGCCTGACGAGAAATTATAACGCATAGCGCGTGTTGACGTCGGGAATTTTTTTAACCCTTTTCTGTCCTTACCTTTTTTTGTTCTCTATTCTGTTGAGTTTTGTTTGAAAATGCGAGTTTGAAAAAGGTCCGACATATAAATGTCGACGATTTGAAAATCAGAGTTGTAAGCTGGTAGATTTAAAATGGTTGTACCAGATCAACCGATTTTGAAAAGGTTTATCTGACGCCCCCAAAATAAGTATACATCACCCATTCTAAGTCACCAAATACATGATACATAAATCAAATACAAACTTCTTTTATACAATACAACAACAGCGTAGCTTAGAGTTTTTACACGAATATTGTCTCATAGATAGTATTCAAACTCAAATGAAGTCCTCGTTACATTTATTATCACACTATTTCATAGAATAGTGAGGACTACTATAGCCACCATCTCGGACCGTCACTCTGTTCCCCGACTAGTCCCGGCTACGTTCTCATTTTCTGAAGACAACAATGAAAGCAAAAGGGTGAGCTCAACTAGCCCAGTAAGAAATATTATGACTAAGATAATGTAGAATAAATTATCGTTAGCCTTCAATAGTGTTAAACTGATAAAATACAATAAACATCAAGTTTAACTGCAGCGGAACACGCAATCCATTAGAAGAGTCAAGTAGAGCATGATAACTACTATCTTCTATGATTTAAAAAGTTTTTAATCAACTTTATCGCTGAGACTCAGCTTAATAAATAAACCACATCATCGAATCATCCCTGCACTACGGGTCAAGGATATTCATGTAATCATCAATGGTCATGATCAAATCAACAGCTGTCCATCAATGCACTACGGGCTAATGAGGACTTTTAGCACATCATTTGTAACATTAAGGTCATGATTATACCGAATAATCCCTGGTCATAATCATACTAATCAATAGTACATCTATGCATGTAAGCCACATGTAACAATCCAGATTTTTATTATAATATTTAAATATTTATTGAATTATATAAATATTTAATGGATGTGTTTATCGTTGAATAAGTATTTGTTTAATTGATTTGATGTGATTTGATTATTTATTTGTTTAATAAATAATTAATGAGTTAAGGAAAGTAATTATTTTGAAATAGTAATCTAATTTAATTTAATAATTAAGTTAGAGAATTTATAATGATTAAATAAATTATTATATTATGCAATGAATTGTTATTAAAATTAATTAATTAAGTAAGTATGAAAACTTAATTAATTAGAAGTGTGACAAATAACTATATTATTAGTAGTTATTAAAATAAATTAAAGTAGTTTTAATTTATTTTGCCAAACAAGGCTTAAATATATTAATTCTTTAATTTTAAAGGGTTTTGCCAAACGGAGCCTTATGTTTTTGGATTTTAAATTTTGAATTATTAATAATATAATATAAATAATATATATTAATTTGGTAACTGCTAATTTAATAAGGTCATTAGTAGCGTCAGTTTTTAGGCGTTTTAAATTAGTACGTTGATTTTATTTTCTACGTATAATCTATTTGGCTAAAGCCTAAGTAAGAAAAGAGAACTAGTTTTGTCAGAGAAAAACTTAGAGACAGGAGAGTTTTGAGAGAGACTGTCAAGGGTTGGAGAGAAAGTTCTGAGTTTTAACAAGTGGTGGTCAAGCAAGTGAAGGTATGTATATAAAACTTAAAAAAATATTACAATATAATTTTATTGAATATCACTGTGTATGTTATAAAGTTTTACAAAAATTGTATGACAATCATGTTTTTATAATTACGTATGATATTAAGTGTATTTGTAACTGTAATTGTTATATTAGCACATGTATGTATATATGAGAAGTATGCTAGCATTCACAAAGAAAGAAGAATTGATTTTACAGTAAACATTCACGTATGAACGTGGTTTGTAGAAATATCAAAATTAGTATATGTTAATTGTGAAATTGTGAAATTGAACTGCGAATGGTTAATTGGGTATAAACTACAGAGAATCGTAGTTTGAAGTAATTAAAATCAAATTGGTATGACAGTGTATAAACGTCAGTTATGGAGTTTGGTTTTTAAAATAATGCTTTCAATGATTTAAGATTTCTAGAATCATGGTTTAGTCGTTGGTAATTAGTATATACATGTTGGGTAATGTGTATATATGTAATTGACTTAGGTTATACATGTTAATTGGGGTTAATTGCTGTTAAAAATAAAGACAGTAGCTTTGTTATGTTCTTCGTGGTTGGGTTCTGCAAGTTTCGGCGCCCCAGCGCCAAAATTTGAGCCCCAGCGCCAAAAATCGCGCCCCAGCGCCAGAAGTTGGCGCCTCAGCACTGAAATTCGCGCCCCAGCGCCAATCTCACGCCCCAGCGCCACTATTTGGCTTGGTCCTCGCGCCCCAGCGTGGGGACAGAAGTCTGACTTGGACAATTTTGACCTCCTGTAGTAAAATGGCCATAACTTCCTCATACGAACTCCGATTGAGGTGATTCAAGATGATCCGGAACGAGGACAAGTAGACCTACAACTTTCGTTCTTTATGTTTTTCAATTTGAGGTCATTAGAATGGGTCCAAATGGTCATCTTTAGGACTGTTGTGTTTTCGGAGGTAATCAGAGGGTGTCGGGCATGCACATATGCATGTGTAGTGCTCCAGACCGTAAAAGATGATGTGCTAAGTTATAAAACATGAATATTAATAATTATAATGATGCTTAACATTAATACATGATGTATTAGATGAGTTATAGAAGCATAGTAAGCGTACACAAGAGAGGCAAATCGGGCGTGTGACGAATGAATGTCGAAACGCCGTGCCAAGTGTTAATGAACTTAAAAAGTGTTTCAATTCCATTGAAATGGATATTATAAGATATGGAATGAGTTTAATATAAAACCAATAAGTAGTCCTAGCAAGACTTAAGCACTTGAATGAACTGCGAAAATGAAATATAGGGAGATATAAGTTGAAAGTTAACACAATTAAGTTGAACATTGTGTATTTATGATAGGAAGGGTTATGAGACGTAGAGTAGAGTTTACATTACAATTACTATGTGTTGTTATGTGACTAATATTTGATGTGTATGATTATATAATTGCGTAGGGCACGTGAAGTGCAGATAACTGTAAGCTGTTAAACTATTATTGGTAAACAACGATCAAGGCAAGTCGTTCGGTTCCTATTTTCTACGTGGACTTGATGAACTGTTTTAAATTGCATGATGTGTTATGCATGTTGAATCATGAAATGTTAAAGTCAATATATGACGGCATTGTTTTGGCTAAGTAATGATGATTGAGTAAGGAACTCAATCTTTATATTTGCTATGTGAATTAAAAGCATGTATGCCATGTTACTTTAACGAGATGTATATCGAGCATGTTATTATGTGTTATGTGATGCATGAAAACTGTTAGACTTTGCTGGGATGTCGAGCTCACTCTTGCAAATAACCACTTTTGCAGGTCAAGATTTTAAGGTAAAGATACGTGCTATGTGAGTTATAGAGATCTATATTCACGAAGATTACTTATGTTTTATGAGAAATGTATTTCATATTTTGAATGTAACATGTTGTTGAAATGTAAGTTGAGCTATCTAATGTATATGGATATTTAGTTATGATGTAAGACTTTGTATAGTAATTTTGTTGTAACGATTCATGACATAAGATTGAATCAAAGAGATGTAATGTAATGGTTGCGATTCAGGGCAAGAAAGAAGGAAATATATAAAAGTTTTAAATATTCCGTAATTTTATTAAGTTTAACATCGAATAATGATGTATTATTTAGAGGTTGAATGTATGGTTAACGACCGAAGTCGGGATTTAAATTGTATAGATTTTGGGGTCGTTACACCACATATGACTTTTATCACAATATAAACATATGGATGATGACAATAATATAAGAATTCAATCAAACGAGATAAGGGATAAATATTAAAGACTTTAAATTTATCCAGAACTTAAAAATATTCAAATTGTCAACATGATACTGCTTTGTGGAATAAAATTCAAGAATAATAGTCATGTATCAAAAATAATCTTGGACAAAAAAGAAATTAATTTTTATCGTGAATAGTACCCCGTGAATAGTACTTCAGGAATAGTACCCCGGCATGAAAAATACCCCGAATACCTGAGTGATTAATACCCGAGTGAATAGTACCCGAGTAAATAATAACCTGTGAATAGTAACCTATGAATAGTAACTCGGTATGAAAAGTACCCCAAATCCTCGGGTGAATAATATTCGAGTGAATAGTAACCGAGTGAATAGTAACCCGTAAATAGTACCTCGGGTGAAAATATTGATATTTAATAAGAAAGTTCAGATCAATATTCCAATAAAACGATACTGGATGAAGCGCAAAACTCAAGGATATTCCACTAATTTCAAGAATTATAGAAGCAATACTTACCATAGTAAGTTTAGATTTAAGAATATTAAAAGAAATAATATACGAAACTGCAAATGAATTTTCACCCGTCATGCGGTAGTCCGCGTAGACAGATCATTTCCACAATTTAATAACAATTGAATACGAAGGGTTATTCACCAGGCATGCGGTAGTCCGCGTAGACAGGTTATTCCCACAGAATAATAAAGAATGGAATAATAAAAGATTTTACCAAGCATGCGGTAGTCTGCTTAGACAGGTTATTCTAATAGAATAATAAAGAATGGAATAACAAAAGATTTCAACATGCATGCGGTAGTCCGCGTAGACAGGTTATTCTAACAGAATAATAAAGAATGGAATAACGAAAAGATTTCACCATGCATGCGGTAGTCCGCATAGACATGTTATTCCAACAGAATAATAAAGAATGGAATAACAACCCTTACTAGTATTGAAAGAAAATAACTCTCTTCATGAATACGAAAGAAATAATACCCCTTATGAATACAACAAATAATATCCCTTACGAATATTGAACGAAGATAATATTTCTTACGAATACGAAAAATAATATCGTAAGTGAATATGAAATAAATAACATCCCTTACGAATACAACAAATAATATCCCTTACGAATATTGAACGAAGATAATATTTTTTATGAATACGAAAAATAATATCGTAAGTGAATATGAAATAAATAATACCCCTTACCTTAGTAGAAGATTGAATATTAAAGTAGGGTAGTAGCAGAATACTCCTCTTCTTTCTCTCTATAGTTTTTCTCTCTAGAGTTTCAGTGAATTCGTAAGAAATAATGAAGGAATGAGCTTCTATTTATAGGAAAAAGGACTGAATAGTAACTAATTCATGAACGACCCAGATTAATTTACTTTTAAACGGGCGGTCCATATTGATTTACTATTAAAACTTAAAGCAACGGTCCATACTGATTTACTATTAAAACTTTAAACCAGCGATCCATATTGATTTACTATTATAACTTTCCATCAGCGGTCCATATTGATTTACTATTATATCTTCAACCAACAACTTAAATTGATTTACTATAATAACTTCAATCAACGGTCTGAAAAATTAGCATATCTCCTCATGGAATAATAAGTCAAACTTATAGCAAATATCTCATAACAAACCCCTCTATTTGTATCAAAAATTGAATAAATAATTACCAAAAATTATTTATCTTTAATCACTACATTTTTAATCTTTCAACAATTATTCATCATTAATATTATAACTCACAATATTTAACAACCAGATCATTCCCAGGAAAGAGAGGGCTTTTCGATAAGGATTTCTTCCTATTGGCGCGCAATTAGGTGACCAAACCTCTCCTCGACATAAATTTCTAGACATTGTCAATATTGCAAATAATAATATGAATAGCTTTGTCGTCTCAATTATTAATTTAGTAATATAAAATATTATGCAGATAATACTGTGACAATAATTGAATCAAATATCATGAGATACTATGTAGCAATTATTGTAGTAATAATTGATTATAATTAAGTGACTTCTCACGTAAGCATAAATAATCAATACCGTGTGCTACTATGCAACCACGCATATTATTGTACTTTTACCACCGGGTATTTCAACAGTTTAACGGTAAAACTTTCGCCGTTATTTTTGTAAAAAGATAATTCTGTCGTTTTCTAACTCCGACAATTATTCCGTTGTGAGGTCTACCAATAATGGTGTCATCGTACAAATATTCTCCGACAAAAAGAATATTCCCCGACTAAACAAATATTTCCTGACACAACGAATATTTTATATCAACTTGCTTACTTTGAAAAATTTTCACATATCACCATTAACTTTAACCCTTCATCAATTTAACCATGTATTAAATAGAATAATAATTATAAGAAAATTGAATACTTTTATTTCATAAAATTCGGGGTCTTACAATCTCCCCTCCTTATGAAATTTCGTATGCCGAAGAGGTGAGGATACCTTGTTTAGATTCTAACTCTTAAGGTATAACCTTTGAGTATCGAATATGATCATTCTTATCCAAGATTTTAACACATATCTCCTCTTACGTTAAATCTTCTGCTATCTCGTCTAGTTCTAATTCAATAATGTGGTTCGGGTCGTCCACATATTTACGTAACATCGATATGTGAAAAATGTTATGAACACGCAACATACTTGGCGGTAAAGCGAGTCTATAGGCCACAGTTCCTACTCGATCGAGGATTTCAAATGGGCCAATAGAATTGAGGGTTGAGATTTCCTCTCTTCGTCGATTCTTGCTTTTAGAATAACGCCTTCTTGAACCTTCTTCTTTACATTCATCAGCTCAAAATCTGTAGCTTGAGCGGCTTTAACTTTATCGATTAAAGTCGATTCTAATCATATATTTGCTATTTTCACGTAGTTTCTTGGAGTCTTTAACTCTATCTTCATCTTTCGTAAGTTATACGAAATGGGTCTTTATGTTAATAATATCGTACTCGTAACCGCATACGATCTTCTACTCAACGCGTCAGTTGCCACGTTCGCTCTTTCACGATGGTATTGAATGGTATGGTCGTAATCTTCAACAGCTCGAGCCAACGTCTTTGGCACATGTTACGCTTATTCTAGGTGAAGAAATATTTGAGGGTTTTAGAATGGGTTTAAGGTAAATACAAATTTCGATTTAACGCTCTGGGGGTAGGCTAGGAAGTCTTCAGGCAATACGTTAGGAAATTTATTAACAATAGGAATATCATTCAAATCTGACGTATTTTTGTTTAAATCTGTGATATAGTCTAAGAAAGCTTGACATCCATTTTTCAATAAACGAATAACTTTATGGCTTAATATGAAAGTGTTTGACTTTAGTGGTTTGGTTACTTGAATTCACATAACAAGTTGGTTAGGAATATGAAAACTAACAACCTTACGAAAATAATTAATTTTAGCATGATGAGTAGTTAACCAATCAATCCCTAAAATCACATCCAATGCAAGTATTTTCAAAGAGATAAGATCGACAGGTAACGTAAAAGTGTCGATTTAAATCAAATAGGATTTATAAACAGCGGATATAACGAAGGTTTCTCCCAACGGAGTTTCAACAGATAAGTTAAAATATAATTTCTCAAGAGTTAAATTTAAACGTTGAGCTCAAGTAGGAAAAATAAAAGAATGGGTAGAACCGATATCTAATAAGGTATAGACTTTGCAAGAATTTATAATTAACTAACCCGTGCTAACTTCGTTCGGGTTACTCGCTTTTTTTTGACAAGTCATGAAAGACGCTCTTCCTGAAACCACCGACTTTGTTTTGTCCGTATCCGCCTTTGGTGCCACCGTCCTAGCTGGACTTGATTTCGCTACAGGACAAAATCAAACTATGTGAACGTCTTTTCCACAACTAAAACATACCTTGGAAGGCTGTGAACAGTTTGGACTTATGTGTCCCTCCTCTCCACATCTGTAGCATTTAACTGGCGATCGTTCTCCTCCCCTAGAATTTGTTGCTGGCGCTGGTGCTGCTACCGACGTCTTCCCATCATCGTTAAATCTTCTCTTCTTGAATTTTTCACTTGAATCATTTCTTCTATTATCTTGGCCATGATTACCACCGAAGTGGTTACCATTTCTGGAATGATAATTTCATCCACGATGGTTATCATTGTTTCGATGGTCATTGCCACTGGTACGATTGTTATCGTGTTGTTGGTCATTACCTTTGGTTGGGTTGACTCATTATCGCGCTCCAATAACTGAGTCCTATTCACAACATCGAAATATAAACAAAGTTGGTGAGAAATGAGGTATTGACGTATTTCGGGTTTCAAACCTCTTAGAAACATCCGCGTCATTCTCTCTTCATTATCAACCAAGTGGGACGCAAACCGGGACAACTCGATAAACTTAGCTTTGTACTGCGACACGGTTATATTGTTTTGCTCTAGCTTGATGAACTCTACCTCCTTCATGTGACGAATACTTTCAGGAAAGTACTTGTCGTTGAACAGTTCTTGGAACTTCTCCCAAGACATCTTCAGTGCGGCAGGATGAGTACGTTTTACTGATTCCCACCAGTAATCTGCCTCTCCTCGCAACATGAAGGTGGCAAAGGGAACCTTTTGCCCCTCGGAGCATCCCAAGACGTCAAATATCTTGGTGATCTGCTTAATCCACGTCTCTGCCTTAAGTGGTTCTGGCTTTCCCAAAAACTCTGGCGGTCCCAGCTCCTTGAACTGCTTAGCGGTGACCATCTGAGAGTTGCCAGTGTTTCCACCTGTATTTTGGATAGGATTCTCTCTCGCCTGATATTGCATGAATTGCAGAAAGCCTCTGAACATCCCATCGTTCATTATCTGATCGGTGTTGCTGTTTACCTGAGGATTATTGTCTTCCTGATACACATTATCCTAGGTATTGATCATTGGTGACTCAACGGTCTTATGTGCTTCATTGCTTATCTCAACATTTTCGGATGCCATTTTCAAATAATGCCACAAAACAAGGGTTAATTGATATGTCACATATTATCCATATATTTTGACCGACCAAATAAATACCAAATAAACTTAGGTAGCTCATACTAGCAAAAGAATTTCCCGTCTCTCCCTTCCTAGTTCTAGTCTCACATCTCAGCTAAGGATCATATCCCTAAGCGTTGATACCAACTGTGACCCGCATCCAAGACTTGGATAGCACCTCACAATGATACCTATCAACTTGCCACCGTTACTCACGGCGTTCCCTGCGAAAAGTCTGGCTTCAGTGCATCCCAAGACTTGGAAGTCACCAGATAAAGGCTTGGGGCTCTTTTCTATGGCTTTGATACTAACTGTGAAGCCCCCAAAATAGGTATACACCACCCATTCTGAGTCACCAAATACACTCTCATAAATCAAATACAAACTTCTTTTATACAATACGACAACAACGTAGCTTAGAGTTTTTACACGAATATTGTCTCATAGACAGTATTCAAACTCAAATGAAGTCCTCATTGCATTTATTATCACACTATTTCATAGAATAGTGAGGACTACTATAGCCACCATCTCGGACCGTCACTCTGTTCCCCGACTAGTCCCGGCTACGTTCTCATTTTCTGAAGAGAACAATGAAAGCGAAAGGGTGAGCTCAACTAGCCCAGTAAGAAATATTATGACTAAGATAATGTAGAATAAATTATCGTTAGCCTTCAACAGTTTTAAACTGATAAAATACAATAAACATCAAGTTTAACTGCAGCGGAACAAGCAATCCATTAGAAGAGTCAAGTAGAGTATGATAACTACTATCTTCTATGATTGAAATTTTTTTTAATCAACTTTATCATTGAGACTCAGCTTAATAAATAAACCACATCATCGAATCATCCCTACACTACGGGCCAAGGATATTCATGTAATCATCAATGGTCATGATCAAATCAACAGCTGTCCATCAACACACGTTATCATTTGTAATAATAAGGTCATAATTATACCAAATAATCCCTGGTCATAATCATACTAATCAATAGTACATCTATGCACGTAAGCCACAGATGACTTTTATCACAATATAAACATGAGGATGATGACAATGATATAAGAATTCAATCAAACGAGATCAAGGATAAATATTAAAGACTTTAAATTTATCCAGAGCTTAAAAATATCCAAATTGTCAACATGATACTGATTTGTGTAGTAAAATTCAAGAATAATATTCATGTATAAAAATAATCTTGGAAAAAAAAGAAATCAATTTTTATCGTGAATAGTATCCCGTGAATAGTACTTCGGGAATAGTACCCCGACATGAAAAATGTCCCGAATACCCGAGTGAATAGTAACCCGTGAATAGTAATACGGTATGAAAAGTACCCCTAATCCTCGGGTGAATAATATTCGAGTGAATATTAACCGAGATAGTAACATGTGAATAGTATCCCGGGTGAAAATATTGATATTTAATAAGAATGTTCATATCAATATTCCAATGAAACGATACTGGATGAAGCGAAAACTCAAGGATATTCCACGAATTTCAAGAATTATAGAAGCAATACTTACCATAGTAAGTTTAGATTTAAGAATATTAAAAGAAATAATATACGAAACTGCAAATGAATTTTCACCCGTCATGCGGTAGTCCGCGTAGACAGATCATTTTCACAATTTACTATCAATTGAATACAAAGGGTTATTCACCAGGCATGCGGTAGTCTGCGTAGACAGGTTATTCTCACATAATAATAAAGAATGGAATAACAAAAGATTTTACCATGCATGCGGTAGTCCGTGTAGATAGGTTATTCCAACAGAATAATAAAGAATGGAATAATGAAAAGATTTCACCATGCATGCGGTTGTCCGCGTAGACAGGTTATTCCAATAGAATAATAAAGAATAGAATAACAACCCTTACGAGTATTGAAAAAAAATTACTCTCTTCATGAATACGAAGAAATAATACTCCTTACGAATACAATAAATAATATCCCTTACGAATATTGAACGAAGATAATTTTTCTTACGAATACAAAAAATAATATCGTAAGTGAATATGAAATAAATAACACCCCTTACGAATACAACAAATAATATCCCTTACGAAAATTGTACGAAGATAATATTTCTTACGAATACGAAAAATAATATCGTAAGTGAATATGAAATAAATTACACCCCTTACCTTAGTAGAGGATTGAATACTGAAGTAGAGTAGTAGCAGAATACTCCTCTTCTTTCTCTTTATAGTTTCTCTCTCTAGAGTTTTAGTGAATTCGTAAAAAATAATGAAAGAATGAGCTTCTATTTATAGAAAAAAGGACTGAATAGCAACTAATTCATGAACAACCCAGATTAATTTACTTTTAAACGGATGGTCCATATTGATTTACTATTAAAACTTAAAGCAACGGTTCATACTGATTTACTATTAAAACTTTAAACCAGCGATCCATATTGATTTACTATTATAACTTTCCACCAGCGGTCCATATTGATTTACTATTATATCTTCAACCAACGATCCAAATTGATTTACTATAATAACTTCAATCAACGATCTGAAAAATTAGCATATCTCCTCATAGAATAATAAGTCAAACTTATAACAAATACCTCATAACAAACCCTTCTATTTATATCAAATATTGAATAAATAATTACCATAAATTATTTATCTTTAATCAACACATTTTTAATCTTTCAACAATTATTCATTATTAATATTATAACTCACAATATTTAACAACCAGATCATTCTCAGGAAAGATAGGGCTTTCCGATAAGGATTTCTCCCTATTGGTGCGCAATTAGGTGACCAAACCTCTCCTCGACATAACTTTCTAGACATTGTCAATATTGCAAAAAATAATATCAATAACTTTGTCGTATCAATTATTAATTTAGTAATATAAAATATTATGCAGATAATACTGTGACAATAATTAAATCAAATAACATGAGATACTATGCAGCAATTACTGTAGCAATAATTGATTATAACTGAGTGACTTCTCACGTAAGTATCTATAATCAATACCGTGTACTACTATGCAACCACGCGTATTATTATACTTTTACCACCGGGTATTTCAACAGTTTAACGGTAAAACTTTTGTCGTTATTTTTATAAAAAGATAATTCTGTCGTTTTCTAACTCCAACAGTTATTCCGTTGTGGGGTCCACCAATGATGGTGTCGTCGTACAAATATTCTCTGATAAAAAGAATATTCCCCGACCAAACGAATATTTTTCGGCACAACGAATATTTTATATCAACTTGCTTACTTTGAAAAAATTTTACATATCACCCTTAACTTTAACCCTTCATCAATTTAACCATTTATTAAATAGAATAATAATTATAAGAAAATTGAATACTTTCATTTCATAAAATTCGGGGTCTTACAGTTTACACAAAGGCCCAATGGTTGGACTCTGTTTAACAGGCCTTGGAAACCGAGATTCACAGAGTTCAGGGGCTCGATTAAGTGGGGGGAAGGTGATAGGCACCCTCCGACTTCTGTGAAAACACGGTTATCACAACTTTTCAATTTCCCTAATTAATCTGCATGTGTGTGTGTTTATTGGGCCTATGTGTAATTATTTGGAAGTAGTGCTATGCCTCATTTGCACCTATATACAAAGGATTTGATTTGTATAAAAGTTCAATAATAAGTAAGATATAGCAATGATGTTTTGAAAACAGGTTTTCAAACTCTTATGCTCAATAGTAATTGAGGTCTTTGATACTTTCATTTTATTCCGTATTCGGCTTGATTGATTTTTTTTTTGAGATGTGAGACATCTTCAAGAAAATAAGATACATAGAAGTGTCGGGCTCCTTATGGGCATGAAAGCCATCCAAGGATGTCCAGACACCATAGATAATTTACAAGCTGACTGCACTGCTGAAAAGTGTCCATCGTGGGAACTAGATCTAGATCCAGAAGCTGAATCTTAGACTTCATGGCTCCTAGGCTCACATAATTGATTAATATTTAAAAAACTAGAAAGAAAACTAGATTTAAATAAATTTAAGTCATTCTAGCTTCAACGGTTCCAGTTTAGTCACTTTTGAACCGATTAAAAGTTAGAGATGGCTAGATTTAGATGAATCTAGTCCAAAGGTTGGAATATTAAAGATCTACATTGCAAAACCAGTTAAAGCAGATATTTAAAAGCAGTAAATTTATATATATATATATATATATATATATATATACACACATATTTATACAAAAGCGCTAAAAGCCACGGATATTCGATCCAGGCTCAACTGTTCGAGTTTAGTCTATATATATATATTATATATATATATATATATATATATATATATATATATATATATATATATATATATATTAGAAGGAAAAAGCCACGGATCGACGATCCGATCGTAACTAATCAATGAGAATCTCGATATATATGTGTATATATATATATATATATATATATATATTATATCAAAGTAGTAAAAAGCTTAAAAATCTAAAAAATCTTACAGTGGACTGCCAAGAAGACTTCAGATCTCTTTTGGAGCTTGAAAACTCAGTTTCCACCTGTTAAATTTTGATATGTCGTAGAATACGAGCTTACAAGTGTTTAGAAAGAATAATCACAAAGTTTGGAGCACTCTAGAAGAGGTTAAGGGCTGAAATTGACAGAGTTTTCTCTCATTTTGTTTTTTTTAAATGAGCTGGTGGAGGGTCTATTTATAGAACAAATTGGCCGCGGGTCAACCCGCGGTAGCCGCGGGTCTACTTGTGGCTGCTCGGGTTGCCCCGGGCTTGGTTGGTCCTGTTGTCTCGAAGTACGTGCACTTAAACAACGCGTTGTCTGTTCGAACCTTTATAACTTTCAATTCGGGCATCCGATAGAAGCGTGCTGTACCTTTTCGGTAAGCCGTCGACGAGAGCTACACAATGACATGAGATTAGACGTATTTCGAATTCGGGATAATGGGTTCATGGCTGGATCTCCAAGTCTTCGCAGTCTATCCGTTGAGCTGTCTTGTGCAATTTTCACTCGGGATTTAAGCTATGGTTCTTGCGGGACTTCTTTTGAAGCAATTTGAGTTGATTTAAGTTGAGTTGATGTTGAGTTGGTAAAATGACCGTTTTTCCCCTCCCAGGGTTGTGACGCCCCCAAAATAGGTCCATTCCACCAAACCCATTCTGAGTCACCAAATACATGGTATAGAAGATAACTATAACTTTATTCTTACAATTGTGGTGCAAAATATGACAACACATATACTATGAGTTTAAATACAAATATTATTTTCTAGACAATATCCACACTCAAATAAGTCCTCATTACAATTATTGATACACTAATTTACAAAATAGTGAGGACTACTAAGACAACTATCTTGAACCATCATTCTATACCCCGACTAGTACCCGCTACATTCTCGCCTCCTGAGAAGAAAAATGGAACAAAAAGGAAAAGAGTGAGCTCAACTAGCCCAGTAAAGAATATTATGACTAAGATAATGTACAACAAATTATCCTTAGTCTTCAACAGGGAAAAATCTGATAGAATACAATAGACAACAAGTTTTAGCTCAACAACTGCAGCAAAAACAACAATTCATTAGAAGAGTTAAGTAGAGAATGAAATCTACTATCATCTATGAATTTAAAAGTTCATCATCGATATTTTATCCCTGTAACATCAATCAATATACATCTTGAATCAAATAGTCATGTTTGCACTACAGACCAAAGATATTAATCAGTCGGTCATGTTCATCTCAACACCTGTTCATCTTTGTACTACGGGCCAAAGATATTCATCAAGAAATCATTCATCTTTCCACTACAGGCCAAAGATATTCAGTAATATCATCATTTAGGACTGAGGATGATGAAAAAATATATTTTAAAGAAAACGAATCTAGTGAGACAAAAGAACAAATAGTAAGGATTCGTACTTCGGTTTATCCATGTTTAAAAATACTCCATAATAAACTATTGTGGAGCAGAATTCAAAAATAAAGATCAAAACATAGATCCAATAAAAGATAGGAACCATAACAGACAATCTTGGACATAAATTTTTTTTTAATTTTTTCTGTGAATAGTGTCGTATACGTTAATAGTACCGTATACATGAATAGTAATTTCGACACCAAAAGGTAGAAATTCCACAAGAAAAGTCATCATGCTTTGTGAATAGTAACTCGTGAATAGTAACTCATGAATAGTAACCCTGACATGAAAAGGTAAAAATTTCATAATAAAATTCATATCAATATTCCGGTATAATGATATTGAAAGAAATAATATCATTTACGAAAAAAATAACATTCCTTACCTCAAAAGAATAGTACTTTTAGCTGAAATATCAAATATAATGCTGAAAGAAACTTGCACCGTATAGCAACACTCAAAATATCAAAATACTCACAAAAATACGCTCGATATTATAGAGAGAGAAAACTTCAATTTCTGGTGTGATTTTCAATTCTAAGTTAAGCATTCTATTTATAGGAAAATGCTTAGAACACCAAAGCAGAAAATTTAATAAAATAATATTATTTATTAAAAATTTTCCTACGCCCACTTTGACAATCTAAATTTAGCATTGTGCAACATCTAGTGGGGCCCACCAAAATGAAAAACATATTTTAAACATTTTTTGTAACAAAATTAATTCAAACCCAATATTCTGGAACTTCAATAATTCATAATAAATAGCCCTTTTATCAGAAAAATTCAAATCGTATGTCCATTCCATAGAAAATTCAATTCTCTACAACTTTGTAGCTTTAAGTTTTTCTGGGTTTTGTACCGGGTTCAAAGTCGATACAAAATTCAATATCACGCTCTGGAGGTAGGCCAGGAAATTTTTCAGGAAATACGTCAGGAAATTCACTAACAACAGAAATATCATTTACATCTGACGTATTTTTAAATTCATAAAATTGGCTAAGAAAGCTTGCCATCCGTTTTTCAATAAACGAATGGCTTTATGGCTTGATATGAAAGTGATTGACTTTAATGGTTTGGTTGCTTGAATTCGTACAACAGATTGATTAGGAATATGAAAACTAACAACCTTACGAAAATAATCAATTTTGGCATGATGAGTGGTTAACCAATCAATCCCTAAAATCACATCAAATACAAGTATTTTCAAAGAAATGAGATCACAGGTAATGTGATGGTCCCAACTTGAATCAAGCAAGATTTATAAACAGTGGATGTAATGAAAGTTTCTCCTAACGGAGTCTCAACAGATAAATCAAAGTCTAATTTCTCCGGAGTCAAATTCAAACGTTGAGCACAAGCAAGAGAGATAAAATAATGGGTAGAACCGATATCTAATAAGGTATAGACTTCGCAAGAATTTATAATTAACTAACATGTGATAACTTCGTTCAATTCCTCATCACGAAAAATGCTCTCCCTTAAACTATCGACTTTGTTTTGTCCGTATCCGCCTTTGGTACCACCGTCCCAGCTGGACTTGACTTCTCTACAAGACAAAATTGAGCTATGTGACCGTCTTTTCCACAACTAAAACATACCTTAGAAGGCTGTGAACAATTTGGACTTATGTATCCCTCCTCAACGCATCTGTAGCATCCAACCGACGGTCTTTCTCCTCCCCTAGAATTTGTTGCTGGTGCTGGTGCCGACGTCTTTCCTTCATTGTTGAATCTTCTCTTTTTCAAATTTCCACTTGACTCACCTTTCCTATTATCTTGGCCATGATTACCATCGAAGTGGCTACCATTTCTAGCATGATAATTTCCTCAACGATGGTTATCATTGTTCCAATGGTCGTTGCCACCGGTACGATTATTATCGTGTTGTTGGTCGTTAACTTTTGGTTGGGCTGACTCATTATCGCCCTTAAATAACTGAGCCCTATTCACAACATCTAAATATAAACAAAGTTTGTGAGAAATGAGGTATTGGCATATTTCGGGTTTCAAACCTCGCATAAATATTCGCGTCATTCGCTCCTCGTTGTCTACCAAATGGGATGCAAACCGGGATAGCTCAGCAAACTTAGCTTCGTACTGCGACACGGTCATATTGTTATGCTCCATTGCTTATCTCAAAATTTTTAGATGTCATTCTCAAATACTGTCACAAAACAAGGTTAATTAAAGAAATTGACATGCAACATAATAATCTTAAAATCTGACCAACCAACAAATAAGCTTAGGTAGGACATACTAGCGAATGATTTACTCATCTCACCCCTCCTAGTTCTATTCTCCGATCTCTGTCAGAGATCATATCCCTAAGCTATGATACCAACTGTGACGCCCCCAAAATAGGTCCATTCCACCCAACCCATTCTGAGTCACCAAATACATGGTACAGAAGACAACTACAACTTTATTATTATAATTGTCGTGCAAAATACGACAACACATATACTGTGAGTCTAAATACAAATATTGTCTTCTAGACAATATCTTCACTCAAATAAGTCCTCATTACAATTATTGATACACTATTTTACAAACCAGTGAGGACTACTAAGACAACTATCTTGAACCATCATTCCATACCCCGACTAGTACCCGCTACATTCTCGCCTCTTGAGAAGAAAAATGGAACAAAAAGGAAAAGGGTGAGCTCAACTAGCCCAGTAAAAAATATTATGACTAAGATAATGTACAACAAATTATCCTTAGTCTTCAACAGGGAAAAATCTGATAGAATACAATAGACAACAAGTTTTAGATCAACAACTGCAACGAAAACAACAATTCATTAGAAGAGTTAAGTAGAGAATAAAATCTACTATCATCTATGAATTTAAAAGTCCATCATCGATATTTTATCCCGGTAACATCAATCAATATACATCTTAAATCAAATTGTCATGTTTGCACTACAGGCCAAAGATATTAATCAGTCGGTCATGTTCATCTCAACACATGTTCATCTTTGCACTACGGGCCAAAGATTTTCATCAAAAATTCATTCATCTTTTCACTACAGGCCAAAGATATTCAATAATATCATCATTTAGGACTGAGGATGATGAAAAAATATATTTTAAAAAAAACGAATCTAGTGAGACAAAAGAACAAATAGTAAGGATTAGTACTTCGGTTTATCCATATTTAAAAATACTCCATAATAAACTATTGTGGAGCAGAATTCAAAAATGAATATCAAAATATAGATCCAATCAAAGATAGGAACCATAACATACAATATTGGACAAAGAAAAGAAAATTTAATTTTTTCTGTGAATAGTATCGTATACGTGAATAGTGCCGTATACATGAATAGTAACTCCGACACCAAAAGATAGAAATTCCACAAGAAAAATCATCATGTTTTGTGAATAGTACTTATAAATAGTAACTCGTGAATAGTAACTCATGAATAGTAACTTGTGAATAGTAACTCATGAATAGTAACCCCGACATGAAAAGATAAAAATTTCATAAAAAAATTCATACCAATATTCCGGTATAATGATATTGAAAGAAATAATATCATTTACGAAAAAAATAACATCCCTTACCTCAAAAGAATAGTACTTCTGGCTGGAATATCAGATATAACGCTGAAAGAAACTTGCACTGTATAGCAACACTCAAAGTATCAAAATACTCACAAAAATACGCTCGATATTATAGAGAGAGAAAACTTCAGTTTTTGGTGTGATTTTCAATTCTAACTTAAGCATTCTATTTATTGGAAAATGCTTAGAACACCAAAGTAGAAAATTTAATAAAATAATATTATTTATTAAAAATTTTCCTACGCCCACTTTGACAATCTGAATTTTGCATTATGCAACATCTAGTGGGGCCCACCAAAATGAAAAATATATTTTAAACATTTTTTGTAACAAAATCAATTCAGACCCAATATTCTGGAACTTCAATAATTCATAATAAATAGCCCTTTTATCAGAAAAATTCAAATCATATGTCCATTCCATAGGAAATTCAATTCTCTACAACTTTGTAGATTTAAGTTTTTCCAAATTTCAAAAAAAAATTGACCAAAATCTACATACGGAAGATTTTACAAGCTATAATCAAATTTTAGTTAAAAATGGGGCCCACTAACATGTTTAACATGTGTTTAGCATTTATTGTAGCAAAAATACTCTTCTTCCACATTTACTCATATATCACACATTTATTGTAAAAATATCACCATTATTATAATATTATATTATCACATTATAAATTTATAATGTAATATAATAATATATTTAAATGACCTCTCCTAGACAGAACTTTCTTAGACATTGTCAATAATGCTATCTAATAATATTATTTAAATAATATAAATTATTGATCTGATAATGAGAAATACTGTGTAGTGACAATTATTGAAATAACAATAATATAAAATATCAACGTAGCAATTATTGAATCAATAAAATATAATATTGAACTGTAATTAGTGTAAAATTATTGAGTAGTTCCTTCTTACGTAAGAATCAATAATTGGTGCAATACTGTATGCTACTGTATTTTAACCACCGGGTATTCTAACAGTATTAACGGTAACAACTACGCCGTTATTTATAAATAACTTATACTTGTTGTTTTTTTCATCCAATCGCTTTCCGTTATGGGGCCCACACAAGGCTGCGCCGTCGTACGAATATTTCCCGACAGTAAGAATATTCTACGAACAAACGAATATTTCCCGACAACAATGAATATTTTATAACCACTTGCCTATTTAAGATATTTACGTATTTTACCCATAACTAACCACATTAATCAAATCAACCCTTACTATTTCAAAATAATAAATAAAGAAAATTCAATTTCATTTATAAAAAGTTGGGGTCTTACAGGGGTTATCTCCGGCTTTGATGCAGTTGTAACAATCTTTTCTCAGGGTTATCTCCGAGATTGGACTGCAGTTGATTCTGGCAGTCCTTAGGGTTGTCTTTGAGGTTGGTTTGACATCCCAAAATTGATTTCGGGCTTTGAAATTGATCCCTCGGGGTTATCTCTGGGGTTGAAACTGGATCTCCCGGGGTTATCTCCGGAGTTGAACTGGATCTCCCGAGGTTATCTCTAGGGTTGAACTAGATCTCCCGGGGTTATTTCCGGGGTTGAACTGGATCTCTCGGGGTTATTTTCGGTGTAAGACCCCAACTTTTTATGAATAAAATTAAATTTCCTCTATTTATTATTTTGATATAGTAAGGGGTTGATTTGATTAATGTGGTTAGTTATGGGTAAAATGCGCGAATATTTTAAGTAAGCAAGTGGTTATAAAATATTCATTGTTGTCGGGGAATATTTATTTGGTCGTGAAATATTCTTGCTGTCGGGGAATATTCGTACAACGACGCAACTATTTGTGAGCCCCATAACGGAAAACAGTAGGATAAAGAAAACGACAAGTATAAATTTTTTTAAATAACGGCGTAGTTGTTACCGTTAACACTGTTGGAATACCTGGTGGTTAAAGTACAGTTCTACTCGTGGTTCAACAGTAACATATGGTATTGCACAGTTTTTGTGGATTATTGATTCTTACGTAAAAAGACACTACTCAATAATTGTTACAGTTGTTACTGTTCAATATTTTATTTTATTGATTCAATAATTGCTACTTTGACATTTTATATTATTTTTGTTCCAATAATTGTCACTACACAGTATTTTCTATTATCAGATCAATAATTCATATTATTTGAATAATATTATTAGATAGCATTATTGATAATATCTAAGAAAAATCTGTCTATAAAAAGGGTTTGGTCTTCTAATTGCGCGCCAGTAAGGAAAAATTCTTATCGGAAAGCCCCCTCTTTCCTGGGATCGACATGGTTGTCATTATTGTGATTCTGTAGTATTATTTATGAATAATTAATTATTGATTTATATGATAAGAAAATATTTATTTTATGTGGATATAAATGAAAGAATTAATGCTGAGGTGTTTTATCAGTATTTTGTCAGAATGAAAGTATTAAAAATCATCCGTATGTGGATTTCAGTCATTTTACCATTGATACTGTTGAACTACTCGGTAGTAAAGTACAGTAATACGTGTGGTTACATAGTATTACACGGTATTGATTATTAATGCTTATGTGAGAAGTCACTCAGTTTGATTCAATTATTGTCAGTTAATAATATAAATTATTTAGCGATAATGACGTTTTGTTTTATTCGTATTATTAACGTAATAAAACAGAAACATCTTTTTATATAAAACAGAATACTTTATTAAAGTTATTCTATAAATAGAATATATTATATTTTATTTAAAAGATTTTTCTTTAAATATGGACCGTCGGATTAAAGTAATCAATCTGGACCGTTCATGGATTAGTTACTATGCATTCTATTTTTCTATAAATAGTAGTTCATTCTTTCATTATTTCTTACGAATTCACTGAACTCTAGAGAGAAAAACTATAGAGAGAGAGAAGAAGAGTATTCTGCTACTTAACTACTTTCTTATTTCAGCTCATCTTTAAAACGGTAAGGGGTGTTATTCTTTCTTATTCATGAAGAGAACTGTTGTTATTCCATTTCTTATTATTCTGTTGGAATAACCTGTGTACGCGGTCTACCCTATACTTGGTGACATTCTTTTATTATTCTGTTGGAACATCCTGTCTGTGTGTTTTACACCGGACCTGATTCCGTTTTTATTATTATTCTGTTGGAACATCCTGTCTGTGTGTTTTACACCGGACCTGGTTCCGTTGTTATTATTATTCTGTTGGAACATCATGTCTGTGTGTTTTACACTGTACCTGGTTCCGTCTTGTTATTATTCTGTTAGAACATCCTGTCTGTGTGTTTTAGACCGGACCTGGTTTCATTATTTATTATTCTATCGGAATATCCTGTCTGTGCGTTTACGCCGGACCTGGTTCCATTATTTATTATTTTGTTGGAATAACCTGTCTGTGCGGTCTATTGCATGCCGGGTGATTTCTTTTGTTATTCCATTCTTTATTATACTCAGTTGGTTAAGTTTTGACTTCTATACTCCATGAAATTAGTGAAATATCCTTGATAATTGCGGTTCATCCAGTATCTTTTCATAAAAATATTCTTCTAAGTATTCTTGAATTTTACTCCACAAAGCAGTATCATGTTGACAATTTGGAAATTGTTAATTCTTGGATAAATTAATTCTTGAACTTGTTTTATTGAATTCTTATATCATTGTCATCATCCCCATGTTTATAAAATGTTGAAAGTCATCTGTGGCCTGTAGTGCATAGATGGACTTGGTATGATTATGACCAGGGATTATTCGGTATAATCATGACCGTAATGTTACAAATGATGTTGTAAAAGTCCTCATTGGCCCGTAGTGCATTGATGGACAGTTGTTGGCATGATCATGACCATTAATGAATACACGAATATCCTTGGCCATAGTGCAGGGGTGATTCGATGATGTGGACTATTTTATTAAGCTGAGTCCCAGCGATCACAATGTTGAAAAACCTTTTAAATCATAAAAGATAGTAGAGTTTATTTTCTACTTGACTCTTTTAATGGATTGCTTGTTCCGCTGCAGATAAACTTGATGTCTATTATATTTTATCAATTTAACATTGTTGACGGCTAATGATAATTTATTCTGCACTATCTTAGTCATAATATTTCTTACTGGGCTAGTTGAGCTCACCCTTTCTTTCACTGTTCACTTCAGGAAATGAGAACGTAGCTGGGGCAAGTCGGGGAACGGAGTGATGGTCCGAATGATAGTATTAGTTAGTAGTCCTCACTATTCTATGTAATAGTGTGTTAATAAATGTAATGAGGACTCCTTTTGAGTATGAATACTCTCTAGAAGATAATATTTGTATTCAAACTCACAGTTTATATTTTGTCATATTGTACACAACAGTTGTATTAGTAAGTTGTATTTGTATTCTGTACTATGTATCTGACGACCCAAGATGGGTGATGTATACCTAATTTTGGGGGCGTCACAGTTCTTTTGAGGTAATGGATGTTATTTTTTTCGTAAATGATTTTATTTCTTTTAGTATCATTATACCGAAATATTGGTATAAATTTTATTATGAAATTTTACCTTTTCATGTCGAGGTTAGTATTCACGTATACGGCACTATTCACGTATACGCCACTATTCACGAATACGGTACTATTCATGAGTACTATTCACGAAGTATAATTTTCTTATGAAATTTTTACCTTTTTGTGTCGGAATTACTATTCACGTATACGGTACTATTCACAAATATGACACTATTTATAGAAAAATTAAGTTTTCTTTTCTGTGTCCAAGTTGTCTATTTTGGTGACTATCTTTGATTGTATCCATGTTTTAATCTTCATTCTTGAATTTTTCTCAATAATTGATTATGATGGAGTATTTTTGAACTTAGATAAACTGAAGTACGAATCCCTAACCTTTGTCCTTTTATCTCGCTGGATTCGTTTCCTTTAAGATATTTTTTATCATCATCGGTCTTAAATAAAGATCTGGGGTTAGAACTAGGAAGGGAGTGACGAGTAAATCTTTTTCTAGTGTGTCCTACCTAAGCTTATTTGTGTTTAATTGGTCGGTTGGAATGTAGGGATAATATGTGGAATGTCAATTTCTTTAATTAATCATTGTTTTATGGCAGTATTTGAGAATGTCAGCTGAAAATATTAACAATGGAGTGAATGAGATCGTGGAGACACCTTTAATCACCAACCAGGAGAACGTGCAACATGACGGCAATGTTCCTCTTGTAAACAATACCACCGATTAAATGATGAATGATGTGATGTTTAGAAGCTTTTTGCAATTTATGCAAAATTAGGCGAGAAGGACTTGTGTACAAAATACGGGTGAAAATAATAGCAACGCGCGGCTTGTCACAGCTAAGCAGTTCAAAGAGTTGGGACCACCAAAGTTTTTGGGAAAGCCGAATTCGATCAAGGCAGAAATGTGGGTTAAGCAAATTACCAAGATATTTGATGTGTTGGGATACACGGATGAACAGAAGGTTCCATTCGCCACCTTTATGTTCCGTAGTGAGGCAAATTACTGGTGGAAATCTGTGAAGCGTACCCAGCCAGCCGCACTCAATATGTCTTGAAAAATGTTCTATAAACTGTTTAATGACAAGTACTTTTCTGAAAGTATTCGTCATATGAAGGAAGTAGAGTTTATCAGACTGGAACATAACAACATGACTGTGTCCCAGTACGAGGCTAAGCTCATGGAGTTATCAAGGTTTGCACCTCATTTGGTATAGAATGAGGAACATATGACGCGGATGTTTCTAAGAGGTTTGAAACCCAAAATTCGTCAATACCTTATCTCTCACAAATTTTCTCTATATTCAGATATTGTGAACAACGCTCAATTATTAGAGCGAGATAATGAGTCTGTTCAACCGAGGGACCACAACCAGGGTCATACCGGCGGCAGCAGTCATCGGAGCAATGATTACCAGCGGGGAGAAAAATATCCGAACAAAAGCGGTAACTACTCTGGTGGTAATCGTGGTAATGATAGTAGAAGAAGCGAGTCGGGGGAGATTTCAAAAAGAGGAGGTACAACAATGACAACGTGAAGACATCAGCACCAGCATCAACTATTTCTAGGGGAGGAGAACGACCACCGATCATATGTTATAAATGCGGAAAAGAGGGACACATCAGCCCAAACTGCCCACAACAATTCAAGTTGTGTTATAACTGTGGAAAGGAAGGTCATATAGCTCAAGATTGTCCTGTAGGGAAACCAAGTCCAGCTGGGATGGTGAGTCCAAAGGCTATCCCAGACAAGTCAAAGTAAGTGGTTCCTAGAAGAGCGTTTGTCGTGACTGCCCAAAATGCGAGGAACCCAAATGAGGTGATGACGGGTAAACTAAACATTAACTTTTGTGAAGTTTATACCTTATTAGATACCGGTTCTACCCGTTATTTTACTTCTCCTATTTGTGCTCAACGTTTGAACTTGACCCCTGAGAAATTAAACTTTAACTTATCTGTTGAAACTCCGTTAGGAGAAACTTTCGTTACATCCACGGTTTATAAATCTTGCTTGATTCAAGTTGGGACCATCACATTACTTGTTGATCTCATCTCTTTAAAGATACTTGCATTTGATGTAATTTTAGAGATTGATTGGTTAACCACTCATCATGCTAAAATTGATTGTTTTCGTAAGGTTAGTTTTCATATTCCAAACCAACCTGTTATGCGAATTCAAGCAACCAAACCACTAAAGTCAATCACTGTCATATCAAGCCATAAAGCCATTCGTTTATTGAAAAATGGATGTCAAGCTTTCTTAGCCCATGTCATGGACTTGAACAAAAATACGTCAGAGTTGAATAATATTTCTGTTGTTAGTGAATTTCCTGACGTATTTCCTGAAGAACTTCCCGGTTTACCCCCAGAACGTGAAGTTGAATTCTTTATTGACCTTGAACCTGGTACAAAACCCATTTCTAAAACCCTATATCGAATGGCTCCTATTTAACTTCAGGAGTTAAAGGTCCAACTACATGAGTTGTTAGACATCGGCTTCATTCGTCCTAGTACATCTCCTTGGGGTGTTCCTATTTTATTCGTAAAGAAGAAAGACGAGAGTATGCGACTTTGTATAGACTACCGGGAATTGAACCATGTCACCATCAAGAATAGGTATCCGCTACCTCGCATTGATGACTTGTTCGACTAGTTGCAAGGAGCACAATTCTTCTCAAAGATCGATCTTCGTTTTGGATATCATCAGCTGAAGATTAAAACTAAGGATATTCTGAAGACTGCCTTCAGAACTCGGTACGGGCATTATGAATTCTTAGTCATGTCTTTTGGATTGACTAATTCTCCTGCTGCTTTCATGGATATGATGAATCGTGTGTTCAAGGAATATTTGGATTAGTTCGTTGTTGTTTTTATTGATCACATCCTTATCTATTCCAAAAGCCATGAAGATCATGAACACCATTTGAAGCTGATACTTCAAAGGCTTCGTGATAACAAGCTATATGCCGAGCAGAAGAAATGCGAGTTCTGGCTTGAGGAAGTAGCATTCCTTGGGCACGTGGTGTCAAAACATGGAGTATCTGTTGACCCGGCGAAGATTGAAGCAATACAAAGTTGGGAGAAACCGAAGTCGGTGACCGAAGTACGTATCTTTCTGGGCTTAGCCGGTTATTATCAGAGATTCATGGAAGAATTTTCTCGAATCGCTACTCCATTAAATCAGCTGACTCGGAAAGATACAAAATTCGTATGGAGTGAGGAATATAAGAAGAGTTTCTAAGAGCTCAAGAGGAGACTCATTTCGACACCTGTTCTGATAATACCATCTAATTCGGATGGATTTGTTATCTACAGCGATGCTTCGAGCAAAGGGTTCGAATGTGTTCTCATGCAACATGAGAAATTCATAGCCTATGCCTCACGATAACTCAAAGAATATGAGAGGAATTATCCTACTCATGATCTGGAGTTGGCAGCAGTCGTTTTCGTATTGAAGAGCTGGAGACACTACCTGTATGGGGAGAAAATGGAGATTTATACCGATCATAAGAGCCTTAAATATTTCTTCACCCAAAAGGAACTCAACATGCGGCAACAACATTGGCTTGAGTTGTTGAAAGATTACGACCATATCATCCAATACCATCCTGAAAAAGCAAACGTGGTAGCTGACGCATTGAGTAGAAGATCGTATGCTGGTACGAGTGCGATGTTTACAAAGGATGGAGATAGAGTTAAAGGCTCCAAGTACCCACGCGATGATATCAAATATACGAGTAGAACCGACTTTAATCGATAAAGTTAAAGCTGCTCAAGCCACAGACCCAGAGCTGATGCGTATGAAGAAGAAAGTACAAGAAGGTGTTATTCCAGAAGCAAGAATCGATGAAGAAGGAATACTTCGAGTCAACTCCAGACTTTGCATTCCTAACGATTCTGACTTGAAGCATAAAATCATGATGGAGGCACACAACACACCGTTTGCAATCCATCCTGGGAGTACCAAAATATATCATGATCTTCGACATACATTTAGGTGGAGCAATATGAAGAGAGAGATCGCGTAGTTTATATCAAAGTGTTTAACTTATCAATGTGTTAAGGCGGAGCATCAAGTGCCAAAGGGTCCATTGCAACCACTTGATATTCCAAAATAGAAGTGGGAACACATTACCATGGATTTCGTTACGGGTCTTCCCAAGGTTTCTCAAGGCATAAATGCGATTTGGGTTATTGTTGATAGATTAACCAAGTCTGCTCATTTCTTGCCGATACGGGAGACTTATTCCCTTGAACGTCTTGCTCATATGTACGTGAATGAGATTGTGAGATTGCATGGTATGCCAGTATCCATAGTTTCTGATTGAGACCCAAGATTCACTTCACGTTTTTGGGTCAGTTTGCAGAAAGCTATGGGCACGAATTTATGATTTAGTTCGGCATATCATCCTCAAACGAACGAAAAATCGGAAAGGACTATTCAAACTCTTGAAGATCAATTAAGACTCTGTGTCCTAGATTTCAAAGAAAGTTGGGATAAGTATCTACCATTGGTGGAATTCTCCTATAATAACAGTTATCAAGCAAGTATAGGTGTGGTTTCATTCGAAGCATTGTATGGACGAAAGTGTTGCTCTCCTGTATGCTGGGACGAGGTGGGTGAAGCAACATTTTTGGGACCAGAATTGGTACGCATGACTACGGAAAAGATTCAAATGATCCGATAACGTATAAAGACCTCACAAGATCGACAAAAGAGTTGTGCTAATCTTCATCGAAAGGACGTGGAATTTAATATTGGGGATCATGTATTATTACGTGTTGCTCTATGGAAGGGAGTTACAAGATTCGAAAAGAGAGGAAAGCTCAATCCACGATATGTTGGTTCATTTGAGATTCTTGACCGAGTAGGAAATGTGGCTTATAGACTCGCATTACTTCCAAGCATGTCTCATATTCATAATATTTTTCACATATCTGTACTTTATAAATATGTGAAAGACCCAAACCACATTATTGAGTTAGAACCAGACGAGATAACCGAAGATTTAACGTACGATGAGGTACCTATCAAGATCTTGGATAAGAAGGAGCATGTCCTACGCATAAAGGTTATAGCACAAGTTAAAGTTTTGTGGAGGAACCATGTTATTGAGGAAATAACCTGGGAGTTAGAATTGGAAATGAAAGTGAGGTATCCTCACCTTTTCGAAACACCTGGTACGTACGTCAATTTCGAGGACGAAATTTCATAAGGAGGGGAGGTTGCAAGACCCCAACTTTTTATGGATAAAATTGAAGTTCCTCTATTTATTATTTTGATATAGTAAGGGGTTGATTTGATTAATGTGGTTAGTTATAGGTAAAATGCGCAAATATTTTATGTAAGCAAGTGGTTATAAAATGTTCATTATTGTCGGGAAATATTCGTTTGGTCGTGGAATATTCTTGCTGTCGGGGAATATTCGTACGACAGCGCAGCTATTTGTGGGCCCCATAACGGAAAACTATCAAATAAAGAAAACGACAAGTATGAGTTTTTGTAAATAACGGCGTAGTTGTTACCGTTAACACTGTTGGAATATCTGGTGGTTAAAGTACAATAATACGCGTGGTTGCACAGTAGCACACGGTATTGCACAGTATTTGTGGATTATTGATTCTTACGTAAGAAGGCACAACTCAATAATTGTTACAATAATTACTGTTCAATATTTTATTTTATTGATTCAATAATTACTACGTTGATATTTTATATTATTGTTGTTTCAATAATTATCACTGCATAGTATTTTCTAATATCTGATCAATAATTCATATTATTTGAATAATATTAGTAGATAGCATTATTGGTAATTTCTAATGAAGTTCTGTCTAGAAAAGGGGTTTGGTCACCTAATTACGCGCCAGTAAGGAGAAATTCTTATCGAAAAGCCCCCTCTTTTCTGAGAACGACCTGGTTGTCATTATTGTGATTCTGTAATATTATTTGTGAATAATTAATTATTGATTTATATGATAAGAAAATATTTATTTTATGTGGATATAAATGAAGGAATTAATGTTGATGTGTTTTATCAGTATTTTGTCAAAATGGAGGTATTAAAAATCAGATAGTATGTAGATTTCGGTCATTTTCTGTTTAGAATTTGGAAAAAATTTCTTCTAAAAAGTTGTAGAGACTTAAATTTCCTATGGAATGGACATAAAATTCGTATTTTTCTGATAAAGGGCTATTTATTATGAATTATTGAAATTTCAGAAATAAATATTTTTTTATTAAAAATATGGGTGGGCACACGGTATTGCAGTAGCACACAGTATTGCACAGTATTTGTGGATTATTGATTCTTACGTAAGAAGGCACTACTCAATAATTGTTACGGTAATTACTGTTCAATATTTTATTTTATTGATTCAATAATTGTTACGTTGATATTTTATATTATTGTTATTTCAATAATTGTCACTGCACAGTATTTTCCATTATCAGATCAATAATTCATATTATTTGAATAATATTATTAGATAGCATTATTGGTAATGTCTAATGAAGTTCTGTCTAGGAAAGAAGTTTGGTCACCTAATTGTGCTCCAGTAAGAAGAAATCCTTATCGGAAAGCCCCCTCTTTCCTAGAAACGATCTGATTTTCATTATTGTGATTCTGTAATATTATTTGTGAATAATTAATTATTAATTTATATGATAAAAAAATATTTATTTTATGTGGATATAAATGATGAAATTAATGTTGAGGTATTTTATCAGTATTTTATCAGAATAGAGGTATTAAAAATCATCCGTATGTAGATTTCGGTCATTTTCTGTTTGAAATTTGGAAAAACTTTCTTCTAAAAAGTTGTAGAGAATTAAATTTCATATGGAATGGACATAAAATTTGTATTTTTCTGATAAAATGTCTATTTATTATGAATTATTGAAGTTTCGAAAATAAATATTTTTTTATTAAAAACATGGGTGGCCCACATTTGTTTTTTTTTTGTGGAAAAATTGTGAAGTTTCAATTGTGGTGTGCATGAATGGCAGAAGGAAGAGCCACCGATAGCAGGTTAGTCTGCTTTGGCGTTCTGGCATTTTTCTATAAATAGGGTGCTTAGGTCAGAATTGAAAATCACACCAGAATCAGAAATTTTCTCTCTCTATAATATCGAGCGTATTTTTATGAGTATTTATATACTTTGAGAGTTGATAAGCAGTGTAAGTTTTTTTCAACATTATATCCGATATTCCAGTCAAAAATATTGTTCTTTTGAGGTAAAGGATGTTACTTTCTTCGTAAATGATGTTATTTCTTTTAGTATCATTATACCGAAATATTTGTATAAATTTTATTATGAAATTTTACCTTTTCATGTCGAGGTTACTATTCACGTATACGACACTATTCACGTATACGACACTATTCACGAATACGGTACTATTCATGAGTACTATTCACGAAGTATGATTTTCTTATGAAATTGTTACCTTTTTGTGTCGGGGTTACTATATACGTATACGACACTATTCACGTATACGACACTATTCATGAATACGACACTATTCACAGAAAAATTAAGCTTTTTTTTCTGTGTCCAAGTTGTCTATTTTAGTTACTATCTTTGATTGTATCCATGTTTTGATCTTCATTCTTGAATTTTGATCCACAATTGATTATTATGGAGTATTTTTGAACTTGGATAAACTAAAGTACGAATTCCTAACATTTGTCCTTTTATCTCACTGGATTCGTTTCATTTAAGATATTTTTCATCATCCTCAGTCCTAAATGGTGATATAACTGAATATCTTTGGCCTGTAGTGCAAAGATGAATGATTACCTGATGAATATCTTTGGCACGTACTGCAAAGATGGACATGTGTTGAGATGAACATGACCAACTGGTGATACAAATGAATATCTTTGGCCCGTAGTGGAAAGATGAATATTTGATTCAAGATGTATTTTGGTTGATGTTACATGGATAAAATATTGATGATGGAATTTTAAATCATAGAAGATAGTAGATTTCATTCTCTACTTAACTCTTCTAATGAATTATTATTTCCGCTGCGAATATTGATCAAAAACTTGTTGTCCATTATATTTTATCTGATTTATTGAAGGCTAAGGATAATTTGTTCTACATTATCTTAGTCATAATATTCTTTATTGGGCTAGTTGAGCTCACCCTTTTCCTTTTTGTTCCATTTTTCTTCTCAAGAGGCGAGAATATAGCGGGAACTAGTTAGGGTATGGAGTGATGTTTCAGGGTAGTTATTTTTAGAAGTCCTCACTGTTTTATAAAATAGTGTATCAATAATTGTAATGAGGACTTATTTGAGTTTGGATATTGTCTAGAAGATAATATTTGTATTTAAACTCACAGCATATGTGTTGTCGTATTTTGCACGATAATTATAATAATGAAGTTATAGTTATTTTCTGTACCATGTATTTGGCGACTCAGAATGGGTTGTGTGGAACTATTTTTGGGGTGTCACATCCGGGGTTAAACTGGATCTCTTGGGGTTATCTTTGGGGTTGAACTGGATCTCCTGAGGTTATCTCCGGGGTTTAAACTGGAACTCCCAGGGTTATCTCTAGGGTTAAACTGGATCTCCCGGGGTTATCTTTGGGGTGGAACTGGATCTGTCGGGGTTTTCTCCGGGGTTGGAGCTGGATCTCCCAGGGTTATCTCCGAGGTTCGAACTGGATCTCCCAGGGTTATCTCGGGGTTATCTCCAGGGTTTAAATAGATCTCCCGGGTGTATCTCCGGGGTTGAGCTAGATCTAATGGGGTTATCTCCAGGGTTGGAACTAGATCTCCCGGGGTTGGAACTGGATCTCCCAGGGTTATCTCCGGGGTTGAACTGGATCTCCCGGGGTTATCTTCGGGGTGAAACTGAATCTCCCAGGGTTATCTCCGGGGTTGGAACTGGATCTCTCGGGGTTATCTCCGGGGTTGGAACTGATGTGACTTCCAGGGTTGTCTCTAGAAGACGATTCTGCCCTCCTACATGGTTAGTAACAGGAATGCAAAATTTTCAGTGTCTATAGGGCCATTCACGAATCCTACACAATATATAATCATGCGTATAAACCCATCAGTCATACATATTCACGCGTACTCAATGTAGAAATTGGTTTTACATTGTCTCCTAGCTTTGTTTTAAAATGTTTGTTTTACTTGCTTATCATACTCTTAGGATAGCCGTGTTATTAGCTTATTGCATTTTCAAGCTCTCTGTATTTGAATTATCAAATTAGTCTTTCATTATAGCTTAAGAAATAACTAAAAACAAGCTCTTAAGGTCCCGTCAAACACCAAATTTGTCTTGACAACTCTGCAGCACGGCGCGACCGCGCTGAATTTAAGCCTGGGAGTGGCGCGGCCGCTCTATTCCCTATTAGGCCCAGACTTAGTTTTTCAAACTCTGTCCACTTGGATTTATGCCAATCTCCTTCATACATAATATGTCCCATAATTTCAAGTTTTTAAATGCTAAAAATTCAGCTAGATTTATACCTTTATATTTTAAAAATGTCATGAATTTCCTTTTGAAAGTTTAAACTAATTCATGCTAGAACATCTCATTACTTGCATAGCTATTTATAATCTTATATCAGACACATATTTAAACATATGGGGCTTCTATACTCATACTCCAAGACTTTGCACTTAAAGAAAATATCTTGGACTGAATGCAGACCGGCGCGAGAGCGCTAGTCTCAGGCCTTGGAAATGGTGTGGTCGCGCCACTTCGGCTGAAGCCCAAAACAGACTCTGTTTCAATTGAGCTTGGTTCTTCATGCTATAACTTATATAATTCAACTCATTTACACTGTTCCAAGATTTATATACATTTAGAGTCAATTTATAACTCAAATATATATTCTAATTTCTCCTTATAATAACTAATTATCTACTTTTCCATCAAAGAATCTTTATTGACCCATTTTTACAAACAACTTGTAAACATAAATGGAATTTTAAATTTTCAGTGCTTTTTTAACATAAAGCAACCCTGATTTCATTGAAATCTTCTTCATATAATCTCAACTATGATTCCTAAAACCAATACAAACCATTTCTAAGCTATATAATAGTGTAAACAAATACTCTTTCTGGCTTTTTAAATTCCAACTCATATTAGTAAAGTAAACCATACATCTTGCTTGATTTCAATCTTTCCTTCTAAATTAATCCCTTCAAATAGCTTCTCTTCCAATTGATTCTATTAGCGCAACCCTTATGAACCTTGCTGTAACACCCCCTTCCCGAAAAGGAAAGGGGAGGTCACGTGCAAAGCACAACAAACCTCAAAATAAGTAAACATGGCACTAATTAATAACCTCAAAATATTAATAGTGGTGATCCATTAATGAAGTACTAAATACAATTCTCCAAACAGAGTCAAAATAATCAAAAACTTAAAATTCAAATCAACCTAATTGGTCAAAGGCAAAACTCTCATCACACTAGCCCTGAATCACCCCTGCAAACCTGTCGGAAGAAAAACACAGCATGAGCCAATTGCCCAGTACGGATACAAATATACAAAAGATATACGAAAACAACTGAGATAAAATACTGAACAAGCCTCAACTGTAAATACTGACGAAAATATAATCTCCAAAGATCTGAATGAAATATATCTGAATCAACAGAATTGATGAAACTAATAGAAGAGTAAAGAAATAACGAACTGAAGTAACTAACTCAATGAATTAAACTGAACAGAAACAAACAGAACTAATACAATGAAATAATAGGCTGAATCAAATGGTTGAGTTTTATTTCACACCGAGTGAGCTCAGAAATATACCTTGCCACACAAGCAAGTCAAAATAATGCCACACAGGCAAATCAAATGATGCCACATAGGCAACCAAAATAATGCCACACAAGCACATCAAAACAATGCCACACAGGCAAATCAAAATAATGCCACACAGGCAATCACACATTGGACCGCGAATCCAAATGTATACAAATCGGATAGGTGTGTTTGGCACGACATCACCAATCCGCATAACAGAAATCTAGGGTTAACCCATACGCCTCCCACAACAAAACACCAAATGGCCCACTTTCTCCGGAGCCTAAAATGGAGACGCCGTGGACTAATCACACCGCCACGGAAAGTGTCATACCTCTCGTGCCAAGACGACATGCCTGTGGTACCCCCACAGGTGGTTATAGCTCAGGTATACCCTACGGTATATTCTAACAAAAATATCATGTCACAACACATGCGACATAATACTAACAAAAGGGTTCTATATGTACATGTTGAACCAAATCAAATTATAGTCACAAGGTTTAAAAAAAAAGGTAGCAACATGTACCGCTCTACAATTTTCAAAATAAATATTAGACATGATAACCTCATTCAAAGAGTACAAGTACGAGTCCAATGTGTCAACTCCAAAATGAAATAAATATATCAATTTCACAAGAAACAATTATGTGAAATAATAACCGAAATTCGAAACGAGGAACAAAACGAACAAATCAAATTTAACAAAGGTATCGCTGAAAGAGTACGAAATCCGTACCTGATACTTCCAAACCATTTATAGCACACTCCACCAAATGTTACCCTCAAATGCCAACGATATCAAATACGAAACGTTATTCACCACCTAAACATATTCACCTCAAATTAAATATAATCCAACTCATAAACTCCAAATAATTCACAATTCATTCAAGTACATTTAATCATTGCCTTAAATCAATTATTAATACTCCAAAATTTATATTCCAAATATAACTATTTAAATTCCCTCCGTTCGATCTAATTAAACAAAATAATAATAAATATAAATACGCTTGTAAGATTATTCTTCCATCTTTAAAATAAACTCAATTTATAACTAATAATAATAATATTATTATTATTAATACTATGGTTCTTTACATTCTTCTAAAATTTTGTCTGGTGGAAAAGTGCATATATATAGTGCCTCCCTGATTACCGAATTCTTTACTATTAAAAATCCAAATTCTTACACAGGAACCTTTACCATGGTGCAGATCAATGTATAAAGAAAAAAAAATGTTGTGCCGCCAATTTTGCTATTAGGGTATTGAAACTTAATTTATTTAATTAAACTCATTAGTTATCATAATTATTACCATAAAATAATATGACTAGTTCATACATGAATCAGGCGGATTATACCCACTGGCCACTGCCTTCCGTTTTTCCCAAATTGATAAGTACATATTATATATACAAACTAAATTCAATAATCATAACTTAAAAGTCTAACATTACTTGTATAATAATTTAGATAGCCACATGATTCCGGCTGGAGGAAAGGTACTCCCTGACTTCAATTTAATATCTAAATCAATTAGATACCCCCACCATATATGTGATGATACAAATCATAAAAAAAAAATGGTAATTGCTAACAATTTACCTGATAAAGAGCAAAACTATGAATCTCTTCTTCCTTTCACAACCCAGCCGCTACTTCTTTTTTTTTCTTTCCAGATTGTATAATGTGGGTAAAGGTAGGTTTAGTTATTTATATATTTTATTAACTCTTTTAATTTTAATAAAATTTAAATTACCCAAATACAAAATTAGGCCCAATTAGTGTAGTCCACATCATTAAATACTATTTGACCCAAACAAATGACAAAGTCCAATTAATATGTTTTAAAACAAGAAATTTTTATTATTCACTATTTCTTTATTTATAAATTTTTACCGGGTATTACATCACCTACCCCTTAAAAGGGATTCCGTCCTCGAAATCAAAAGAATGGAACGTACCTAATTTTCAAAGAGAGGCGGACACTCCGCTCAAATACTCCCCCATCTCAAGTAGCTTCCCGCTCCGAATGATTTTACCACCAGAATTTAAAAAAAAAAATTAGCTTCCTCAATTTTAATTTAATTAGTTATTTAATTATTTACTAAAAGACTTTAATTTTCCAAACAAAACAAGGAAGAAAAGAGGGGGAAAAATTCATTTACCTTTTCTAATTTAAATACAATTGTATAAAAAAATCATTTAATATTTAATTATATAATATAAAAAAATGGGTTATTACATTTTTCACCTCTTAAAAATAATTCCGTCCTCGGAATTCAAATATGCTAAAAAAAATTTAGTTACGACGTAGCGCCGCCATTTGTAACGATCAACGCGGATAAGTCATCGGTTCACGTAATTATCAATGTATTTGTAAAAGATTCGTCAGCTACCGTGACAAGCCTTGGTAAGGTAATTATTTACTAAAAGACTTTAATTTTCCAAACAAAACAAGGAAGAAAAGAGGGGGAAAAATTCATTTACCTTTTCTAATTTAAATACAATTGTATAAAAAAAATCATTTAATATTTAATTATATAATATAAAAAAATGGGTTATTACATTTTTCACCTCTTAAAAATAATTCCGTCCTCGGAATTCAAATATGCTAAAAAAATTTAGTTACGACGTAGCGCCGCCATTTGTAACGATCAACGCGGATAAGTCATCGGTTCACGTAATTATCAATGTATTTGTAAAAGATTCGTCAGCTACCGTGCCAAGCCTTGGTAAGGTTCTTCGCGTTGCATCAAATTAAATCACATGATCCACCGTCGGTGTGGGCCCCTCGTTAATATCTTTGAGCTTCATTCTTGCAAACATGCGTACTCTTCGGAATATAATTCGAAATCACACAAAAATTTCTCTTCATCTAAATACGATTCGAATACCCAAAATATTTAAAATTATTTTTAACTCGTAAAATGTTTATGTTCCACACATGACAAAGATTTAACAAATTATTTTTATTTAATTTTACATAAATTCATACAAAACTTTAAAGACATCAGATAAACAAAACAACTATGCAAACTATATTACCAACTCTCTCCAAGTCCTCAAGAGCTTCAAAATATCTCATCCTCAATTTGAACTATTCATCAAATAATATTACACCAAAGAATATACTACTAATATCTCTTTATCACCAACTTTCCTAAGCCCTTAATATCATAACCTCAAATCAAATTAGTTCTCAAATATTATTACACCAAAAATATACTAACAAGATCTCCTTATCACCATATCAAATTTCAAGTCACATATTTTACCATCTGTATAAGCCAACTATAACTATTCAAGATCTCTCACAATCAATTGAATTTCATCACTTGCTATCTAATCATATAATAAATCAATCATCCCTTATTGCAAACCTTATTCCAATAAATTTCAATGTCTCCCCATACTATCATAAAGAAAATTCATAGAACATAACTCCAATATCCTACTAGAAAATAGCCACAAAATTGATCATTAACTCCAAATGATTAATCTAATTACTTCAATATATTCACAACTTAACAAAAATCAAAATCTAACCCAAATCAAATCCTCAATTCCAAAATCATAATGATTGTCACAAAATAAAATAACTCTAACAAATAATTTTTCCAAAATCAAATTCTCGTCGATACAAATACTCACATCATAATCGTATAATCCTTTCTTAACTAATTAAAATATGACATTTTTCTCCTTAATGATCCAATCACAATCCTTAACTAATATTATTACTCCAACGCATAACAATAATAATCTAAAAAAAAATTATCTCGCCTTTCTCAAATCAACTACAACTCAAAGAGCTAAAAACACTTGGTCAAAATCAAGACCAACCAAATAAAGAACACAATCAAATCAAACTCCTACGTCTACCCAGTGATTTACCCACAATTCACAGGTCAAACCTAAATAGGTTTTCTACAAGAAAAAACCTAAGCTCTGATACCATCTCCGTAACACCACCTTCCCGAATAGGAAAGGGGAGGTCACGTGCAAAGCACAACAAACCTCAAAATAAGTAAACATGGCACTAATTAATAACCTCAAAATATTAATAGTGGTGATCCATTAATGAAGTACTAAATACAATTCTCTAAACAGAGTCAAAATAATCAAAAACTTAAAATTCAAATCAACCTAATTGGTCAAAGGCAAAACTCTCATCACACTAGCCCTGAATCACCCCTGCAAACCTGCCGGAAGAAAAACACAGCATGAGCCAATTGCCCAGTACGGATACAAATATACAAAAGATATACGAAAACAACTGAGATAAAATACTGAACAAGCCTCAAGTGTAAATACTGACGAAAATATAATCTCCAAAGATCTGAATGAAATATATCTGAATCAACAGAATTGATGAAACTAATAGAAGAATAAAGAAATAACGAACTGAAGTAACTAACTCAATGAATTGAACTGAACAGAAACAAACAGAACTAATACAATGAAATAATAGGCTGAATCAAATGGTTGAGTTTTATTTCATACCGAGTGAGCTCAGAAATATATCTTGTCATACAAGCAAGTCAAAATAATGCCACACAGACAAATCAAATGATGCCACATAGGCAACCAAAATAATACCACACAAGCACATCAAAACAATGCCACACAGGCAAATCAAAATAATGCCACACAGGCAATCACACATTGGACAGCGAATCCAAATGTATGCAAATCGGATAGGTGTGTTTGGCACGACATCACCAATCCGCATAACAGAAATCTAGGGTTAACCCATACGCCTCCCACAACAAAACACCAAATGGCCCACTTCCTCCGGAGCCTAAAATGGAGACGCCGTGGACTAATCACACCGCCACAGAAAGTGTCATGCCTCTCGTGCCAAGACGACATGCCTGTGGTACCCCCACAGGTGGTTATAGCTCAGGTATACCCTACGGTATATTCTAACAAAAATATCATGTCGCAACACATGCGACATAATACTAACAAAAGGGTTCTATATGTACATGTTGAACCAAATCAAATTATAGTCACAAGGTTTCAAAAAAAAAGGTAGCAACATGTACCGCTCTACAATTTTCAAAATAAATATTAGACATGATAACCTCATTCAAAGAGTACAAGTACGAGTCCAATGTGTCAACTCCAAAATGAAATAAATATATCAATTTCACAAGAAATAATTATGTGAAATAATAACTGAAATTCGAAACGAGGAACAAAACGAACAAATCAAATTTAACAAAGGTATCGCTGAAAGAATATGAAATCCGTACCTGATACTTCCAAACCATTTATAGCACACTCCACCAAATGTTACCCTCAAATGCCAACGATATCAAATACGAAACGTTATTCACACCTAAACATATTCACCTCAAATTAAATATAATCCAACTCATAAACTCCAAATAATTCACAATTCATTCAAGTACATTTAATCATTGCCTTAAATCAATTATTAATACTCCAAAATTTATATTCCAAATATAACTCTTTAAATTCCCTCCGTTCGATCTAATTAAACAAAATAATAATAAATATAAATACGCTTGCAAGATTATTCTTCCATCTTTAAAATAAACTCAATTTATAACTAATAATAATAATATTATTATTATTAATACTATGGTTCTTTACATTCTTCTAAAATTTTGTCTGGTGGAAAAGTGCATATATATAGTGCCTCCTTGATTACCGAATTCTTTACTATTAAAAATCCAAATTCTTACACAGGAACCTTTACCATGGTGCAGATCAATGTATAAAGAAAAAAAAATGTTGTGCCGCCAATTTTGCTATTAGGGTATTGAAACTTAATTTATTTAATTAAACTCATTAGTTATCATAATTATTACCATAAAATAATATGACTAGTTCATATATGAATCAGACGGATTATACCCACTGGCCACTGCCTTCCGTTTTTCCCAAATTGATAAGTACATATTATATATACAAACTAAATTCAATAATCATAACTTAAAAGTCTAACATTACTTGTATAATAATTTAGATAGCCACATGATTCCGGCTGGAGGAAAGGTACTCCCTGACTTCAATTTAATATCTAAATCAATTAGATACCCCCACCATATATGTGATGATACAAATCATAAAAAAAAATGGTAATTGCTAACAATTTACCTGATAAAGAGCAAAACTATGATTCTCTTCTTCCTTTCACAACCCAGCCGCTACTTCTTTTTTTTTTCTTTCCAGAATGTATAATGTGGGTAAAGGTAGGTTTAGTTATTTATATATTTTATTAACTCTTTTAATTTTAATAAAATTTAAATTACCCAAATACAAAATTAGGCCCAATTAGTGTAGTCCACATCATTAAATACTATTTGACCCAAACAAATGACAAAGTCCAATTAATATGTTTTAAAACAAGAAATTTTTATTATTCACTATTTCTTTATTTATAAATTTTTACCGGGTATTACATCACCTACCCCTTAAAAGGGATTCCGTCCTCGGAATCAAAAGAATGGAACGTACCTAATTTTCAAAGAGAGGCGGACACTCCGCTCAAATACTCCCCCATCTCAAGTAGCTTCCCGCTCCGAATGATTTTACCACCAGAATTTAAAAAAAAAAAATTAGCTTCCTCAATTTTAATTTAATCAGTTATTTAATTATTTACTAAAAGACTTTAATTTTCCAAACAAAACAAGGAAGAAAAGAGGGGGAAAAATTCATTTACCTTTTCTAATTTAAATACAATTGTATAAAAAAATCATTTAATATTTAATTATATAATATAAAAAAATGGGTTATTACATTTTTCACCTCTTAAAAATAATTCCGTCCTCGGAATTCAAATATGCTAAAAAAAATTTAGTTACGACGTAGCGCCGCCATTTGTAACGATCAACGCGGATAAGTCATCGGTTCACGTAATTATCAATGTATTTGTAAAAGATTCGTCAGCTACCGTGCCAAGCCTTGGTAAGGTTCTTCGCGTTGCATCAAATTAAATCACATGATCCACCGTCGGTGTGGGCCCCTCGTTAATATCTTTGAGCTTCATTCTTGCAAACATGCGTACTCTTCGGAATATAATTCGAAATCACACAAAAATTTCTCTTCATCTAAATACGATTCGAATACCCAAAATATTTAAAATTATTTTTAACTCGTAAAATGTTTATGTTCCACACATGACAAAGATTTAACAAATTATTTTTATTTAATTTTACATAAATTCATACAAAACTTTAAAGACATCAGATAAACAAAACAACTATGCAAACTATATTACCAACTCTCTCCAAGTCCTCAAGAGCTTCAAAATATCTCATCCTCAATTTGAACTATTCATCAAATAATATTACACCAAAGAATATACTACTAATATTTCTTTATCACCAACTTTCCTAAGCCCTTAATATCATAACCTCAAATCAAATTAGTTCTCAAATATTATTACACCAAAAATATACTAACAAGATCTCCTTATCACCATATCAAATTTCAAGTCACATATTTTACCATCTGTATAAGCCAACTATAACTATTCAAGATCTCTCACAATCAATTGAATTTCATCACTTGCTATCTAATCATATAATAAATCAATCATCCCTTATTGCAAACCTTATTCCAATAAATTTCAATGTCTCCCCATACTATCATAAAGAAAATTCATAGAACATAACTCCAATATCCTACTAGAAAATAGCCACAAAATTGATCATTAACTCCAAATGATTAATCTAATTACTTCAATATATTCACAACTTAACAAAAATCAAAATCTAACCCAAATCAAATCCTCAATTCCAAAATCATAATGATTGTCACAAAATAAAATAACTCTAACAAATAATTTTTCCAAAATCAAATTCTCGTCGATACAAATACTCACATCATAATCGTATAATCCTTTCTTAACTAATTAAAATATGACATTTTTCTCCTTAATGATCCAATCACAATCCTTAACTAATATTATTGCTCCAACGCATAACAATAATAATCTAAAAAAAAATTATCTCGCCTTTCTCAAATCAACTACAACTCAAAGAGCTAAAAACACTTGGTCAAAATCAAGACCAACCAAATAAAGAACACAATCAAATCAAACTCCTACGTCTACCCAGTGATTTACCCACAATTCACAGGTCAAACCTAAATAGGTTTTCTACAAGAAAAAACCTAAGCTCTGATACCATCTCCGTAACACCACCTTCCCGAATAGGAAAGGGGAGGTCACGTGCAAAGCACAACAAACCTCAAAATAAGTAAACATGGCACTAATTAATAACCTCAAAATATTAATAGTGGTGATCCATTAATGAAGTACTAAATACAATTCTCTAAACAGAGTCAAAATAATCAAAAACTTAAAATTCAAATCAACCTAATTGGTCAAAGGCAAAACTCTCATCACACTAGCCCTGAATCACCCCTGCAAACCTGCCGGAAGAAAAACACAGCATGAGCCAATTGCCCAGTACGGATACAAATATACAAAAGATATACGAAAACAACTGAGATAAAATACTGAACAAGCCTCAAGTGTAAATACTGACGAAAATATAATCTCCAAAGATCTGAATGAAATATATCTGAATCAACAGAATTGATGAAACTAATAGAAGAATAAAGAAATAACGAACTGAAGTAACTAACTCAATGAATTGAACTGAACAGAAACAAATAGAACTAATACAATGAAATAATAGGCTGAATCAAATGGTTGAGTTTTATTTCATACCGAGTGAGCTCAGAAATATATCTTGTCATACAAGCAAGTCAAAATAATGCCACACAGACAAATCAAATGATGCCACATAGGCAACCAAAATAATACCACACAAGCACATCAAAACAATGCCACACAGGCAAATCAAAATAATGCCACACAGGCAATCACACATTGGACCGCGAATCCAAATGTATGCAAATCGGATAGGTGTGTTTGGCACGACATCACCAATCCGCATAACAGAAATCTAGGGTTAACCCATACGCCTCCCACAACAAAACACCAAATGGCCCACTTCCTCCGGAGCCTAAAATGGAGACGCCGTGGACTAATCACACCGCCACAGAAAGTGTCATGCCTCTCGTGCCAAGACGACATGCCTGTGGTACCCCCACAGGTGGTTATAGCTCAGGTATACCCTACGGTATATTCTAACAAAAATATCATGTCGCAACACATGCGACATAATACTAACAAAAGGGTTCTATATGTACATGTTGAACCAAATCAAATTATAGTCACAAGGTTTCAAAAAAAAAGGTAGCAACATGTACCGCTCTACAATTTTCAAAATAAATATTAGACATGATAACCTCATTCAAAGAGTACAAGTACGAGTCCAATGTGTCAACTCCAAAATGAAATAAATATATCAATTTCACAAGAAATAATTATGTGAAATAATAACTGAAATTCGAAACGAGGAACAAAACGAACAAATCAAATTTAACAAAGGTATCGCTGAAAGAATACGAAATCCGTACCTGATACTTCCAAACCATTTATAGCACACTCCACCAAATGTTACCCTCAAATGCCAACGATATCAAATACGAAACGTTATTCACACCTAAACATATTCACCTCAAATTAAATATAATCCAACTCATAAACTCCAAATAATTCACAATTCATTCAAGTACATTTAATCATTGCCTTAAATCAATTATTAATACTCCAAAATTTATATTCCAAATATAACTCTTTAAATTCCCTCCGTTCGATCTAATTAAACAAAATAATAATAAATATAAATACGCTTGCAAGATTATTCTTCCATCTTTAAAATAAACTCAATTTATAACTAATAATAATAATATTATTATTATTAATACTATGGTTCTTTACATTCTTCTAAAATTTTGTCTGGTGGAAAAGTGCATATATATAGTGCCTCCTTGATTACCGAATTCTTTACTATTAAAAATCCAAATTCTTACACAGGAACCTTTACCATGGTGCAGATCAATGTATAAAGAAAAAAAAATGTTGTGCCGCCAATTTTGCTATTAGGGTATTGAAACTTAATTTATTTAATTAAACTCATTAGTTATCATAATTATTACCATAAAATAATATGACTAGTTCATATATGAATCAGACGGATTATACCCACTGGCCACTGCCTTCCGTTTTTCCCAAATTGATAAGTACATATTATATATACAAACTAAATTCAATAATCATAACTTAAAAGTCTAACATTACTTGTATAATAATTTAGATAGCCACATGATTCCGGCTGGAGGAAAGGTACTCCCTGACTTCAATTTAATATCTAAATCAATTAGATACCCCCACCATATATGTGATGATACAAATCATAAAAAAAAAATGGTAATTGCTAACAATTTACCTGATAAAGAGCAAAACTATGATTCTCTTCTTCCTTTCACAACCCAGCCGCTACTTCTTTTTTTTTTCTTTCCAGAATGTATAATGTGGGTAAAGGTAGGTTTAGTTATTTATATATTTTATTAACTCTTTTAATTTTAATAAAATTTAAATTACCCAAATACAAAATTAGGCCCAATTAGTGTAGTCCACATCATTAAATACTATTTGACCCAAACAAATGACAAAGTCCAATTAATATGTTTTAAAACAAGAAATTTTTATTATTCACTATTTCTTTATTTATAAATTTTTATCGGGTATTACATCACCTACCCCTTAAAAGGGATTCCGTCCTCGGAATCAAAAGAATGGAACGTACCTAATTTTCAAAGAGAGGCGGACACTCCGCTCAAATACTCCCCCATCTCAAGTAGCTTCCCGCTCCGAATGATTTTACCACCAGAATTTAAAAAAAAAAATTAGCTTCCTCAATTTTAATTTAATCAGTTATTTAATTATTTACTAAAAGACTTTAATTTTCCAAACAAAACAAGGAAGAAAAGAGGGGGAAAAATTCATTTACCTTTTCTAATTTAAATACAATTGTATAAAAAAATCATTTAATATTTAATTATATAATATAAAAAAATGGGTTATTACATTTTTCACCTCTTAAAAATAATTCCGTCCTCGGAATTCAAATATGCTAAAAAAAATTTAGTTACGACGTAGCGCCGCCATTTGTAACGATCAACGCGGATAAGTCATCGGTTCACGTAATTATCAATGTATTTGTAAAAGATTCGTCAGCTACCGTGCCAAGCCTTGGTAAGGTAATTATTTACTAAAAGACTTTAATTTTCCAAACAAAACAAGGAAGAAAAGAGGGGGAAAAATTCATTTACCTTTTCTAATTTAAATACAATTGTATAAAAAAAATCATTTAATATTTAATTATATAATATAAAAAAATGGGTTATTACATTTTTTACCTCTTAAAAATAATTCCGTCCTCGGAATTCAAATATGCTAAAAAAATTTAGTTACGACGTAGCGCCGCCATTTGTAACGATCAACGCGGATAAGTCATCGGTTCACGTAATTATCAATGTATTTGTAAAAGATTCGTCAGCTACCGTGCCAAGCCTTGGTAAGGTTCTTCGCGTTGCATCAAATTAAATCACATGATCCACCGTCGGTGTGGGCCCCTCGTTAATATCTTTGAGCTTCATTCTTGCAAACATGCGTACTCTTCGGAATATAATTCGAAATCACACAAAAATTTCTCTTCATCTAAATACGATTCGAATACCCAAAATATTTAAAATTATTTTTAACTCGTAAAATGTTTATGTTCCACACATGACAAAGATTTAACAAATTATTTTTATTTAATTTTACATAAATTCATACAAAACTTTAAAGACATCAGATAAACAAAACAACTATGCAAACTATATTACCAACTCTCTCCAAGTCCTCAAGAGCTTCAAAATATCTCATCCTCAATTTGAACTATTCATCAAATAATATTACACCAAAGAATATACTACTAATATCTCTTTATCACCAACTTTCCTAAGCCCTTAATATCATAACCTCAAATCAAATTAGTTCTCAAATATTATTACACCAAAAATATACTAACAAGATCTCCTTATCACCATATCAAATTTCAAGTCACATATTTTACCATTTGTATAAGCCAACTATAACTATTCAAGATCTCTCACAATCAATTGAATTTCATCACTTGCTATCTAATCATATAATAAATCAATCATCCCTTATTGCAAACCTTATTCCAATAAATTTCAATGTCTCCCCATACTATCATAAAGAAAATTCATAGAACATAACTCCAATATCCTACTAGAAAATAGCCACAAAATTGATCATTAACTCCAAATGATTAATCTAATTACTTCAATATATTCACAACTTAACAAAAATCAAAATCTAACCCAAATCAAATCCTCAATTCCAAAATCATAATGATTGTCACAAAATAAAATAACTCTAACAAATAATTTTTCCAAAATCAAATTCTCGTCGATACAAATACTCACATCATAATCGTATAATCCTTTCTTAACTAATTAAAATATGACATTTTTCTCCTTAATGATCCAATCACAATCCTTAACTAATATTATTGCTCCAACGCATAACAATAATAATCTAAAAAAAAATTATCTCGCCTTTCTCAAATCAACTACAACTCAAAGAGCTAAAAACACTTGGTCAAAATCAAGACCAACCAAATAAAGAACACAATCAAATCAAACTCCTACGTCTACCCAGTGATTTACCCACAATTCACAGGTCAAACCTAAATAGGTTTTCTACAAGAAAAAACCTAAGCTCTGATACCATCTCCGTAACACCACCTTCCCGAATAGGAAAGGGGAGGTCACGTGCAAAGCACAACAAACCTCAAAATAAGTAAACATGGCACTAATTAATAACCTCAAAATATTAATAGTGGTGATCCATTAATGAAGTACTAAATACAATTCTCTAAACAGAGTCAAAATAATCAAAAACTTAAAATTCAAATCAACCTAATTGGTCAAAGGCAAAACTCTCATCACACTAGCCCTGAATCACCCCTGCAAACCTGCCGGAAGAAAAACACAGCATGAGCCAATTGCCCAGTACGGATACAAATATACAAAAGATATACGAAAACAACTGAGATAAAATACTGAACAAGCCTCAAGTGTAAATACTGACGAAAATATAATCTCCAAAGATCTGAATGAAATATATCTGAATCAACAGAATTGATGAAACTAATAGAAGAATAAAGAAATAACGAACTGAAGTAACTAACTCAATGAATTGAACTGAACAGAAACAAACAGAACTAATACAATGAAATAATAGGCTGAATCAAATGGTTGAGTTTTATTTCATACCGAGTGAGCTCAGAAATATATCTTGTCATACAAGCAAGTCAAAATAATGCCACACAGACAAATCAAATGATGCCACATAGGCAACCAAAATAATACCACACAAGCACATCAAAACAATGCCACACAGGCAAATCAAAATAATGCCACACAGGCAATCACACATTGGACCGCGAATCTAAATGTATGCAAATCGGATAGGTGTGTTTGGCACGACATCACCAATCTGCATAACAGAAATCTAGGGTTAACCCATACGCCTCCCACAACAAAATACCAAATGGCCCACTTCCTCCGGAGCCTAAAATGGAGACGCCGTGGACTAATCACACCGCCACAGAAAGTGTCATGCCTCTCGTGCCAAGACGACATGCCTGTGGTACCCCCACAGGTGGTTATAGCTCAGGTATACCCTACAGTATATTCTAACAAAAATATCATGTCGCAACACATGCGACATAATACTAACAAAAGGGTTCTATATGTACATGTTGAACCAAATCAAATTATAGTCACAAGGTTTCAAAAAAAAAGGTAGCAACATGTACCGCTCTACAATTTTCAAAATAAATATTAGACATGATAACCTCATTCAAAGAGTACAAGTACGAGTCCAATGTGTCAACTCCAAAATGAAATAAATATATCAATTTCACAAGAAATAATTATGTGAAATAATAACTGAAATTCGAAACGAGGAACAAAACGAACAAATCAAATTTAACAAAGGTATCGCTGAAAGAATACGAAATCCGTACCTGATACTTCCAAACCATTTATAGCACACTCCACCAAATGTTACCCTCAAATGCCAACGATATCAAATACGAAACGTTATTCACACCTAAACATATTCACCTCAAATTAAATATAATCCAACTCATAAACTCCAAATAATTCACAATTCATTCAAGTACATTTAATCATTGCCTTAAATCAATTATTAATACTCCAAAATTTATATTCCAAATATAACTCTTTAAATTCCCTCCGTTCGATCTAATTAAACAAAATAATAATAAATATAAATACGCTTGCAAGATTATTCTTCCATCTTTAAAATAAACTCAATTTATAACTAATAATAATAATATTATTATTATTAATACTATGGTTCTTTACATTCTTCTAAAATTTTGTCTGGTGGAAAAGTGCATATATATAGTGCCTCCTTGATTACCGAATTCTTTACTATTAAAAATCCAAATTCTTACACAGGAACCTTTACCATGGTGCAGATCAATGTATAAAGAAAAAAAAAATGTTGTGCCGCCAATTTTGCTATTAGGGTATTGAAACTTAATTTATTTAATTAAACTCATTAGTTATCATAATTATTACCATAAAATAATATGACTAGTTCATATATGAATCAGACGGATTATACCCACTGGCCACTGCCTTCCGGTTTTCCCAAATTGATAAGTACATATTATATATACAAACTAAATTCAATAATCATAACTTAAAAGTCTAACATTACTTGTATAATAATTTAGATAGCCACATGATTCCGGCTGGAGGAAAGGTACTCCCTGACTTCAATTTAATATCTAAATCAATTAGATACCCCCACCATATATGTGATGATACAAATCATAAAAAAAAAATGGTAATTGCTAACAATTTACCTGATAAAGAGCAAAACTATGATTCTCTTCTTCCTTTCACAACCCAGCCGCTACTTCTTTTTTTTTTCTTTCCAGATTGTATAATGTGGGTAAAGGTAGGTTTAGTTATTTATATATTTTATTAACTCTTTTAATTTTAATAAAATTTAAATTACCCAAATACAAAATTAGGCCCAATTAGTGTAGTCCACATCATTAAATACTATTTAACCCAAACAAATGACAAAGTCCAATTAATATGTTTTAAAACAAGAAATTTTTATTATTCACTATTTCTTTATTTATAAATTTTTACCGGGTATTACATCACCTACCCCTTAAAAGGGATTCCGTCCTCGGAATCAAAAGAATGGAACGTACCTAATTTTCAAAGAGAGGCGGACACTCCGCTCAAATACTCCCCCATCTCAAGTAGCTTCCCGCTCCGAATGATTTTACCACCAGAATTTAAAAAAAAAAAATTAGCTTCCTCAATTTTAATTTAATCAGTTATTTAATTATTTACTAAAAGACTTTAATTTTCCAAACAAAACAAGGAAGAAAAGAGGGGGAAAAATTCATTTTACCTTTTCTAATTTAAATACAATTGTATAAAAAAATCATTTAATATTTAATTATATAATATAAAAAAATGGGTTATTACATTTTTCACCTCTTAAAAATAATTCCGTCCTCGGAATTCAAATATGCTAAAAAAATTTAGTTACGACGTAGCGCCGCCATTTGTAACGATTAACGCGGATAAGTCATCGGTTCACGTAATTATCAATGTATTTGTAAAAGATTCGTCAGCTACCGTGCCAAGCCTTGGTAAGGTTCTTCGCGTTGCATCAAATTAAATCACATGATCCACCGTCGGTGTGGGCCCCTCGTTAATATCTTTGAGCTTCATTCTTGCAAACATGCGTACTCTTCGGAATATAATTCGAAATCACACAAAAATTTCTCTTCATCTAAATACGATTCGAATACCTAAAATATTTAAAATTATTTTTAACTCGTAAAATGTTTATGTTCCACACATGACAAAGATTTAACAAATTATTTTTATTTAATTTTACATAAATTCATACAAAACTTTAAAGACATCAGATAAACAAAACAACTATGCAAACTATATTACCAACTCTCTCCAAGTCCTCAAGAGCTTCAAAATATCTCATCCTCAATTTGAACTATTCATCAAATAATATTACACCAAAGAATATACTACTAATATCTCTTTATCACCAACTTTCCTAAGCCCTTAATATCATAACCTCAAATCAAATTAGTTCTCAAATATTATTACACCAAAAATATACTAACAAGATCTCCTTATCACCATATCAAATTTCAAGTCACATATTTTACCATCTGTATAAGCCAACTATAACTATTCAAGATCTCTCACAATCAATTGAATTTCATCACTTGCTATCTAATCATATAATAAATCAATCATCCCTTATTGCAAACCTTATTCCAATAAATTTCAATGTCTCCCCATACTATCATAAAGAAAATTCATAGAACATAACTCCAATATCCTACTAGAAAATAGCCACAAAATTGATCATTAACTCCAAATGATTAATCTAATTACTTCAATATATTCACAACTTAACAAAAATCAAAATCTAACCCAAATCAAATCCTCAATTCCAAAATCATAATGATTGTCACAAAATAAAATAACTCTAACAAATAATTTTTCCAAAATCAAATTCTCGTCGATACAAATACTCACATCATAATCGTATAATCCTTTCTTAACTAATTAAAATATGACATTTTTCTCCTTAATGATCCAATCACAATCCTTAACTAATATTATTGCTCCAACGCATAACAATAATAATCTAAAAAAAAATTATCTCGCCTTTCTCAAATCAACTACAACTCAAAGAGCTAAAAACACTTGGTCAAAATCAAGACCAACCAAATAAAGAACACAATCAAATCAAACTCCTACGTCTACCCAGTGATTTACCCACAATTCACAGGTCAAACCTAAATAGGTTTTCTACAAGAAAAAACCTAAGCTCCGATACCATCTCCGTAACACCACCTTCCCGAATAGGAAATGGGAGGTCACGTGCAAAGCACAACAAACCTCAAAATAAGTAAACATGGCACTAATTAATAACCTCAAAATATTAATAGTGGTGATCCATTAATGAAGTACTAAATACAATTCTCTAAACAGAGTCAAAATAATCAAAAACTTAAAATTCAAATCAACCTAATTGGTCAAAGGCAAAACTCTCATCACACTAGCCCTGAATCACCCCTGCAAACCTGCCGGAAGAAAAACACAGCATGAGCCAATTGCCCAGTACGGATACAAATATACAAAAGATATACGAAAACAACTGAGATAAAATACTGAACAAGCCTCAAGTGTAAATACTGACGAAAATATAATCTCCAAAGATCTGAATGAAATATATCTGAATCAACAGAATTGATGAAACTAATAGAAGAATAAAGAAATAACGAACTGAAGTAACTAACTCAATGAATTGAACTGAACAGAAACAAACAGAACTAATACAATGAAATAATAGGCTGAATCAAATGGTTGAGTTTTATTTCATACCGAGTGAGCTCAGAAATATATCTTGTCATACAAGCAAGTCAAAATAATGCCACACAGACAAATCAAATGATGCCACATAGGCAACCAAAATAATACCACACAAGCACATCAAAACAATGCCACACAGGCAAATCAAAATAATGCCACACAGGCAATCACACATTGGACCGCGAATCTAAATGTATGCAAATCGGATAGGTGTGTTTGGCACGACATCACCAATCCGCATAACAGAAATCTAGGGTTAACCCATACGCCTCCCACAACAAAATACCAAATGGCCCACTTCCTCCGGAGCCTAAAATGGAGACGCCGTGGACTAATCACACCGCCACAGAAAGTGTCATGCCTCTCGTGCCAAGACGACATGCCTGTGGTACCCCCACAGGTGGTTATAGCTCAGGTATACCCTACAGTATATTCTAACAAAAATATCATGTCGCAACACATGCGACATAATACTAACAAAAGGGTTCTATATGTACATGTTGAACCAAATCAAATTATAGTCACAAGGTTTCAAAAAAAAAGGTAGCAACATGTACCGCTCTACAATTTTCAAAATAAATATTAGACATGATAACCTCATTCAAAGAGTACAAGTACGAGTCCAATGTGTCAACTCCAAAATGAAATAAATATATCAATTTCACAAGAAATAATTATGTGAAATAATAACTGAAATTCGAAACGAGGAACAAAACGAACAAATCAAATTTAACAAAGGTATCGCTGAAAGAATACGAAATCCGTACCTGATACTTCCAAACCATTTATAGCACACTCCACCAAATGTTACCCTCAAATGCCAACGATATCAAATACGAAACGTTATTCACCACCTAAACATATTCACCTCAAATTAAATATAATCCAACTCATAAACTCCAAATAATTCACAATTCATTCAAGTACATTTAATCATTGCCTTAAATCAATTATTAATACTCCAAAATTTATATTCCAAATATAACTCTTTAAATTCCCTCCGTTCGATCTAATTAAACAAAATAATAATAAATATAAATACGCTTGCAAGATTATTCTTCCATCTTTAAAATAAACTCAATTTATAACTAATAATAATAATATTATTATTATTAATACTATGGTTCTTTACATTCTTCTAAAATTTTGTCTGGTGGAAAAGTGCATATATATAGTGCCTCCTTGATTACCGAATTCTTTACTATTAAAAATCCAAATTCTTACACAGGAACCTTTACCATGGTGCAGATCAATGTATAAAGAAAAAAAAATGTTGTGCCGCCAATTTTGCTATTAGGGTATTGAAACTTAATTTATTTAATTAAACTCATTAGTTATCATAATTATTACCATAAAATAATATGACTAGTTCATATATGAATCAGACGGATTATACCCACTGGCCACTGCCTTCCGTTTTTTCCCAAATTGATAAGTACATATTATATATACAAACTAAATTCAATAATCATAACTTAAAAGTCTAACATTACTTGTATAATAATTTAGATAGCCACATGATTCCGGCTGGAGGAAAGGTACTCCCTGACTTCAATTTAATATCTAAATCAATTAGATACCCCCACCATATATGTGATGATACAAATCATAAAAAAAAAATGGTAATTGCTAACAATTTACCTGATAAAGAGCAAAACTATGATTCTCTTCTTCCTTTCACAACCCAACCGCTACTTCTTTTTTTTTTCTTTCCAGATTGTATAATGTGGGTAAAGGTAGGTTTAGTTATTTATATATTTTATTAACTCTTTTAATTTTAATAAAATTTAAATTACCCAAATACAAAATTAGGCCCAATTAGTGTAGTCCACATCATTAAATACTATTTGACCCAAACAAATGACAAAGTCCAATTAATATGTTTTAAAACAAGGAATTTTTATTATTCACTATTTCTTTATTTATAAATTTTTACCAGGGATTACACTTGCACAATTTACAAAACTACAAGATTTGGTATGAAAATATTTTGGAGCATTGATTTGTTGAGAGGGAATAAAAACTAGAGTTTGAAAGCCTAAAGTCTTGCTTTATAGAGAATTCCAACCTTGCTTCCCACGATTTAGTATTGCTGAGTTTTAAGTCTATTGCTGTAATAGACTCCCAGCTCCTGCTTCCTTATATATTGACTCAGCTTGATTAAATGTGACTCATGTTCTGTTAACCCAGCTCATGCTCTGCTAAAAGAACTATATTACACCTCATGCTTATATAACACTCTCCGTACATATCACATCAAATATTATGTATAATAAGTATACATAATACATGTAAATCTTTTCCATAAAAATGGAAGTTATTAAAATAACTTAATTCCTTATAATCTTCAATATAATTATTTGTTGAATACAAAATATTGTATACTTAAAATTTGTTCTTTTCAAGTAGCAAATATATTTACAACAATACACACGTACACATGTTACACCGCACATAACTAATAATTATTGCAATATAATAAAATACAAATTTATTTCATTAATCTATTTTAATGTTTATACAAATTGTATCAATCTTATTATAAATTGTTTTTACCAATTTATCTACATATAATAAATATAAATAATAATATATTTATCATATTGCCACATTGCACAACATAATTTCACTTATGAAATCAAATATCACATGATAAGAATTTTATTTATTTAAATTCTTATTTAATAATATCTGAAAATTCGAGATCGCTACAAAATCAATATGGACCGTCGGTTGAAGTTTTAATAGTAAATCAATATGCATTGTCGGTTGAAGTTTTAATAGTAAATCAATATGGACCGTCAGTTGAAGTTTTAATAGTAAATTAATATGGACCGTCCGTTTTAATAGTAAATCAATTTGAACTGTTCTTGAATTAGTTACTATTTAGTCCATTCTCCTATAAATTGAAGCTCATTTCTTCCTTCTTTCTCACGAATTCACTAAAACTATAGAGATAGAAACTATAGAGAAAAAATAAGAGAGAAAAAAGAAGAGTATCCTGCTACTACACTACTGCAGTATCCAATCTCCTCTAGGGTAATAAGAGTGTAGCTGGGTCGAGCGGGAATAACAAGGGAATAGAATGATGGTTTGTGACTGTTAAAGTTTTTCAATACATTATAAAATAGCATGACAATATATTGGGTCAACCAAGGTTAATTCTCAAGTCCTATGATATCTATTATAACATAGATGCATGGCCTCCCATGTATGAAGACTTCCTTAAGCATTTTTCAAAGATTTTAATTCCTAAAATAATTATTGACTGTACTTTTATATAAAGTATCATTGGTTTGGAGTGTGAGTACTGTTATTCGTATTGAAAGTCATAGCTTATGTGCTGTCGTAAAGATTTGTATTTGGATTTAGTAGTGTGTATTTGGCAACTCAAAATGGGTTATGTAGACCTATTTTGGGGGCGTGACAGTTGATATCAAAGCTTAGGGATATAGCCTCTGGCGGAGATCTGAGACTAGAACTAGGAGGAAAGAGACGAGTAATGTGACGCCCCCAAAATAGGCATACATCACCCATCTTGAGTCGCCAAATACATGGTACTGAATATAAATACAACTTAATTAAACAACACGATCTAAGAGTTTTTACACGAATATTGTCTCATAGACAATATCCAAACTCAAATTCAATCCTCATTACATTTATTATCACATTAAATAGTGAGGACTACTAAAATAGCTATCTCGGACCATCACTCCGTTCTCCAACTAGTCTCGGCTACGTTCTTATTTCCTGAAGAGAACAATGAAAGCAAAAGGGTGAGCTCAACTAGCCTAGTAAGAAATATTATGACTAAGATAATGCAGGATAAATTATCGTTAGCCTTCAACAATGTTAAACTGATAAAATACAATAAAAATCAAGTTTAACTACAGCGGAACAAGCAATCCATTCGAAGAGTCAAGTAGAGCATTATATTTACTATCTTCTATGATTTAAAAAGTTTATCATCAATTTTATCGCTGAGACTCAGCTTAATAAATAATCCACATCATCGAATCATCCCTGCACTATGGCCAAGGATATTCATTTGTATCACGACCACGAATTATCCATGCACTACGGGCCAAGGATATTCGTGTTTTCATCAATGGTCATGATCATGCCAACAACTGTCCATCAATGTATTACGGACCAATGAGGACTTTTACCACATCATTTGTAACATTACGGTCATGATTATATCGAATAATCTCTGGTCATAATCATACCAAGTCAATCTATGCCCTACGGGCCACATATGACTTTCATCACAAAATAAGCATGAGGATGATGACAATGATATAAGAATTCAATTAAATGAAAGCAAATAATAAATTTTAAATATTTATAATTTAATTTATCCAGAATTCAAAAACGTCCAAATTGCCAACATGATACTGCTTTGTGGAGTAAAATTCAAGAATAATATTGTATCAAAAATAATTTGGATAAAAAAAAAATTAATTTTTTGTCATAAATAGAACCCCGGGTGAATAGTACCCCATGAATAGTAATTTAGGAATAGTACCCTGTGAATAGTACTCTGACATAAAAAGGTTAAAACTTATCAAGAATGCTCGGAATAATATTTCCATGAAAAGATACTGGATGAAGCGCAAATATCAAGGATATTCTACTAATTTCATGGAGTATAGAAGCCAAAACTTAACAAAAATGAGTATAAAATTCGGAATCTGAAACGAAATAATATTACTTACATACTACAGAATATGGAAGAAAATATTATTTTTTAAGAATACTGAACAAAAATAATATTCCTTACCTTAAAATAAAGAGTATTCCGACTGGTAGTGCTGAGATATTTTTGAAGAAAACTTGAACTGTTTACTACGCTCAAAGCTTCCTTAAACTCTAAAGAAATACGCTCAGTATTATAAAAGAAGAATTCTCTAATTCTGGTGTAATTTTCAATTCTAACTAAGCATTCTATTAATAGGAGAATGGAAGGATACTATTTAGAAATTTTAATCACGGACGCACAGTAGAATTCATATGAATTCTTCACGGACGATTCCTTCGGCCGAATTTTCTAAAAAAATTAATTTATTATGCAGCACTATGCAATAAAATATTCTAATAAAACGAAAAATTTAAATAAAATATAATATATTCTATTTAAAATCTAATAAAACAAAACTTTATATATATATATATATATATATATATATATATATATATATATATATATATATCAATCAGCACCTTCCACCACCACCACCATTTCATCTCTTTTTCTTTCCTTTCATAACCCGTGAATTCCACCCCCCCTAATTTGTCAACTTCCATCACCATCAGCACACACACACACACACACACACACACACACACACACACACACACACACACACATATATATATATATATATATATATATATATATATATATATATATATATATATTGTGACGCCCCCAAAATAGGTATACATCACCTATTTTGAGTCGTTAAATATATGGTACAAAATACAAATACAACTTAATTATACAACAGTCGTGTAAAATACGACAAAATATAATCTAAGAGTTTTAATATAAATATTGTCATCTAGACAGTATTGAAACTCAAAATAAGTCCTCAAAACATTTATTGTCACACTATCTAACAGAATAGTAAGGAATATTAATGCTATCATCTGGACAGTCACTCCGTTCCCCGACTAGTCCCGGCTACGTTCTCATTTCCTGAAGAGAACAGTGAAAGAAAGGGTGAGCTCAACTAGCCCAGTAAGAAATATTATGACTAAGATAATGCAGAATAAATTATCGTTAGCCTTCAACAGTGTTAAACTGATACAATATAACAATCATCAAGTTTAACTGCAGTGGAATAAGCAATCCATTAAAAGAGTCAAGTAGAGAATAAAATCTACTATCTTTTATGATTTAAAAAGATTTTTCATCACTTTTATCGTTGAGACTCTACTTAATAAATAATCCACATCATCCCTGCACTACGGCCAAGGATATTCATTAGAATCACGACCATAAATTATCCATGTACTACGGGCCAAGGATATTTGTGTATTCATCAACGGTCATGATCATGCCAACAACTGTCCATCAATGCACTACGGACCAATGAGGACTTTTACCACATCATTTGTAACATTACGGTCATGATTACACCAAATAATCTCTAGTCATAATCATACCAAGTTCATCTATGCACTACAGGCCACAGATGACTTTCAATAAAATATAAACATGAGGATGATGACAATGATATAAGAATTCAATAAAACAAGTTTAAGAATTAATTTATCCAGGAACCAACAACGTCCAAATTGTCAACATGATACTGCTTTGTAGAGTAAAATTCAAGAATGCTCAGAAGAATATTTCCATGAAAAGATACTGGATGAAGCGCAATTATCAAAGATATTTCACTAATTTTATGGAGTATAAAAGCCAAAACTTTAACCAACTGAGTATAATAAAGAATGGAATAACAAAAGAATTCACCAAGCATGCGATAGACTGCACAGACAGGTTATTCCAACAGAAAAATAAATAATGGAACCAGGTCATGCGTAAACTCACCGACAGGATATTCCGACAGAATAATAAATAATGGAACAAGGTCTGACGTAAATGCACAGATAGGATATTCCGACAGAATAATAAATAATAGAACCAAGTCCGGCGTAAACGCACAAACGGGATATTTCGACAGAATAATAAATAATGGAACCAGGTCCAGCGTAAACGCACAGATAGGATATTCCGACAGAATAATAAAGAACGAAATATTAGAAGAATTTCACCATATATGCGGTACTTCGCATAAACATGTTATTCCAACAGAATAATAAGGAATGGAATAACAGAAGTTCTCTTCATGAATACGAAAGAAATAATACCCCTTACCTTAAGAAGAAGAGTACCGGATATGGGAGTAGTGAAGTAGCATAATACTTTTCTTCTTTCTCTCTATAATTTCTCTCTCTAGAGTTTCAGTGAATTCGTAAGAAATAATAAAGGAATGAGCTTCTATTTATAGAAGAATGCACTGTATAGTAACTAATTCATGAACGGTCCAGATTGATTTACTGTGAATCGGACGATCCATATTTAAAGCAAAATCTTTTAAATAAAATATAATATATTCTATTTATAATCTAATAAAACGAATAACTTTATAAAAATATTTTGTTTTATATAAAAAGATTTTACTATGCAAAATACTATGCAGGCACTATGCAATACTATGCATAATAAAATATAATATATTCTATTTATAGTCTAATAAAATAAATAACTTTATAAAAGTATTCTGTTTTATATAAAAAGCTTTTCTGTTTTATTACATTAATAATACTAATAAAACAAAACTGAGTGACTTATCACATAAGCATCAATAATCAATACCGTGTGCTACTATGTAACCACGCGTATTACTGTACTTTTAACACCGGGGTGTTTCAAAGTTAACGATAAAACTTCCGCCATTATTTTCATAAAGTATTTTTGTCGTTTTCTCAATCCGACAATAATTCCGTTGCAGGGTCCACCATTGATTGTGCCGTCGTACGAATATTCCCTGTTAAAACGAATATTCCCCGACCAATCGAATATTATACAACAACTTGCGTACTTTGCAAAATTTTAAATATTATCCACAACTATAACATTATATCAAATTCATTCCATAATATTTAAAAATGATATTTATAGAAAATTCATCTTTATTAAAAAAATTGGGGTCTTACAACCTCCCCTTCTTATGAAATTTCGTCCTCAAAATTAGGGTACGTACCTGGTATGTCGAAGAGGTAAGGATACCTTGATTTCATTTCAGATTCTAACTCCCAGGTCATTTTCTCAACATCGTGATTTCTCCACAAAACTTTGACTTGAGGTATAACCTTGGAGCGTAGAATATATTCCTTCTTATTCAAGATTTGAACAGGAACCTTTTCATACATCAAATCTTTCGCTATTTCGTCTGGTTCTAACTCAATAATGTGGTTCGGATCTTCCACATATTTACGTAACATGGATATATGAAAAACGTTATGAACACGAGACATACTTGGCGGTAAAGCGAGTCTATAAGTCACAGTTCCTACTCGATCGAGGATTAAAAATAGGCCAATGAATCGAGAATTGAGCTTTCCTCTCTTTCCAAATCTCGTAACTCCTTTCCATAGAGCAACACGTAACAACACATGGTCTCCAATATCGAATTCCACGTCCTTTCGATGAAAATCAGTATAACTCTTTTATCGATCTTGTGAGGTTTTTATACGTTGCCGGATCGTTTGAATCTTTTCCGTAGTCATACGTACCAACTCCGGTCCCAACAACGTTGCTTCACCCACCTCATTCCAACATACTGAAGAACGACACTTTCTTCCATACAACGCTTCGAATGGAGCCATGCCAATACTTACTTGATAGCTGTTGTTGTAGGAAAACTCCACCAATGGTAAGAACTTATCACAACTTCCCTTGAAGTCAAGGACACAGAGTCTTAATAAATCTTCAGGAGCTTGAATAGTCCTCTCTGATTGTCCGTCCGTCTGAGGATGATATGTCGAACTAAATCGTAAATCTGTGCCCATAGCTTTTTATAAACTAACCCAAAATCGTGAAGTGAATCTTGGGTCTCGATTAGAAACTATGGTACTGGCATACCATCTAATCTTATAATCTCGTTTATGTATATACGAGCAATACGTTCAAGTGTATAAGTTTCTCGTATAGGTAAGAAATGAGCAGACTTGGTCAATCTATCATTAATGACCCAAATTGCATCTATGCCTTGAGAAACCTTGGGAAGACCAGTAACAAAATCCATGGTAATGTGCTCCCACTTCCATTCTGGAATTTTAAGTGGTTGCAATGGACATTTTGGTACCTGATGCTCCGCCTTGACTCGTTGACACGTTAGACACCTTGAGATAAACAGCGCTATCTCTCTCTTCATAATGCCCCACCAAAATATATGTCGAAGATCATGATACATTTTGGTACTCCCAAGATGGATTATAAACGGTGTGTTGTGCGCCTCCATCATGATTTTATACTTTAAATCAGGGTCGTTAGGAACACAAAGTCTGGAGTTGACTCGAAGTATTCCTTCTTCATTATTTCTTGCTTCCGACATAGCACCTTCTTACACTTTCTTCCTCATACGCATCAGCTCCAGGTCTGTAGCTTGAGCAGCTTTAACTTTATCAATTAAAGTCGGTTTTACTCGTATATTCGCCATTATCACATGGGTCCCTGGAGTCTTTAACTCTATCTCTATCCTTTGCAAATCATACAAAATGGGCCTTTACGTTGACAATATCGCACTCGTACCAGCATATGATCTTCTACTCAATGCGTCAGCTATCACGTTCGCTTTTCTAGGATGGTATTGGATGGTATGATCATAATCTTTCAACAGTTCAAGCCAAAGTCGTTGTCGCATGTTGAGTTCCTTTTGAGTGAAGAAATATTTAAGGCTTTTATGATCCGTAAAGATCTCCACTTTCTCCTCATACAAGTAATACCTCCAAATCTTTAGTGCAAAAACGACTGCTGCCAACTCTAGATCATGAGTAGGATAATTCCTCTCATATTCTTTGAGTTGTTGAGAGGCATAGGCTATGACTTTCCCATGTTGCATGAGAACACATCCTAACCCTTTGCCCGAAGCATCACTGTAGATGACAAATCCCTCCGAGACAAATGGCATTGTCAGAACAGGCGCTGAAATGAGTCTCCTCTTGAGTTCTTGAAAACTCTTCTCACATTCCTCGCTCCAACTGAATTTTGTATCTTTCCAAGTCAGCTGAGTTAGTGGAGTAGCGATTCGAGAAAATCCTTCCACGAATCTCCGATAATAACCAGCTAAGCCGAGAAAGCTACGTCCTTCGGTCACTGATTTAGGTTGCTCCCAGCATTGAATAGCTTCAATCTTTGCCGGGTCAACAGATATTCCATGACTTGATACTACGTGCCCAAGGAATGCTACTTCTTCAAGCCAGAACTCGCATTTCCTCAACTTAGCATAAAGTTTATTTTCACGAAGCTTTTGGAGTATCAGCCTCAAGTGTTGCTCATGATCTTCACGGCTTTTGGAATAAATAAGGATGTCATCAATAAAGACGACCACAAAGTGATCCAAATATTCCTTGAATACCCGGTTCATCATATCCATGAAGGCAGCAGGAGCATTAGTCAATCCAAAAGACATGACTAGGAATTCATAATGCCCGTACCGAGTTCTGAAAGCCGTCTTTGAAATGTCATCAGTTCTAATCTTCAATTGGTGATATTCAGAACGAAGATCAATCTTTAAAAAGAATTTGGCGCCTTGCAACTAGTCGAACAAGTCATCAATACGTGGCAATGGGTACCTATTTTTTATGGTGACATGATTCAACTCCCAATAATCAATACAAAGTCGCATACTTCCATCCTTCTTCTTCACGAATAGAACAGGAGCACCCTAAGGAGAAGTATTAGGACGAATGAAACCGATGTCTAACAATTCCTGCAGTTAGGTCTTTAACTCCTGAAGTTCAATAGGAGCCATTCGATATGGGGCTTTGGAAATGGCTTTTATACCGGGTTCAAGGTCGATACAAAATTTAATTTCACGCTCTGGGGGTAGGTCAGGAAGTTCTTCAGGGAATACGTCAAGAAATTTATTAACAATAGAAATATCATTCAAAACTGACGTATTTTTGTTTAGATCCGTAACATGAGCTAAGAAAGCTTGACATCCGTTTTTCAATAAACGAATAACTTTATGGCCTGAGATGACAGTGATTGATTTTAATGGTTTGGTTGCTTGAATTCGCATAATAGGTTGGTTAGAAATATGAAAGCTAACAACCTTACGAAAATAATCAATTTTTGCATGATGAGTAGTTAACCAATCAATCCCTAGAATTACGTCAAATGCAAGTATTTTTAATGAAATAAGATCGACAGGTAATGTGAGGGTACCGATTTGAACCAAACAAGACTTATAACAGTAGATGTAATGAAGGTTTCTCCCAACAGAGGTTCAATAGATAAGTCAAAGTCTAATTTCTCCGGAGTCAAATTTAAACGTTGAGCGCAAGTAGGAGAAATAAAAGAATGGATAGAACTGGTATCAAATAAGGTATATACTTCGCTAGAGTTTATGATAGCTTATCCGTGATGACCTTGTTTGGGTTCCTTGCTTTCTAGGAGGTCACGACAAACGCTCTCCCTTGAACTACCACCGTTTTGTCTTGTCTGGGATGGCCTTTGATGCCTCTATCCCAGCTGGACTTGACTTTGGTGCACAACAAAATCGGGCTAGATGACCTTCTCTTTCACAATTGTAACATGCATTGGATGGCATTACGCAGTTTGGACTGATGTGTCCCTCCCTTCCACATTTGAAGCATATGATAGGTGGTCGTTCTCCTTCCTAAACGACGGGTGTTGATGCTGACGTCTTTCCATCATTGTTGAATCTCCTCTTCTTGAAATGTCTATTCTTATTATTTTGGCCATGATTACCACCGAAGTGGTTACCATTTCTGGCATATTAATTCCCTTCACGCTTATTGTCACCGCTTCGATGACTGTTATCACTGGTATTATCATTTTGTCGGCTGCTCTCTTTTGGTTGGGTTGACTCATTATCGCGTTCCAATAACTGAGCCCTATTAACAACATCTGAATACAAACACAGTTTATGAGAGATAAGATATTGACGTATCTCCGGCTTCAAACCTCTTAAAAACATCCGCGTCATTCTCTCTTCATTATCAACCAAATGGGATGCAAACCGGGACAACTCAGCAAACTTGGCTTCGTGCTGCGACACGGTCATATTGTTTTGTTCCAGCTTGATGAACTCTACCTCTTTCATGTGACGAATACTTTCGGGAAAGTACTTGTCATTGAACAATTCTTGAAACTTCTCCCAAAACATCTTCAGTGCGGCAGGTTGAGTACGCTTTACAGATTTCCACCAGTAATCTGCCTCTGCCCGCAACATGAAGGTGGCAAAGGGAACCTTTTGCTCCTCGGAGCATCCTAAGACATCAAATATCTTGTTGATCTGTTTTATCCACGTCTCCGCCTTAAGTGGTTTTGGCTCTCCAAAAAACTCCGGTGGTCCCAGCTCCTTGAACTGTTTGGCTGTGACCGTCCGAGAGTTGCCAGTGTTTCCACCTGTATTTTGGACAGGAGCCGCTCTCGCCTGATGTTGCATGAATTGCATAAAGCCTCTAAACATTCTATCGTTCATCATTTGGTCAATGTTACTGTTTGCATTAGGATTGTCGCTTTCCTGATGCATATTATCCTGATTATTGATCTGTGGAGACTCAACGGTCTCCTGTGCTCCATTGATGTTCTCAATATTCTCGGATGTCATTTTCTAATACTGCCACAAAACAAGGGTTAATTAATATTTCACATATTATCCCTATACTCTGACCGACCAATTAAATACCAAATAAACTTAGGTAGGTCATACTAGCGAAGAAATTTTCCGTCTCTCCCATCCTAGTTCTTGTCTTACATCTTAGCCATGGATCATATCCCTAAGCTTTGATACTAACTGTGACACCCCCAAAATAGGTATACATCACCTATTCTGAGTCGTCAAATATATGGTACAAAATACAAATATAACATAATTATACAACAGTCGTGTAAAATACGACAAAAACATAATCTAAGAGTTTTAATACAAATATTATCATCTAGACAGTATTGAAACTCAAAATAAGTCTTTAATACATTTATTATCACACTATCTAACAGAATAGTGATGACTACTAATGCTATCATCTGGACAGTCACTCCGTTCCGCGACTAGTCCCGGCTACGTTCTCATTTTCTGAAGAGAACAGTGAAAGAAAGGGTGAGCTCAACTAGCCCAGTAAGAAATATTATGACTAAGATAATGCAGAATAAATTATCGTTAGCCTTCAACAGTGCTAAAATGATACAATATAACAAATATCAAGTTTAACTGCAGCGGAATAAGCAATCCATTAAAAGAGTCAAGTAGAGAATAAAATCTACTATCTTTTATGATTTAAAAAGGTTTTTCATCACTTTTATCGCTGAGACTCAGCTTAATAAATAATCCACATCATCCCTGCACAACGGCGCAGGATATTCATTAGTATCACGACCATAAATTATCCATGCACTACGGGCCAAGGATATTTGTGTATTCATCAATGGTCATGATCATGCCAACAACTGTCTATCAATGCACTACGGACCAATGAGGACTTTTATCACATCATTTGTAATATTACGATCATGATTACACCGAATAATCCCTAGCCATAATCATACCAAGTCCATCTATGCACTACAGGCCACAGATGACTTTCAATAAAATATAAACATGAGGATGATGACAATGATATAAGAATACAATAAAACAAGTTCAAGAATTAATTTATCCAGGAACCAACAACGTCCAAATTGTCAACATGATACTGCTTTGTAGAGTAAAATTCAAGAATGCTCAGAAGAATATTTCCATGAAAAGATACTGGATGAAGCGCAATTATCAAAGATATTTCACTAATTTTATGGAGTATAAAAGCCAAAACTTTAACCAACTGAGTATAATAAAGAATGGAATAACAAAAGAATTCACCAAGCATGCGATAGACCGCACAGACAGTTTATTCTAACAGAAAAATAAATAATGGAACCAGGTCATGCGTAAACGCACCGACAGGATATTCTGACAGAATAATAAATAATGGAACCAGGTCTGACGTAAACGCACAGATAGGATATTCCGACAGAATAATAAATAATAGAACCAAGTCTGGCGTAAACGCACAAACGGGATATTTCGACAGAATAATAAATAATGGAACCAGGTCCAGCGTAAACGCACAGATAGGATATTCCGACAGAATAATAAAGAACGGAATATTAGAAGAATTTCACCATGTATGCGGTACTTCGCATAAACATGTTATTCCAACAGAATAATAAGGAATGGAATAACAGAAGTTCTCTTCATGAATACGAAAGAAATAATACCCCTTACCTTAAGAAGAAGAGTACCGGATATGGGAGTAGTGAAGTAGTAGAATACTTTTCTTCTTTCTCTCTATAATTTCTCTATCTAGAGTTTCAGTGAATTCGTAAGAAATAATGAAGGAATGAGCTTCTATTTAGAGAAGAATGGACTGCATAGTAACTAATTCATGAACGGTCCAGATTGATTTACTTTTAATCGGACGATCCATATTTAAAGCAAAATCTTTTAAATAAAATATAATATATTCTATTTATAATCTAATAAAACGAATAACTTTATAAAAGTATTCTGTTTTATATAAAAAAATTTTATTATACAAAATACTATGCAGGCACTATGCATAATAAAATATAATATATTCTACTTATAGTCTAATAAAATAAATAACTTTATAAAAGTATTCTGTTATATATAAAATGTTTTTCTGTTTTATTACATTAATAATACTAATAAAATAAAACTGAGTGACTTATACCATAAGCATCAATAATCAATACCGTGTGCTACTATGCAACCACGCATATTACTGTACTTTTAACACCGGGTGTTTCAACAGTTAACGATAAAACTTCCGTCGTTATTTTCATAAAGTATTTTTGTCATTTTCTTAATCCGACAATAATTTCGTTGTGGGGTCCACCAATGATTGTGCCGTCGTACGAATATTCCCTGTTAAAATGAATATTCCCCGACCAATCGAATATTATACAACAACTTGCGTACTTTGCAAAATTTATAAATATTACCCACAACTATAACATTATATCAAATTCATTCCATAATATTTAAAAATGATATTTGTAGAAAATTCATCTTTATTAAAAAAAATTGGGGTCTTACATATATAATTATTCTCCTCACTCCCACCCGTGACCAAAATAATTCCCCCCCTCAGAAATTTTCTCCTCACGTGGGCCTCACATGTCATCATCACATGTGGCTCCACTTCTTATAATGAATAACTTTCTACCAATTATTTTGACAAATTGGTAAATAAGGGTCCAAATAATAAGCAACATTTATAACAAATACTTCATAAAAATCCCCTCAATATTTTTAACAACATTTATTCATATTATTATAACTCGCAATATTAACAACCAGATCGTTCTCAGGAAAGAGGGGACTTTTCGATAAGGATTTCTCCCTATTAGCGCGCAATTAGGTAACCAAATCTCTCCTCGACAGAAATTTTTAGACATTGTTAATTATACAGATGATAATATGAATTACTTGTCATCTCAAATATTGATTTAATAATATAATATAAAATTGACAATAATTGAATTAAATAACATGAGATACTATGCAGCAATTACTGTAGCAATAATTAAAATAAACTGAGTGACTTCTCACATAAACATCAATAATCAATACCATGTGCTACTATGCAACCACGCGTATTACTATACTTTTTACCACCGGGTATTTCAACAATTTAATGGTAAAAACATCCGCCGTTATTTTTAAAAAAGATATTTATGTCGTTTTCTCATTCCGACAATAATTCCGTGGTGGGGTCCACAAATGATTGTGTCGTCGTACCAATATTCTCTGTTAAAACGAATATTCCCCGACCAATCGAATATTTTATAACAACTTCTTACTTTGCAAAATTTATAAATATTACCCACAACTATAACATTATATCAAATTCATACCATAATATTCAAAAATATATTTCAAGAAAAATTCATCTTTATTCATAAAAGATGGGGTCTTACAACCTCCCCTTCTTTTGAAATTTCATCCTCGAAATTAGGGTACGTACCTGGTATGTTGAAGATGTTAGGATACCATAATTTTATTTCATATTCTAACTCCCAGATCATTTCCTCAACATCGTGGTTTCTCCACAAAACTTTGACTTGAGGTATAACCTTGGAGCGTAGAATATTTTTCTTCTTATCCAAGATTTTAACAAGTACCTCTTCATAAGTTAAATCTTCCACTATTTCATCTGGTTTTAACTCAATAATGTGGTTCGGGTCTTCCACATATTTATGTAGCATAGATATGTGAAAAACGTTATGAACACGAGACATACTTGGCGGTAAAACGAGTCTATAGGTCACAGTTCCTACTCGGTCAAGAATTTCAAATGGGCCAATAAATTGAGGATTGAGCTTTCCTCTCTTTCCAAATCTTGTAACTCCTTTCCATGGAGCAACCCTAACAACACATGATCACCAACATTGAATTCACGTCCTTCGATGAAGATTAGCATAACTCTTTTCTCGATCTTGTGAGGTTTTTATACATTATCAGATTATTTGAATCTTCTCTGTGGTCATACGTACCAACTCCGGTCCCAACAACGTTGCTTCACCCACCTCAACCAGCATAACTGGGAGAACGACACTTGCATCCATACAATGCCTCGTATGGAGCCATGCCGATGCTTGCTTAATAATTGTTGTAGAAAAATTTCACCAATGGTAAGAACTTGTCCCAACTTCCTTGAAGTCAAGGACACAGAGTCTTAATAGATCTTCAAGGGTTTGAATAGTCCTCTCAGATTGTCCGTCCATTTGAGGATGATATGCTGAACTAAATCATAAATTCGTGCCCATAGCTTTTTGCAAACTAACCCAAAATCGTGAAGTGAATCTTGGGTCTCGATCAGAAACTATGGATACTGGCATACCATGTAGTCTTATAATCTCATTTATGTACATACGAGCAAAACGTTCAAGTGAATAAGTTGATTCTAGTATAGGTAAGAAATGAGCAGACTTGGTCAATCTATCAACAATGACCCAAATTGCATTTATACCTTGAGAAACCTAAGAAGACCAGTAAACGAAATCCATGTTAATGTGCTCCCACTTCCATTCTGGAATTTTAAGTGGTTGCAATGGACCTTTTGGCAACTTGATGCTCTGCCTTGACTCGTTGACAAGTTAAACAACCTCGAGATAAACTCCGCTATCTCTCTCTTCATATTGTTCCACCAAAATATATGTCGAAGATCACGATACGTTTTGGTACTTTGCTAAGATGGATTGCAAACGGTGTGTTGTGCGCCTCCATCACGATCTTTATACTTTAAATCAAGATCGTTAGGAATAAAAAGTTTGGAGTTGACTCGAAGTATTCTTTCTTCATCGATTCTTGCCTCTGGAATAGCACCTTCTTGCACTTTCTTCTTCATACGCATTAGCTTCGGGTCCGTAGCTTGAGCAGCTTTAACTTTATCGATTAAAGTCAGTTCTACTCGTATATTTGCCATCATCACGTAGGTCTCTGGAGTCTTTAACTCTATCTCCATCCTTTGCAAGTCATACAAAATGGGCCTTTGCGTTTGACAATATCGCACTCGTACCGCATATGATCTTCTACTCAATGCGTCAGCTACCACGTTCACTTTTTCTAGGATGGTATTGAATGGTTTGATCATAATCTTTCAACAGCTCGAGTCAACGTCGTTATCGCATGTTGAGTTCCTTTTGGGTGAAGAATATATGAGGCTTTTATGATCCATATAGATCTCTACCTTCTCTCCATACAGGTAATGCCTTCAGATCTTTAGTGTAAAAACGACCGCCGCTAACTCTAGATCACGAGTAGAATAATTTCTCTCATACTCTTTGAGTTGTCGTTGTGACGCCCCAAAATAGGTATAAGCCACCCATCTTGGGTAGCCAAAAAATACACTACTGACAACTCCATTTATACAACTGTCGTGCAAAATACGACGACACATATACTGTGAGTTTTAATACAAATATTGCAACGTATATAATGACAATATTCATACTCAAATTATTACAATGTCATCTAAAGTACAGCAACAAATATTTCAAGTCCCCAAAGGAACACGAGAAGATTTATGTCCTCCTCATTCTAATGGAGTGCATTTTTGACGCTTTTAAATTTGAGTTCGCCTCACCCTATTATTGTTCACCAAAATAAAATATTAAATGATGTATAAAATATGTCACACATATTTTAAGTTTTCAGTACAATTATTATGTCACACCGTTTCATAATTTGATTAGGCTTGTGACTAATTCGTATCACCACTTTATACCCATGTTCTCTCTGCTAGTACCACACTATCTACACTTTATTACCTGAAAAGGGTGGTGAAGTAAAAGGTGAGCACAAATAGTCCAGTAAAGAATATCATGACTTAAGATAATTAAATTATCAAAATAATTTAGATATTTAGACATATGGTAGAAGATAAAGTTTTCAACCATAATAGCAGCAGAATCAACAATCCATTAGAATAGTCAAGTAGAACATAATGTCTACTATCTCCTCTCTAGATTAAAAGTCTATCGTTAATATTTCATTCCTGTAATACTCATCAATAGTTCTTTGTTATACCCAAGACAAAGAGAACTCTCATCACCTGTCTTCACCTGAACCACCACAAGATTATAATTAAATTCACAATCATATTTATAAATCAGGTAAAACAACAGTCTATCTTTGC